>CM076570.1:578308582-578686791 GCA_034641835.2 Pinus albicaulis
TCACTTATTCACTGAAGATTAACCCGATCATACATCAATTTCGAATTGCATGCATAACACATAACCTTCTTCTACAATTAATTGTCACATGCGGAAATATAGAAGCAATCTCACATCAAATCAATCACACATTAACTCAGTATGTATGGGGAAAGCCTATAGCTGAAAACCCCGCAGCTATTGTGTATATTATAATGGAGAAATCATGTAACCAAACAAGTACAATACCCCTCACAAGTACTCAGTACTTTCTCATAAAGTCACACACAATCTAGCTTAGTTTTGAACAAGTCACTGGTTCAAAACTCCCTGCCAATTGCCTTGCCTCTATTGCGCAATCATGGCATGTATATGAAGAGATCCAAGGTTCGAATCCCCTTGGCTTGACTGCGCAATTTTCATGGACAATTCCTCCAAGTGTAATGCAAATCCCATGCAAAACCGATCCTCCAACTGATAGCTTTACTCACCCTTTCATCTACCTCTTCCACTGGTCTCCACTGAACTGATCATGCACTGTAGTGAACTGAAGTGTTCCTGAGTTGACTAATGAGTTAATAATTAGTGAATTAAATATTATTTAATTCACTCCACTCATATCTAGTTGATTAGCTAGTTAACTAATCTCAACTAGTTCAACTAAAATAAATAGAACACAACTCCACTATCTGTCCCGTTAACTCCTCCAAAACTTCTGCCACTGAAGTCTAACTGAAGCCAACCATGCAAGATGCCATCAAACCCTAGGAACCACGTGATTCCTTGTGTCAGTTGCATGAGCCACCTCCATGACTCAAACTCAAGTGCGCCAAGAGAGTAAACTGCTGTTTATAGTCAAAATATTATTAAGGGTAAATAATATTTGACTTCCATATTTTTAGGAGATCAGTCTAAAAATAGCCCGGGTCCTAAAAATAAGGGTCTCATCTATTTTTACCAACATGTCGCATACTTCAAGAATATCCAAGTAGAATTCCCAAATTATGCTCCGTATGTCTAAAAATAGACATAGTCTAAAAATAGACTTTGCGCCAGAATTTGCCTGCGGGCCCACTTAGTGAAGGCGACTTCATTTCACTAAGCTCCATCATCTTGCTGCATTCTCAACATCCTTCTCTCTCCTTCTCTCCCCCCTTGTCTCCATCACTCCGTCTATGTCTTTTTATCTCACCCCTAAACATACACACTCTCTCTCCATCTCTCCCTTGTCACTCCCTCTCTATGTATTTCTTATTCCTTCCCTCTCTCCACCTCCAACTCCATCTCTCTATCCCTCCTTCTCTCCTCCTCCTCTCATCCTTCCTCTCTCCACCTTTCACTCCTACCTCCCTCTCTCTCTCTCTCTCTCTCTACCTCCAATCCTCTCTCCTTATCCCTCCCTCTCTCCTTCTCTTTCTCCCACCTCCATTTTTATGTCTCCCTCTCCCTCTCTTACCCTTCTCTAACTCTCTCACTCTTCTCCCTCTCTCTCTCTTCATTCCTCTTCTCCCCTCTCCTTAAATTTATCTCCATCTCTCCCTTGTCACTCCCCATATTTCTCCACCTCTATCATATGTCATGATATATTAATATATATTATAATATAAAAAATTTAATATTGTATTAATGTAAAGTTATTAAATTTAATAATATTAATAATATAATATATTAATATGAATATTAGATTAAAACTTGAGGAAGAACAAGGGAAAAAACACAACGAGTTTTTAGTGTGGCCAAAGAGCGGCGAAAATAAACCCTAGATATGAATAATGGTGGCCCTTTTAATCAACCCGAGCTATGCGACAGTCCACATTGGTTGCAGATAATATGTTTTCGTCTCCATTGCATCGTTGTCGATGGAATCTAAGTTTGCTGGATTGCAGCACCAGGACTCTGTGTTTGATAAGGGCACCAGGCATTGTTTATTTACCCAAGTGCAGAGGACTGTTCAAGCTGTTGGCAACGGCTGTCACGAAGTTGTCACTATGGAGGGAACTAGCAAGTTCTTCCTTGGGGGCAACTGAAAATGTGTCGGCGGTGTCCCAGCGGGACGGATCGTGATGGAGCCCTATGCAGATGTAGAGCCGAAGACAGTCGATAAATTCCACAAGCTTCCTATCAGAGAGATAAGCCACAACCACTCCAATAAGGCCCTGCACTTCAAGGGTTCATTGTTTCACGGCGTGATCCCAGGGTTTAGGTGCCAGGGCAGTGATTTCATAAGGGGAAATGACATCGGTGGGGAGTCAATCCATGGCGAGAAGCTTACAAGTGAGAACTTTGTATATATGCACTTGGGGGCCCAACATCCTCTCCATGGCCATCACCAACCCTAACTCTAATGGCTCCCAGATCCCCAGTGTACCTCCCCAGATCTCATAATGCCCTCTTTTCAAATACAGATCACACTTCTCTTTGGAAAAACCATGCTTCTTTGGGTTTGCTCTTTGGATCTGGTAAAGAAACTATCGTATGCCCTTGAACTTGGCAAGGGATTCCATCCGCCTTTCAATGATTTCTCTATGGAGGTAAACAACTAGAGAACCCTTTTCCGCTCTCATTTTATAATATTGAAAAAGATGCTACTGTGGTTTTAACCCTTCGTCTGTGAGGAGGGGTAGTAGGTCAGCCATCTTCCGCTCAAGATTTCTCTTACAAGGATCTTGTCCATGCACAGCCTCCTAAGAAAGCTGCTCAACCCTTAGAGGCTCCCAAGACTTTTTTTGTTGATACAATGGAGGATGTACCCTCTGTAGAAATTTCCCACGCGGCACTTGAAGACCCATTTAAAATATATGCAGAATCTGCAATTATTTGTCGATTCAATAGATTATGACCTCGAACGAAAGATCTCTATCAATGGATTCATTCCACATGGACCAATAACAACAAGGTTATTTTCTGCTCAAAGGGTTTTTTTATAGTTTTGTTTTCTTTCAATGAAGATTATCAAAAGGCCTTAACTGTCGGTCCATGGTTTTGGGGAAAACAAGGGTTATTCCTTACCCCCCTGGTTCCCAAACTTCGACCCTTCTACGATAATCATTACCAAGCTTCCTATCTAGGTGAGGCTTCCAAAACTACCTACTCACTTATGGCACTTTTCTGTCTTTCAAGGAATTGGAAACTCTCTGGGACGCTATCTGGCAACGAATCCTTCTAGGGGGGAAACAAGCATATACAACTATTGATCCAAAATATTTTTTTTGAGATGTGTTAAAAAATTACATGTGGAAATTGTAGCTTAAACAAGAAACTTTAAAGGCATAAACATAAGAAGAGAGAAGTAATGACCATCATGCAAGAAGACACATAATTGATGTCAGAGTGCATCTAGGAGGGACTAAGTCTCCGGGCCCTGCTCAAATAGTGGGGAGGCCCTTTTCTTCATTAAGTGGCAAAAATGAGAGTACAAGTATAAAAATGAGAAATAACACCCTTATACCTCCATAGCTGGAAAGTGCCCGAAAATTGCAGAACTCTGATGCAGAAACAAACAACACCGTTGGATTCGTGGCGTAGATTAGTGCATAATCCATATAAAATTTTCCTTAATCTAACAAAGTGAAAATCTAACCCCTCTGGAAAATGGCTCAGATCATGGTTCAGTCCCCCCTCCTGCATGCTGCTCAGGGTTCCGTTGCCTTGATTTTTGTACCCACTCCTGACTTGCCTTGGGCGCACTACAGAAATCAAGGTTTATATACAAAAGGTTGGCAGAAATTCCAAAGAGGTCCATTGGGCGGATTGGTTTAGATTCGAATTGTGTGGGAGGAGATCAGGTGGTCAAACCCTGACCCCTCCTTTAAAATTTGGAATTAGTTTTAAATTGCACCTGTCATATTTTAAACCCCCACCAAATATTTTTTGAAACATGTCGTTGTAAATGTGTCAAGGCAAGTGGAGGTTGGCGGGGGGCCGAGCCCGCATTGGGCGGCCTACCCCACATATACTGTCGGCACCATGTGATAATTATGGTGGTGGGTTGGGGCCACGGGGTCACAACCATTGGCCCCACCCTTATTTAAATGAATGTCGTCGTGTGGTGTGGGGGCAGCAGGGTCATGGCCGCCGAATCCCCTTAATTAAAATTTGATTTTATTCAAATGCGGATCTGTAGGGGGTAGGGTGGGGGTCATGGCCCGCCTTACCCATTTTTTTAATATTTATTTATTTATTTAAAAAAAATGTCAATTTTGAAAAATCCGTAATTTGACCATAGGAGTGAAACTAACCGTCCCACAATTTCGCTCGAAATCTGGCTGAGGTTGGCTGGAATCTGGTGGCCAAGTTCCAGAAAAAATTGTTGCCTCCTTAAGCCTACCAAGTCACCAAGTCAACCCTTGAACTTTGACTGCTCCTAACTCCTTCATACGGACTCGGAATTGAATGTCGTCTGCATCGTTGGAATAAACAATATGAGATCTACAACTTGACATTAAGTTTGAAACGTTCCATACACTTTGATTTTTGAGCCTTTGTACTCAAGTCACTTGTACTTGGTCCTGTTCGATCCACCTAGATCATTCCTCCCCACTAAAGAGATTTTGGACCCCAAAAACATTAACACTCTTAACACATTTCTTGTGTCCTTTCCAAACCACACTTTCAATCCTCTGTACGTGAAACTGGTACATCATTTACAATCATGCACACCACACATAACTCAACAACCCCTCCTTGCCAAGAGTTTACAACACAAACTCATTGGCAAAGGATTACATAAAAAAAAAAAAAAATCAATATCTCAACTACTCTCATAAAGAAAGGCCAAAACATCATCGTTGTGTTTTGAAGTGATGGAAAACACACCATCACGTTTGCATTTACTTGCAACATATGATTTACAAATGTGGCCCTCACACTAAGACCTATAAAAGAACCATATTTTACTTAAAAAGGTAAATGGGTCATCCCTCTATGGAGGATCTTCCTGTGGAACAAATTTGGGGACCGAACTATGTATGGGTGTTCTTTGATCCTGACGTGTTTGACATGCAGGTTTCTAGGGTTCATTCTGGTTGTGATGATTCTTCCTCCTCCATACCTTTCGTGTCATCTTGGAACACCTCCCCTCGATGTGCCTCCAAGAAGTGCCCATGAATCCATCACTGTCACTAAGGTGTGAGGAGGTGCTCTCATCATCAGTTGTTGATGGGTCGCTAGTTGTTTTGGAGCTTTCTCCCACTTCCTTCCTGGTGTATCCAAGCCCTGCATGAAGTGGCAATTCCTCGATTTTGATGGGGTTTACGATGTCTTGGCCATTGATGCCAAGGCCCTTTCCTTGATATCCCATCTTCTTTAGCAATTTGGACCCGATCCCTGTAGTATTTTTTTCAAAAGAAGTGAATTCATCATCATGAAAAATACATTAAATTGAAGAGTTTCTTATTACCTCGGGTTGGTTATGTCGAAATTTTTCCAAGGCCTCATTCTTATCTTGTAACTGGCATAGTAACCTTTGTTTTCTTCGCTTGCAACCTATAGGAGCCTTCTTAGCTCAGTATTTTCTGCTTGGATTCCTTGGTTAATCTCTTCAAGTTCTTGGAATTCTGCCTCAGTAAGTGTCCTTCTCTTCTTCGATACTCTATCTGTTGATATTTTTATTTCATTGCCTGAATCAGAACCCAACTCTATGGGTCCTTCTCCCGTGATCCCAAAGGCTGCAAGCTTCATTTCATCACCTGAATCGAACCACAGGTCAATTGGTCGACCTTGTGAAAATCCTACAGCTATGACCTTTTCATCTTCCTCGGATTCAAAATCTTCAGAATCTTGGTTTTTTTGTATGGTGGTGGCGGTCTTATGCTTCCCCTTTTCTTCATTTCTCTCAAGTCTCAACTCATGGTTCAGCTTCCAACAATTTTCTTTGCCATGTCCCTCTTTTTCACAATGTGTGCAAGAAGGCTTTGCTCCCCTTCTTTTGGTTGCGGAAATACTTTTTGGGTAGTCACTATGTTCATGCACACCCTGCTTTTTATGTGCATGGCCTTCACACGGGCCTCATCGATGGTAGGAGGCTCAAATAACAATAATGAATGTCTTATGTAACTATGTAATGATCCAATGTACTTAGTTATAACTTCAGGAGAATCTAATGAAATGAGAAAACTTAGTGCTTTTTTTCTAAATTCCTCAGTAAATTTTTGCATGTTTTGTCCTCTACCTTGCCTTAGGTATTGCTACTCCATTAAGGATTTTTTCTTATAACCCAAGGGATATAAATGATCTTTAAGTGTAGCAATGAAATTTGACCATGAGGAAAGGAGGTTACCCAAATTAGTTTTGCCTTGAAGTTTTCTCTCCCACCAGATGAGAGCGGTGCCATTCAGTTGAAGAGAATCCAACCAGATCTTTGCCTCTTCCTCCACAATACGCTGAATCCTGCAGTAGATTTCAAGCTACCTAATTCAGTTATTAAGTTTCTCTACATCACTTTCACCGTTATACATGGGTAGATCAAATTTTACATCTAACATAAAGAAACTTTTATTAGATGCATTTCCAGAATTTTTATGATGATGGTTAGAAGAGGAGGAAGGACTTTCATTTGCTAAAGGAGGTGGGTCTCCTCCACCATCTCCATGCACTAATCCTTGTCCTTCTAAAGCATGCTCCCGTATTTTCTCTAACTTCTTAAGTCTAGAGAATAATTTCTCAACCTGATCTTCCATGGTGTAGAAGGTCTTGCGGAAGTTGAGCTTCGCTTCATATCGATCCTCGTCACTCATGTTCCTTCTCTGATGTGCACGTCCTGCTTCAGGATCAAAATACTGTTGCGTCCCTTTGCCTCTTCGTAGCTTGTTTCTAGTTAGCATACAAGCATGCAATTCACATCTACAAACACCTGCTCTGATACCACTTGATCCAAAATATTTTGTTTGATATGTGTTAAAAATTACATGTGGAAATTGTAGCTTAAACAAGAAACTTTAAAGGCATAAACATAAGAAGAGAAAAGTAATGATCATCATGCAAGAAGACACAAAATTGATGTCAGAGCTCATCCAGCAGGGAATATGTCTCTGGTTCCTTCTCAAATAGTGGGGAGGCCCTTTTCATCATTAAGTGGCAAAAATGAGAGTACAAGTACAAAAATGAGAAATAACACCCTTATACCTCCATAGCTGAAAGTGCCCAAAAATCGTAGAACTATGTTGCAGAAACGGATAGCACCGTTGGATTTTTGGCGTCGAGCAGTGTAGAATCCATATAAAATTTTCCTTAATTTGACAAAGTGAAAATTTGACCCCTCTGGAAAATGGCTCAGATCATGGTTCTGCCCCCCCTCCTACACATTACACAGGGTTCCTCTACCTTGGTTTCCGTGTCTTCTCCTGACTTTCCTTGGGCGCGCTGCATAAATCAAGGTTTATATACAAAAGGTTGGCAGAATTTCCAAAGAGGTTCGTTGGGCGGATTGGTTGAGATCTGAATTATGTGGGAGGAGGTCGGGTGGTCAAACCCTGACCCCTCCTTTAAAAGTTGGAATTAGTTTAAAATTGTGTTTGTCAAATTTTAAACCCCCACCAAATATTGTCATTGTACATGTGTCAAGGCAAGTGGAGGTTGGCGGGGGGCCAGGCCTGCCCCACATATACCGCCGGCACCATGTGATAATTATGGTGGTGGGTTGGGGTCGCGGGATCATGACCGTTGGCCCTACCCTTATTTAAATGAATGTCTCTGTGTGGTGAGGGGGCGGTGGGGTCATGGCCGTCAACCTCCGTTAATTAAACTTTGATTTTATTCAAATGTGGATCCGTAGGGGATAGGGAGGGGGTATAAAAAGAGGTTTTATTTATTTACCATACCTATGTTTTATTTATATTTTTATTTATTTTCCATATCACTTTTTTGAGTGTTAGTAAACCTCTTCATATTTACGTCGTAAGGCATTTTTATTTGAAAACAACTTCCCTAGCTACCAATGTGTCCATGTGAGTCATTGGATCAAATGTTAGAGGATTGAAATGTTTTGGGCCATTAGATCACAAGTAAATAGTTTTTTATATTTTTTTTATAATGTTAGTTTTTTATATTTTAATAAGTTAGATTGATTTTAGGTGTATAATATAAATGTTGTAATGTCATGTTTAACATTTTGACTAATTAAAATAATAATAAACTATAAAAAACAAAAACAACCCATGGTATTCATGTGGAATATAGTTTATTTAAAGGAAAATAAAAGGAAATTAAATAAAAATATTGACATAATGTAATGAACATTTTAACTAGGTCAAAATACAATAAAAAATAAAAACAATAAAATAAAATAATAATAAACTATAAAAACAACCCATGGTATTGACCCATGGTATTGATGTGGAATATAGTTTATTTAAAGGGCTAAATTAAGATGGTCTAGATCAATCTTGACTCTGGATCTACCAAGAGCCAAGATGAATCAAATGTATTCATATGCAAACCTCTTTAGAGTGAAAAGAGAATTGATCCCTCTGATAAATAATATAGATCTAAACTAGCTACTTAATAAAATTATTTTTAATTTTTTATAACCATTATTCTTTTAAAATTTTATGAATAAAATGTATCTAAATTTTCATACATCCAAATATACATAGTTGTTATAATTGTTTTATTATTCATGAGTAGTATTTATTAATATATAAAAAATTAAATTTATAATGAAATTTTTTAAAATATGTGAAATTATTTCAGAGGACATGATTTATCTTGACCAATAATGATGATTATTCATAATTCTCATTTCTTAAATAACACTAAATTTACCTTTAATTACTTAATTGTAATAGTTTGTGACTACATACATACTCTTTCTACTTTTTTTTGTTAATGAATATCAAGTTTATTCTATTAAAAAAAAACTATATACATATCTTTAATTACCTAATTGTAGCTAAAATATATTATATGTTTTTAATTTATAGTCATAAAAAAATTTCATATTATATGATGTCAAACTTACTCAACTTTTTATTGTGAAATTTTAAACAAAGTTTTTTACGACATAATTTTAGTTTTTATCATTTTTTTTATTTTTCAATTCAAACAAAACTTACAAAAGAAAAAACCCACTCACTCACTATAGATTATGGTTTTACAAAATTGACACTATGTGATTAACAATAGAGTAAGTTGAGATAACCCTAAGGGGTTCTTTTACAAGTTTAATCATAACCTTTCCCTCCATCCAATATATATTGTAGAGTCTTCTGAAGAGAGAGTGTATTCTAGTTTTTAACCTGATCCACAATCAAAGAAAATGGCTAGGGATTTCACAAAGTATTAGTTTGTAACCTGATCCACAATAAAAAAAAATGGCCATGGATGTCACAAGTTCCATGGCCAGGGATGTCACAAGTTTCATTCACACAATACAGTGATCTATTGACGTTCTCAGTTGAAATGGATCCTATTAGATGCAGGGTGACCAGCGACACTAAAAATTCAAAATAGATATATGTTATGGCATCCATATTCTCTACAAACCATCAAAATTTCTCATCTTATACAAAAATTTCTAACAATAAACACTAAATTTACTCTAAAATTTTAATAACCCCCACCCAGGAGATCAGAGTGTAAAATCAAATGTTCCTATGGTTTTTTTAAAGGGTTCATAAACAAAACAGATAATAATAAAGTCAATATTGTGGTATAATAAGTGATTTTTGAATCATTGTGACAAACAAAACATCACATTAGCTCACAGAATATATATAATGCTATAAGGATCTGAGATAACAAAAATGTTTTGAATCATGATAACTAGGTGACAACCAAAAATAAGTTTTATCCACAAGAAAAAAAATCACAACAACTCACAGAATATATCCAAGGTTGTAATGAACCCCATACATAGTGATGGGCATCATAATCTCTGTCAGTGCTAGAGTTGTTTTCTCAATGAACTTGTTTTTACTGCTCTTGAACTGATGAAAGTCATCATTGTTTCATATAGGAGCATTTAGTTCTGATAAGAAAATTGTGATAGTGTCTATTATCCCTTTTTAGTTTTTTAATGATTCAATTAAGATTAACATTTGTATGTTGTCATGAGGATATTTTTTATTTTTCATGTCAATTACCTTTTATAACTCTAGGAGGTTCTTAAAATTGCCTTTTTTTAAATAAATGGAACTCAATTATATATTTAAAAATATTATTAGTTAAGAGAATTTTAGGATTATAATTTTTTTTTCCAAGTTGACAACATGAATTAAAATTTTATTAAGAAAATGTATCTAAATTTTCATACATCCAAATATACATAGTTGTTATAATTGTTTTATTATTCATGAGTAGTATTTCTTAATATATAAAAAATTAAATTAATAATGAATTTTTTTGAAATATGTGAAATTGTTTCAGAGGACATGATTTATCTTGACCAATAATGATGATTATTCATAATTCTCATTTCTTAAATAACACTAAATTTACCTTTAATTACTTAATTGTAATAGTTTGTAACTACATACATACTCTTTCGATTTTTTTTTGTTAATGAATATCAAGTTTCTTCTATTAAAAAAAAACTATATACATATCTTTAATTACCTAATTGTAGCTAAAATATATTATATGTTTTTACTTTATAATCATAAACAAATTTCATATTATATGATGTCAAGCTTACTCAAATTTTTATTGTGAAATTTTAAACAAAGCTTTTCACTACATAATTTTAGTTTTTATAATTTTTTTATTTTTCAATTCAAACAAAACTTACAAAAGAAAAAAACCACTTAGTCCTGATTGTAGATTATAGTTTTACAAAATTGACACTGTGATTAGCAATAGAGTAAGTTGAGATAACCCTAAGGGTTTCTTTTACAAGTTTTATCATAACCTTTCCCTTCATCCAATATATATTGTAGAGTCTTCTGAAGAGAGAGTGTATTCTATTTTTTAACCTGATCCACAATCAAAGAAAATGGCTAGGGATTTCACAAAGTATTAGTTTGTAACCTGATCCACAATCAAAGAAAATGGCCAAGGATGTCACAAGTTTCTTTCACACAGTGATCTATTGACGTTCTCAGTTGAAATGGATCTTATTAGATGCATGGTGGCCAGAGGCACTAAAAATTCAAAATAGATATCTGTTATGGCATCGATATTCTCTACAAACCATCCAAATTTCCCATCTTATACAACAATTTCTAACAATAACCGCTCAATTTACTCTAAAATTTTTGAAACCCCCACCCATGATGGGGAGATCAGAGTGTAAAATCAAATGTTCCTGTGGTTTTTTTAAAGGGTTCATAAACAAAATAGACAATGATAAAGTCAATATTGTGGTATAGTAATTGATTTTTGAATCATTGTGACAAAAAAAAAAAATCACATTAGCTCATAGAATATATCTAATGCTATAAGGACCTAAGATAATAATAATGTTTGGAATCATGATAACTAGGTGACAACCAAAAATAAGTTTTATCCACAAGAAAAAAAAAAATCACAACAACTCACAGAATATATCCAAGGTTTTAATGAACCCCATACATAGTGATGGACATCATAATCTCTCTCAGTGCTAGAGTTGTCTTCTCAATGAACTTGTTTTTACTTCTGTTTGACGCAGCCTAAGCTACATAAACCCACACATTTGATACAAAAATGAATATGTATACATTTTAAATCTGGCTTACGCTTATCATCAATGCACCTTACACCGGTAATCTATCCACGCTCTATCCATCCGACGGTTATCGCACTCAGAGGAGTACGATAACCTACCCCTTTATAACGTGTTATAAGAATGGTTTCCATATGCTATGTGGTGTCTCCACATTATTTTACATCTCTTCGAACTTTACCACTTACCTCTTTTATTCCATGTGAAAACCTGTTGTTGTTTTCTCAAAACCATTTCAACTTCCACTGCACCAATGATTCATGATTTCTGCTTTCATCCAACTCATGGTTCTGAACAGAATAAGGTTCCAACCCGAATATGGAATTCCACAACGACTATACCAAATTACGACATACGATATTTTGCAAAACTAAGATCTCTTCTCTGTTATCTCTTTAAATTTCAACTACATTTAAATCCTCTTGCAACCATTTATTTACTCTCGATCACACAGATCATCTGCACTACAACTCGACTCAACTTACAATTCCAACCTTCATTTGGGGTTAACAACACATAGTTCTAGAACTCAATAAATTAATATGGTTACCCAATTTCATCGTGCGATCGACAAATAGAGACTTAATTCCTTGGTTTCTCCTCAGATTATTAAACTGCTAGAATTTCTCTTTACAACGATTAATCTGCTTTCCTTTATTGTCAATGTTGTCTACACTATAAAGCAACTCCATATTTAATACTCCAGTTGTTACCTGTAGATATTTCCTTCGAACTCTGCACCTGCTCTAAGTAGAACACACAGATTTTACCCAACTACTCATTCATCAGGATTCTTCAAGTTGGGTTTTTTTACAAGAATACCATATTTGTTCATATATATAACACTTAATACATAGAAGGAACAAAACCAATCACAATGAATTCAAATTTTCATTAATAAAATAATTTGTACAGATACGAACAAAAACCTGCTTGCAGTCAGGATTTGGCCTGATGTACCTTACATGGCCCTTTTTCTCTTCTTATCTATCTAAATCTTGAATCCCCGTTCCTATGCCTTGAGGCTTATGATTTTATACAAAAGGTTCTGAAACCAATTCTGGTTTCAGATCCTCTATCTTCTCAACAAGATCTTGAATATCCTCTAAGTCCTATTTTGACTCAACTAATCCCCAAGGATCCTCTCTCATCCACAAAATCATGAAACCAATTCCTAATCTAAGATTTTCAATTAATTCTAAAATTTCTCAATCTCTGAACTATCCTAATTCTTTCATGTTCTCCAATATTCGGTAACATTTACAAAATGACTCACAAATATTAATAAATTCCTATTCTAAATGTCTTTACTTAATTCACTCAAGATATTTGAAATTACATTAATTTAATACATAGGAAACCAACCTCCTTGAAAATGAAGGACCCCTATGTCTATTAAAATACAAAGAATTTTCCGAGCCTAATGCTCCTGCATCAGACTTCCAAGGTTGAAAATAATCATGATCTCCCGATCATGTGCTTTTAATATTTGTCTTCCTGGATCCCATACCTTGTTCTGTAATTTGTCGTTTACTGTTGTTATTTGTTGATTTTCTCCAGGTCTCCACACTTTATGTTCCTTTGCTCCACTAGCTATGCTTTTACAGTATGCTACTCTCTTCCTCTTGTTGTTGCTTCTTTGCTTTCCTACTGTTGTCTTCTTCTGACACACTTTCATCATTATCCTTCTTATCAATTCAATTTCTTTGTCTAATAGATCTTTTGATTGTTGATTACTTTCATCTCTTGATTGCTAAACTTTTATTCTTACTTTTGCCTTTTCATCCTTGCCCTCTCGTTTACTGTTGTCTTGCACCTTTTTAGTTTTTGCTACATTGTCTTCCAAGACAATCTTTTGCTTCTGTTTACTGCAACTGGTAACTTCTTCCTGATTGTCACTTATGACAATTTCTTCGTCTTCTTTCTTCAGCAATTCCTTGGACTGATACATAATCTTCCATTTACTGCTATCTCCTTCTCTTTGCTTTAGTTTGTTGATGTTGTCCTCTAACTCTTGAACTGATGAAAGTCATGATTGCTTCATATAGGAGCATTTAGTTCTGATAAGAAAAATTTGATAGTGTCTATTATCCCTTTTTAGTTTTTTAATGATTCAATTAAGATTAAATTTTGTATGTTGTCATGAGGATATTTTTTATTTTTCATGTCAATTACCTTTTATAACTCTAGGAGGTTCTTAATATTTCCTGTGTTTTTAATAAATGGAACTCAATTATGTATTTAAAAATATGATTAGGCAAGAGAATTTTAGTATTATAATTTTTTTTTTCCAAGTTGACAATGCGAATGTTTATTTACCTAAAGTTGGCTCCCATGTTCAATACCTCCCCATCGGGTTTGAATATAATAGGTAATGGAAATTCAATGACACATAAAACCAATCATTTATACATCAAAAAATGAGTTCTATATATTATAGTGGTTCTCGGTTGAGTAATATTTCTATTTGGCATTCAATTCTTTATTAATCAACTTGTTTTGATTAGTAGGGAGTACAATAATTTTGTAATCAAATAATAGGAGAAAACATATTCACAATATAATTTATTGTGAATAAATAGATGTGTGTAAAATAGTTTAATAAGAAACTAGATTTGTAATTATAAAATATAAAATTATAACTTAAAATTGTGAAATTACTTTGTATTTTTTGTTTCTTATCTATATAGAGAAATAATAAACCAAGTTTGGAGTTAAGAAAATAAACCATAACATAAAGAACAATCTCCTTCCAAAAATGTCTCCATATTAAAATGACATTCACTTTCTTGTATACCAAGACTATTGTTATTCATATACAATATACAATTTGTGACAAGCATGCAATTAGAGCTCAGATATGTAGATGAACTTGGAGTAAACCCTATTTCTGTTAATAAAAATTATCTTTATTTACATCTATGCTAGATAGATTGTACTTGAATGTATTTAAAATATATTATTTTATTTACATGCTTGTTTAGGATTATTAATCATCAAAGGATTTTTACCCCCAATTTCCTATATCAATATCTATACCAAATTTTATATATATGTGAACATATTATGTTGGTTTGTATATATGTTTTCACCCACAATTGCCTATTTCAATATCTTTGAAACTTGTCTTCCATTCCTTCACAATGGCTTCTTCTCTGCAACAACTTATTTCTTCTAGGATACTCTTTCCTATGCTATTTCCTTACGAAGTTTCTTTGCAACATGTGGTGCAATTGCTAGTTTAAATTTATATAGTTTAAATTTATTTTTAATTAATTTTAATTGTTCAATTATATGGTTAAGTAAGTTATTGTTTAAGCGAACATTATTTAGATTTTATTTTTATAGTTTTCCTTAGTTTTTTTTTTTTTTGCTTTGACATACTTACACATCAAAATCATACTAGACTGTAAAATAAACTTTTTAGCACAATAAATATTAAATTTTCATCATTACAATTGCATAATTATTTAATATATATTATATATTAAAATATATTAATTATTATTCATCAATTATTTTTCATTTAATATGTTACTTAACTATTTTAAATTCAACGTAATGGAATTTTACCTCTTCTTCCTATTGAGATTATATTAGATTGGAAATTATTTCAAATATTTTATATGTTATATATAATTAAAATATTTTTAAATATAACATATAAATATGTAAAAAAATTACATATCTCATTTATATTAAATAAATTTAAAAATATTTTTAAATATAAAATTTTAATAAAATCATAAAATTTAACTTATAATCTAAAATTAATATTTGTATTAAAAATAATTTAAAACTACAATGGAATTAAACACCATTTCTTTATCAATTTGATACTAAGAATAATAAACAACTACCTACCAGCGAATATATATATATATATATATATATATATATATATATATATATATATATATATATATATATATATATATATGTGGAATAGCATGAGATTAGTAGTTTACAATAATTCATCTGTTTTAAATTTATTTTGAAATTATTTTAATTAATAAAATATTTTTTTTAATTAATATTGTTTATTTTTTAAAATTTATTAAAATATAAAAGTTATTTATTTTAATATAATTATATATTTTTATAATCAAAATATTAAATGAATCATTTGATAGTTATTTTACATTTTTTTATAGTAAATATTATAATCATAATGTAGATTTTGTTCAAAATGAAGTAAGAAATTCTTAATTTAATTTTCAAGGAGAAAATTAAAATTCTTTATCACTAGAGCATTTGAATGAGTTAACTAAGGTGAAATTGTGGTTATAATTCAATTAGCTTAGTTAATTCAAGTTGTGGACATGAACTTGAGTTGTGTACAGTGATTCTTAAATTTTATGAGCCTAGGTTGAGTTAATTTCACTTGTAGCAATTTAATTTAGTTAAATTGAGTTATGGCCACTTAAACTAGTTCCAAATTTTGGATGAACTAGTGGGAGGTCTAACAGTGGGGTGTAGCTTCAGTGTTTAATTATTTAACTAACCAATCAACCTAAGTTTACTTATGCATGCATGAAAATCAAGTTACCCAGTTGAGATTGGATTTCAAGGGTAGTGTACTATCACTTGTATAACTTTCCAAGTTGTACAAGTGTTGCATGCAGTCAAAGAAAGGCCTAAATAAATTGCACAATTCTCAATGAGTAATTTCCCTCATTAATAGGGGTTAATTCCTCATCAAACAACACAAGGAAATAGGATATTGGAAAGGCTTGAAATTGGCTAAGAGTTGGCCAAAATCAACATGTCAGATAGAGGGTAGAAGATACTTGTGCAGGTTGTGCTCAAGCTTGAGCAAGCATATTGTATTCATCCAGATTATTTGATTAATGTAATACACATAGGAAGAGGTTTTGAGTAGTTTCTTTCCCCTCGATAAATATTTGTGTATGCATTTTAAATTATTATGCATGTTTTTTATGTGTTCATGATCGTGAATTTGCTTCCGCGGATGAGTAGCGTAGATTTGAGTCTTATGTTTTAGTACATTACATGAGCAGTTTTGAATCTAGATTAAAATTCTTCATCGTATCAAATTAAGAATCATAGTAGATAAGAGAATTTGAAGTTGTCTTTGTAGGAGGATCGAATTTGGAGGATCAATTCTTCAGAGAGAATTCAAAGTTGTCTTTGAAGGAGGATCAAATTTGGAGGATCAATTCTTTAGAGCTAGAAGGATGGAATTCTATGGTCTAAGGCTTGAGTATGCCCTTGAGGGTAGCTCAAATTATATTTCTTGGAAGGACCGCATGGAGGCAATTGTGGAAGATAATGGGTTGAAGGAATTCATTGATAATGATATCTTGATACCAGTAGTAGATGATGCTCAGAATCTAGCAGATTGGAAGAAGAGTGTAGCCAAGGCGAGGAGGATCATATTAGAGGGAGTATGATACCATATTGTCTCTAATATCCATGGTAAAGAGACTTTGTATATAATGTGGCAAGCATTGACAAATTTGTTCCAGAGCAGTAGTGACCACATGAAGTTGTCACTCAAGGACAAGCTTCAGAATATCAAGATGAAAAAGGGCGACACAAGACCACATAACATGATCAGGTTCACACAATGTCGTGATGAACTTGGGAGTGTTGATGTTACTATTTTAGAAGATGATATGGTAAGCCTAGCGCTTTTAGGCCTTCTCAAGAGTTGGCACAACTACTAATATTTGGTAAATTGGAGGGAGAAGCTACCAAAATGGGAAAGATTGTGGCCTGATTTGGTACAGGAGGAGTTCAGGTGAAACACTAGAGATGGGACCTCATCCAAGGGTGAGGAAGAAGAAAATTGTGCCTTTGCTGGAAATGAAAAGAAAAGGAAAGGGAGGAAATCCCAATCCAAAGGAGATTCCAGTCAAGGGGGCAAGAAGAAAGACTTGTCCAAAATAAAGTGATTTCACTATCATAATCTAGGACACTATGCCACGAATTTTCCACACAATAATGCCAGCAAGAAGCCCTCAGGGGGAGCAACACGTGAGGATTTGGCTTCACAATTCAAGTTGGACTCAACACTCATTACATGCATGACAAACACAGTGATGGGTAGTGTGTGGTATCTGGATAGTGGTGCCTCATTCCATATGAAGGGAAACCGAGAAATTTTCAATGAATTGGAGGAGAAATACCTCCAGATGCACATCAATATGGGAGATGATGGGAGGTATAGCATGGCTGATATCGGTATAATTACTTTTCAAAGGGAGTATGGCTCCCCTCCAGGCTCAAGAATGTGATGTTTGTTCTAGGTATAAAAACGAATTTGGTTTTCGTCACTATGTTGGAAGACCCTGAGCAAATCTCCACATGACAAGTGATGCAGATCGGTGTTCAGGTGAAGAACCTCTATAAACTGAATGTGGAATATTGTGTTGCTTTGAGCACAAAGGAGGATAAGGTGCAAAGTCGAGATTTCAGTGAATTATGGCATAGAAGACTTGACCATTTGCACCATAGAGCTTTAAATATCATGCAAAATATCACCACAGGCCTCCCCAACAGAGCACTACAACAACAAAATATAAGCAAAGGGTGTACCTTGGGGAAGTACACAAAATACACCTTCAATGATTGGGATAGCATGGTGCATGCAATACTTGAAAGGATCAACTCTGATATCTGTGGACCTTTCTTGACATCCTCCACATCCAAGCACAAGTATTATGTTATATTTGTAGATTATTTCTCATGGAAGTGTTGGATTTTATTCATGCAAAATAAATACCATAAATTCTCCAATTTTGTTGAATTTAAAACACTTGTTGAGAAAGAAATTGGAATGAAAGTGAAGGTTCTCAAGAGCGATAACAATGGTGAATATGTGTCGACTTAGTTTAAAAATGTATATGCAAAGGAATAAATTTGACGAGAGTTGACAACATCCCAAAACCCATAGCAGAATGGGATGGTTGAGAGGAAGAATATAAGTATTGTGGGAGAAATAAGGGAAATAATGCATGACCAAATCCTACCATTGCACTTGTGGGCTAAAGCATGCAACACAATGTTCTATTTGTAGAATAGGAGTCCTCATCATATTTTGAGATGAGTACACCAGAAGAAGCTTTTCCAAGGAAGAAACCAAAAGTGTCACACTTCAGGATCTTTGGTTCATCAGTTTACTGTCATGTTTCCAAGGAATCAAAAAAAAAACTAGAGCTGACAATGGAGTTGGGAATATTTGTGGGGTACACTGATACACCTCACAACTATCGAGTGTACCCACCATCTCTCAAGATGAAAATTGTTCGTAGAGAGTTGAAGTTCGATGAGGAGTATGCAATAAGGTGTGCCCCTGAAAGGGAGCTTTAGTTGCATTCAGATGAGGATATTTTGGCTCCAAAGGAAGAACCTTAGGATGTTGTGAAGCATCCACAAGCATATGAGCAGAGAGTGGAGACATCCACTCAAGCAAAGACATCCAGAGAAGGAAGGAAGCGAACCAAGGAAGATGGGAGATTATTGTGTGATGTGAGAGGGAATGTGGGAGCACCCACATCACAACACAGGCATAGGAGGTCACCGGATTGGTACACAAGGTACATGGCTCTGATGAGTGAGGTAGTAAATACATATTAATCCTCATTCGAGGAAGAAATGCAGCAACTAGTATGGCTTGATTCCATGGTAGAGGAATATGATTCCATTGTCAGAAACAATGTTTTGGAAGTGGTCCCAAGACCAAAGGACAAATCAGTGGTGGGTTCGAGATGGATCTACAAGGTGAAGCAAGCAATATAAGGAAGAATTGAGAAACACGAGGCTTGATTTTTTGCGAAGGGGTTCTCTCAGGTGGAGTGAATTGACTATGAGGAGACCTTTGCTCCAGTAGTAAGGTAGTCTTCTATCAGATCAATTCTAGCACTTGTAGCGCATATGGGATGGAAGATTCATCAGATGGATGTGAGGACAACATTCCTCAATGGAGTGATTGAGGAGGAGGTGTACATTGAACAACCGAAAGGTTTTGAGACCTTCGACAGAGAGTCAGATGTGTGTCGACTCAAGCGAGTGTTATATGGGCTGAAGCAATCACCTTGTGCTTGGTACACCAATATCGAAAATTATTTCACCAAGTTCGGATTCACCAAAATTGAAGTAGATGAAAACCTTTACCATATCATTGTTGAACATATATTTTTATTATAGTATTATATGTCGATGATTTGATTTTAACTGGTGATGAGAAGTTGATATGTTCTTAAAAAGAGGATCATGCAAGAGAATTCGAGATGGACATGGGACTCATGCATTATTTTCTTGGTTTGGAAGTATGAAAAGGAGATGGAGAACTATTTGTCTCTCAAGGAAAGTATTCCAACCAGATACTGAAGAAGTTCTACATGGAGAGTAGCAAACCCATGGACACTCCTCTAGCAAGAAGTTAGAGGAAGGAGGATGCCACATCAGGTGAGGAAGTGGAGGATATTACTTATAGACAACTTGTGGGTTCACTTATATATTTGGTGAACTCATAACTAGACATATGTTATGTAGTTAATTAGCTTAGTCAAGCAATGGTTAAGCCAACCAAATAGTATTGGAAGGTGACAAAACATGTGTTGAGATACTTCAAAGGTACTACTCAGTTTGGACTTTGGTACATACGGATAGAGGGAGTGAAGCTACAAGGTTTCATAGATTCAAATTGGGTGGAAAGTCCATCATATTAGAGTAACACATCAAGAGGAATTTGCAGTGTTGGGTCAACAACAGTTTCTTAATACAGCAGGAATCAAAGATCAGTTTCACTCAACTCAACAGAAGCAAATTACATGGTTGTATGTCAAGTAGCATGTGACGCTATCTAGATGAGGAAGATTCTTGTTGGGTTTTTTGGTCAGATGATGGATCCTATTGTGATTTACTATGATAATCAGAGTTGTATCAAAATCTCTGAGAATCTAGTTTTTCATGATCGATCCAAGCATATCAACATCTGGTATCCCCATCTATGATATTGTGTGCAGATACAGATCATGTTGTTGGAATAAATTCCTACAAAGGAACAAGATGTAGATATATTGACAATAGCTTTGTCAAGAGGAAAAATTGAGTTCCATAGAAGTAGGATTGGGGTATATAATAATCCATTTCTTTCTGAGAGGGAGTGTTGAAAATGCAGCAAGAAATTCCTAATTTAATTTTCCCTTGAATTTAAATAGAAGAAAAACAAAATTCCACATCACTAGACAACTTGAATGAGTTAACTAAGTTGAAATAGTTGTTATCACTCAGTTAGCTTATTTAATTCGAGTTGGGGAAATGAAATTAAGTTTGTACAATGATTCCTAAATTTTAGGAGCCTAGGTTGAGTTAATTTTAGTTGTAACAATTTAATTTAGTTAAATTGAGATATGGTAAGTTAAACTAGTTCCAACTGTTGGAGGAACTAGTGGGAGGTCTAGCAGTGGGGTGTAACTTCATTTTTTAACCAGTTAACGGATAAATCTGCCTAAATTAACTCATCCATGCATCAAATTTGAGTTACCCAGTTGATATTGGATTTCAAGGGTAATGTACGATTATTTGCATAATTTTCCAAGTTGTACAGGTGTTGCATGCAGTCAAAGAAGGGCCTAAATGAATTGCACAATTCTCAATGAGTCATTTCCCTAATTAATAGGGGATAATTCCTCATTGAAGAGAACAAGGAAATAGGATCTTGGGAAGGCTTTAAATTGGCTAAGTGTTAGCCAAAGTTAGTCAGTTAGGCATAGGATAGAAGATACTTGTGCAAGTTGTGCTCAAGCTTAACCAAGCATATTGTCTTCATCTAGATTCTTTGATTAATGGAATACAGATAGGAAGGGGTTTTGAGCAGTTTATTTCCCCTAGATAAATATCTGTGTATATGTATTAAATCATAATGAATTTTTTTATATGTATTCTCAATCGTGAATTTGCTTCTACAGATTACTAGAGTAGATTTGAGTCTTATGTTTTAGACATTACATGAACAATGTTGAATCCACATTAAAATTCTACAGTTTTAAATTTGTAATTATAAAATCATAAGAGTATATGATTTTATTTTAATTATAAATCATATATTCTTCATAGAGATGTCACCATGCTATAATGAATGTGTTATGATTTAAGGGGTATTGTGGCAGGGGATGACCCCCTTCACAAAATTGGTGTTTATAGGGTTTTATGTTCTATGCAATTGAATTTATGGTGTATGTAATGAAAGGTGGTGCTAAGTTCATAGTTTTGAGGTTTATGAGCTCTTATTCTCTCATTCTTATTTCCTTTGCTATCTCATTGTAATCATGATGGAGGAGGTGGTGTCACACATGAAGCTATCAAAAAGCTGATATATCAAGAACTAGAAATCGATGAGGATTTGGTATTATAGCTCTTTTTTCATGAAAGATAATTTAGGCATGTCAAGGTGCACAATAAAAAATTATGTGGTGACCAATAGTGGGATTTCTAGTTAGGATGGATATCTCCCTTCTCCTCTTTGGTTTATTTCTCAATCAATTGGCATCTAAATTGAAAGTGAGTAAAAAACTCTTTCTCTCATTTCACTTATGCTTGGCTGAACATATTCTTAAGCTATCCTTAGGTTTGTTATTATGAAACAATGTATTCATTCTATAAGGCATTCTAATTATGAATTTATCTTTGGGGTCTAACCATCTCTGGTTATAAGCCCTTCAACTTCAATTCTATAGGACCTAGCCTTTTATCCAAAAAACTCTTATGCCAACACCCTCTCGAGATTTATGTGAGTTTTTTTGTGTGGGCATTAGTTTTTTATTTTCATTTTCCAAAATTATTTTCTCTCTCTCTAACTCTCTCTCTTCTTTGCAACCTATGAATGACTAAGTTTCTCCATCGGTGGTCTCTTTTGATTATGTGCTTACTCCCTTGGCCAATCCTATCCTTATTCTAGAATTCATTAACCATCAAGTTGGATGGGTTGTTAGGGGACCTAGCCTACTTCCTTACCAAAATCTCATAATATTGTGCAATGTTTTACTACTATTTACACAATAGTGATACCTTTGGAAATTTGTAGAGAAATATACCAAGCTAATGATGAAGCTAGATTGGAAAGGAGTTTCTTTGCTGATGCGGGCATCCAAGAAGAGGTTAATAATTTGATACTCGAGACTTGTAATACCTGCACCTAGTAGATACATTACATACAAATAGTATATATTTAGTTGCCACTAAAAACTATCATGGGGGGAGTTACGGTAGAGAAATCAAAGATCCAAGAAGAAATTATTCTATGTATTGATGAAGTTTAGAGACAAATTATAAAATTAAATGACGAGCTTTCAATTATGACCAATAAATTAGCTGACTTGGAATTCTATAACTTACAAGAAAATATTAAAGTTCCTACAACCATTTAACTGGACTCTCCATCCACATAACTTGTTAATCTCTTTAGCATGTCATTTGTTTTAAATGCAACAAGGTTGCTTGTAATCAACAAAGTAATTTTCAATTTCAATATTTTTAACTCAAACATTCTCAAACTTTTTATCAGTTTTGAACAATGAATATTATATTCTTAGATCTAATGGACAAAATAAATGTGTGTGTACTACTAATGTAGCTTTTTAAATAACAAGCTAGTATAATGGTATCTCTTTTTAAATAATCAATACAAAATTCTACCCCATATATATATATATATATATATAAACTCAATCCTATCATACTAATAGCATTATATATGGTATTATAAATAAGAAAAAAAATTAATTAATAAAAAAATGAAAAATATAAGAAATTTTTTTAGATTTAAATTTAAGTTTTTTTTTTTCAAAAAAAAAAAAGCAAACAATCTATTGACTATATAGAAAGTTACATAGTATATGCGTGTGGCATTCAATGAACTACATTTTTCTTCCTTTTTGGAAAGGAAAAAAGATGGAGTTACGGCTGATTATGAGGAAAAAAGGTTTTTGACCGTTCCTCCCAACCCTTTCAAAAAGAAATCATAAGAAATACATCTTCTTCCAACCCCCAGGCTTCCCTAATATTAGGAAATAATGCCCAAAACATGGGTGGAAAAAATACCTATTGCTATTTGTTTCCCACAAAAACATAACCTGGATGGTAGACACCTTCCCAGATTTTTGAGATTTTCAATCCAACAGAACAAAAAAGAAGAAAAAACAGTCTCCCAGATCTCCTCTTAAAAGGAAAACAATCTGAAACAGAGACCATGAAGCTTTCAGTATATGGTTCAGTGTTGCAGTGATAAAATATAAAAGTATGTTAACACCAAAAAATTTTGACAGTTTCCATGATGATCTTAAAAAAAAGTAAAATAAGATAGGAAATTTGGATCTAGCGAGCGAATGGAGGTTGTTCGATGATTTAGACCAGCCCTCCATCGACCTTTTTTTCTACCCATAGCCCCATATCTTGTTGAATGCCCTCCTTAGATAGGAGTTTTGCTTCACTGTTTCGTTCACTATAAATGTGGCAAGCAAAGATAAGGTTAAAATAGGATTTTAAAACCAGAACTCATCTAATAAAGGAGTCAAAATGTAATTTAGGCATCTTTGAGATCCATTAAACCATTTTATGATGTTCAAGGAGTCTCTAAGAATCTGGGCTTCTCTCGGCTTGAGAGAGGAGAGCCAACAAAGAAGGAGATGAAGAGCTTTAAGTTCTATGAAGTTGTTTGTCCCATGCCCAAGGCCAACCAAATATTTTTACATTTTCCCAGAAATAAAATGTACTGTGAGGCCTACTCCACATCTGTTTTGAGGGTCAGATGCCCCATCAAAATATTCCCACGGGATGTCTCCCCTAATTTCTTTCGCTTGAATAACTCTGGCATGTTGGGATTCCACTGGGATAGGAACATATTAAAAAATAAATACCCCTTCCACAGCTAATAGGTTGATGGGAAAATGTACGTCTTGAAATGTGACTCAATTTCTCGCAATTCATGTTCCCCAGGCAACAATGAGAGGGATCTTCCGCACCCTGTTATTTGGTGATTCTTGCCACCATCTATGCCAAGCCTCCAAAAAAGTTTGACCTTCCCATTTTTGCGTAAGCTTAAGGAGCCTCAAGGTTTTGGTCCAAAGGTTGATATTATATGTACATGTGAGAAATAGGTGGTGTATTGAATCATGGCTTGACTTGCACAAAGAGCACCAACCATGACCAATATTGCCCCTCCGTTGAAGGAAATCCCAGGAAGGAACTTTATTATGTAGAATGTACCAGAAAAAAGTTTTGATTTTTCCGGACCCTTTAGCTCCCATAACGATTTACACCACCACTCCAGCTCCCCCCACCCTTCTGAGACATTAGCCATTTGTAGCCGAATTTCACGGTGTATTGACCCGTGGGGGAGTGAACCTATCTAAGCTCATCTGGCCTCTCCTGAATTCTGACATTTGACCTGTGAAGCTCCCTGATGAACCCATGCCATTCATCTTTCCACCTGTCTTCAAGCTGAAGGGCCTCCCCTGTCATCCATGCTTGTCTCCACATTGTTTTCTGACCATGCTGGGCAATATTGCTTAGAGTATTGAAACCTCTTTGATCCAACTACTCAATTAGTTCTCTAGAGAGAGCGAAGCCCCCAATGCATCCCACCCATGGATCACGACCCAACCTTACCTATGTACCATCCCGGACATGCCAAGCCAATCCCTGTTCGATGATATTGATCGATGCCAGCGTTGCTTTCCAGACAATCGATGCATTTTTCAATTTCTTATTGGGGAGACACAACCATTCATTTATTGGCATTGGGTTAATGTATTTCCTTCTTATAACTGATGACCAAAGGTTTTCTAGAGTGATGAGTCTCCAACCTAATTTTTCGGCCAGAAAGGAGGTGAAAGAGGGGAGCTCCTTGATTCCCCACCCTCCCCAGGCCTTCAGTCGCACTATTTTCTCCCATACCACCCATGGAATTAATTGTTCTGCCTTTGACCCCGACCATAAAAACCTGCTGCAGTGTTTTTTGATGGAAGAAAGGATGCTTTTTGGCAACCAATAAAGGGAAACCCAGTACACTGAAATGGACATGGCAATGGATTTAATCAGCACAAGCCTCCTTGCTTAAGAGAGCCATTTAAAACTCCAATGCTTCATCCTTGACTCAATTTTTTCCACAAGCCAGTGTCAATCCTGTATTTGATAAGAATCCGACTTTAGATGGAAACTGAGATATTTGAAAATTTCATGGAGGGCCTTTACCTCAAATGACAGCACTTCAGAGACTTTACCCACTTCGGCTAGGGAAAGGGCTTCCATGGTAATTGTGGATTTCTGGTTGTTTATACTTAAGCTGGTAGCCTTTAAGAATAGGCCCAACACCTCTTTTATCCGTCGAATATCTTCTATGTTTCCATTACTGAAGAGGAGAATATCATCGACAAAGAGCAGGTGGGATATGGAGACGTTGGCTGCTACCTCAATGCCTTTTAACTCTCCCCTTCTTTTTTGCATCATGAATTTTCATTCTGAGCCCTTCCACGACCAGGAGGAAGAGGAGGGGGGATCAAGGGCATCCCTAACGAAGGCCTCTTTAAATATGAAAAAAGTTGGTAGCAACCCCATTGATCGAGATGGAAATATTGGTAGTTGTAATGCATCCCATCACCTAGTTGATGAAGTCAATCCTCAAACCAAGGTGGGTCAGGAGTAGATGGAGATACATCCAACTGATTCTTTCATATGCCTTGGATAGATCTATTTTTACAATTGCTCCTTTTTTCCGGCTTCTTTTCAGGCTGTGAATAGTTTCATGTGCCACCCCAACAACCTCATGTATTTGTCTTCCATCTAGGAAGCCAAATTGTTCCAAGGAGATGTTTCGAGAGAGAAAAGTTTTAAGGCGGGTTGCTATCACATTTTCAATGATTTATATATGCAGGAACAAAGAGAGATAGGTCTGAAATCATCGAAGGATTTCAGATCCTCCTTCTTGGGGCTAAGGGCGAGGAAAGTGCAATTGAAAGGTTGATAGATGGATCTCGTGCGTCTTGACTCTTCAAACACTGCTAATAGGTCCTCTCCCAAAGATTCGAAGAAGTGTTGGAAGAATTCCACTGTCAAACCATCTAGCCCTGGACTCTTTTCCTTCTACATTGCCTTGAGGATCCCTTCCACCACCTCTTTCGACACAGGCTCCATTATGTTGTCATTCCCTTCTTCTTCTATATATCTGGGAAAAAACTAAGCAACCCTGATCACTTTAGCTATTGAAGCCTCTACTGGGGCTTTGAACAAGGTTTTGAAGTGATTCACTCCCAAAGAAGATAAGTCCTCTAAATATCGGGCAGTACTTCCTTCCTCCATCTACATCCCCCAAATAGTATTAATATTTTTTCTTCCTTTGGCATAGTTTTGGAAAAATTTCATGTTTTCATTCCCTGTTGTCAACCAAATGGCCCTGATTTTGAGACACAAAATTTCTTCCCTTTCCAATAAAATATTCCTTCTTGAAGCTTCAAGGCTCTTTACTATGTCCCTCGATTCAATGGAGGCATATCCGACACCCTTCGGGCTTTCAAGAAAATCAAGTTCTTTGTTTATCTTCAGTAAATATTCCTCCTCCTTGGTTTTTTTTCCTTTGCCCATTCCAAGGTATCTTTTTTCATTTTCTTGAGGTTCTCCATAAAAAGTGAACTCATGCTACCCAGTTCATTCGTCCCTCCTTTCCTTCAGGTATCATGGAACAAAATATTGAAATATTCATCTTTGAGCCAGGAAGAGTTGAACTTGAAGGGTGCTCCCGGCTTGTTGTAAGGTGTTGGAAATATTGTCATTGATGGTAAAGGCGGCAACACTCAGGCAAAAGAGGCAGCGCTGAAGCAAAGGAAGGAAAAAGAGGCACATCGAAAGCAATAGAGGCAGCAAGAAGACAGTCAAAATGTAACAGTCATAGAAGCACAATGAGACAGAGGCAGAGTGACAGAAGCAGAGACAGAGGCAGAGAGTAGTTACAAAATTCCGGGAATCGCACACTCCAGCGAGCATTATACATATAATATAGCACGAATCTTATTCCGGAAATCGCAGACTCCAGCCGGGCGTTACACATATAATACAGAACCATATTCCGGGAATCGCACTCTCCAACCGGCGGAGCACATATAATATATAAACCATATTCCGGGAATCACTTAACCCTTTGGCAAAGTATACATATATGTCCGTTATATTATGGAGCGCACAAAACGAAGTTTTAGATGGTGGGACCTCTCCCCAATCGCAATCGGAACTTTCCGATTGATCGCAAGTCTTTTGTTATATGCTCCGATCGAGTTATATGCCACAGTTTATGAGCCAATCGCATCCGAGTTCCCAATCGCAATCGGAACTTTCCGATTGATCGCAAGTCTTTTGTTATATGCTCCGATCAAAGGCCGGACCCGATCGAGTTATATGCCACAGTTTATGAGCTAATCGCATCCGAGTTCCCAATCACAATCGGAACTTTCCGATTGATCGCAAGTCTTTTGTTATATGCTCCGATCAAAGGCCGGACCCGATGGTGATTATACGATGGAATTAATTGGTTCAATCGTGTCCGGAATCTCAATCGCAATCGGAACTCTCCGATTGATCGCACGACTTTGTAATATGTTGCGATTGAAGTGGCGGACCCGATGGCGATTATACGATGGAATTAATTGGTTCAATCGCATCCGGAATCTCAATCGCAATCGGAACTCTCCGATTGATCGCACGACTTTGTAATATGTTGCGATTGAAGTGGCGGACCCGATCCTGTTATATGCGGGAGTTAATTTGTGCAAATCGCATCCGTGTTTTGATCGCAATCGGAACTTTTCTATAATGCGTCCCGATTGCATGTGTTCAAAGTTCGGACCCGATTGCGCTATGAGCCATGTTTTATGTGGTGATCGCGTCCGTTTGATCCAGCTCCTTGATGCAAGTTTAAGTTGTCTGCCGTCCGCCGACGGAGATGTGGGGCCCGACCCTTTCATGTATTAGTGGTTTTGATTCGACTTATTGGATTGTAATATAAGACCAAAGGCTTAAGGTGGAGGGTGATTTCTTATATATAAAAGGATTGTTGTTAGATATATAAAACACGGTTGCAGTTGTATTAAAATATGTCACATGGGCTGTGAACCCACGGGCCTCGCCCTAATGAGAGGGCGATTATAAATATACAATGACTGTGATATATGTCTGTTCCATTTGCGGAATGTTCCACATCAACAAGACACTTGCTGCAAGTCAACAGTCACGCATTTTTTTAAGAGGCACTGATATAAAAGCACTGTTACACGTATGCAGCAAATACACTACAGCAGAGGACAGAAAAGCATACAGAGCAGAAAAGAGTCAAAACACAGTCA
This sequence comes from Pinus albicaulis, assembly GCA_034641835.2. Taxonomy (NCBI): domain Eukaryota; kingdom Viridiplantae; phylum Streptophyta; class Pinopsida; order Pinales; family Pinaceae; genus Pinus; species Pinus albicaulis. The sequence continues at coordinate 578,337,557 of CM076570.1, forward strand.
CAGAAAAGACAAATGCGCAGCAAACCAAGAGACAAAATAAGTGAGCTGGAATTCATGTTGTAATTCGAATGTAAATGTTTTAATTGTTTTTATTGTTTGTGATGCATTGGCAAGTCTCCGAGAGAAAACAAAATCCCACTGTAATGTTAAAAATGACACCTACAGTTATAATTTCTGAGTAAGCTGATAAAAGGAGTGAGAAGGCAGAAGGCAAAGAGACATGACTTTCCATTTCAAATTCCAAGCAGAATACAAACAGTCATGTGAGGAAATCTATAAATAATATCATCTTGATATGCAGAGTGAGGTTTTTGAGAGCAAGGGAGAGAGCATATATAGAGAGAATGCAGAATATAGAAGGCAGAGAAGATTAAGAGAAGCTACAGAACAGAGCTGATATCTGAGGTAAATCAGCAAACATTCAGTTTTAGAAAATGAGGAAGTTGGAGCTTCCCTATCAAGTTGCAGCTTGATAGCTGTTAGTTGTAGCTGACTGAGGTTGGAGCCTCCTGTAGGTTGGTGCCTGCAGAAAATCGAAGGGAGTTGGTGCTTCCTTGCAAGTTGTAGCTTGCAGAATTGAGGATAGAGCCTCCTGTAGGTTGGTGCCTGCAGAAAACAGTGGTGAGAGGGAATTGGAGCTTGCCTTTGCATCACAACAATAATAAGATGTGGTTTTCTCCCTTTATGGGTTTCCACTTATATCTGGTGTCTCTGTGCATGATATTTATGTATTGATCTTATATGTATTATTTGCTTAATACCTGCTGCTCTCATATTAAGTCTACTGCTCTATTAAACTAATACTTTCTGATTACATTCTAAAATTACTCTCACATCAAATAGAGTTTGAAATGAAGGTGTAAATAAGTTTAATGAAAAGTTTAAAAAATCAGGAATGTATTAAACTGATTCACCCCCCCCCCCCTCTCAGTTTAATTAGAGATTCAACAATTGGTATTAGAGCATGTTCCTTTGTACAAGTCTAACAACTGAAAGGAGATCCTAGGTTCCCAAGATGGCTAGTAAAGAAGGATGCTCAACCAATAAAGCCCCTTTCTTCACTGGTGAAAATTATGCTTTCTGGAAAATCAGAATGAAAACATACATAATGTCTCTAGGAATAGAAGTTTGGGCTGCTGTGGAATTAGGATATGCCCCGAAGGCAACTGACTCAGAAAAGGACGCAAAACAAGATTTTGTGGCTAATGCAAAAGCCATGAATGCCATCCTGAATGGATTATGTGAAGCAGAGTTTATTAAAGTAATGCACAAAGACACTGCCAAGAAAATATGGGATACTCTTGAAGACATACATGATGGAGAACAGAAAGTAAAACTGCCAAACTTCAAGTATATGGAGCCCAGTTTGAAAACTTAAAAATGAATGATGATGAAGATGTTGGTAGCTTCTTCTTAAATGTTGCAGAAATTGTTAACAATATGAAAGCTCTTGGAGAAACCATACCAGAAAGTATAGTTGTGCAAAAGATTCTAAGATCACTCCCATCCAGATTTAATCCCAAGGTATCTGCAATAGAAGAGACAGCGGATTGGGAGACTTTAACCATGAACCGGATACTTGGAAATCTAACAGCCTATGAAATGAGGCTCCCACAGAAGAAACCAAGTTCGAGGGAAGTAGCTTTTAAAACAGAAAATAAGAAAGAAGAAGAGGAAGAAATATGCTCTTGCTCAGATGAAGAAGAAGTAAAATTTGTTAAGAAACTGGACAGAGGTTCAGGTAAATACAAAGGTAAACTTCCTTTCAAGTGCTTTAACTGTGGAGGAGTTGGACACTATGCTGCTAAGTTTCCTCACAAGAAAGCAAGGAATCAGGCTCAAGAGTCAGAAAAGAATAAATCAAAGAACTGGCAGAAGGGAAAGAAGTTCAACAGAAAATCTTTCTATGCTAAACAAGACAGCAGTACATCTGAAGATTCAAATGAACCCTCAAGTGAAGAAGTAACCTCAGATTTTTTATTGATGGCCATAGAAGATCTTGAGGGACTCCTACTAGAAGATGAAGAAGAAGAAGGGGAAGTCGACCTCGAGGAGGAGCTAAGAAGTGCTCTGGAGGAGATTGAGAGACTCAAACTAAAATGCAGAAAACAAAAAGAGATTCTCCTCAAATGTGTGAAAGAAGAACAAAATTCAGAAGTCCTCATGCTGCTGAAGGTAAGGCTTGAAGAAGCCAAGAATATAGAAGATATGTTACTTCAGCAAATCAAGGATAAAACCCAAGAACAAGAGAAGTTGGAGGAAGAAGTGGTAGGTCTCAGGAAGAAACTAGAAAATGCTAAAAGGACAGTGGTTATAAACTCTTCTCTACCAACAAGCTCTAGCAAGTTGAATGATATCCTGGTTGCTCAAAGATCCCCAGTGATAAAAACAGGAATAGGCTATGAAGGAGAATCGAGTAAAGGAAAAGAAAAGGAAGACAAAAATATAATTTTTGTAAAAGCAATGAAAACTGATGAAGAAGCCTAGACCATTCCTATAAAAGAAGAAACATGTAATAAGAATGACAAAGATCAGAAGAAATCTCTAGTAACAAGGAATATAATGAATACTAAGATGGCAAAAAAAGAATCATATGCCCCTAAGTATATCAAATTTGGAAGTCATCAGAGGAAATTCTTCCCTCCTATGAAGAATGCCACCTGCTATGTCTGCCACAAGCCAGGACACATTGCTGCATATTGTTATGCAAGGAAGAGTAATTCGGACCTGCAAAAGATGCAAACAGTGAAGAGGCTATCTCAAACAAACAAATGGAGAAAACAATCTTACATCAGGTATGCAAATAATTTCTATGGTTATTGTTTTTATTGTAAAGAATTTGGCCATAAAATTATTGAATGTAGAAAGTATGGACAAAGACTGATGTTCAATACCTCAAGGAGGTTTATGAGTCAAAGCAATTTTGTTCATGCTCACAATTCTGCAAAAAATATAATCAAATGTTGTATATGCAATCAAATTGGGCATATATCTTCCAAGTGTTCTCTAAAGGGATATAATTCATCACCTCACCAAAGATACCAAACAAAAGGGGGCCTCCAGTGGATAAAGAAAGTGAATAAATGTGACCTGGCTCTAACTACTCAAGATCTGAAAAGCCAGTGGTACTTGGACAGTGGCTGCTCCAAACACATGACTAGAGACAGAAGCAAGTTTATAACTCTTGATGAAAAGAAATATGGCAATGTTATTTTTGGTAATGATAAATCAGGAAAGATCAAGGGAAAAGGCTCAGTCAGCATAGACAATGGCAGAGGAAAAGCCCAAGAGGTACTATTTGTGGATGGACTGAAAGAAAATTTACTGAGTGTCAGTCAGATGTGTGACAAAGGTTGTGAAGTTCTTTTTAGAGCACAAGATTGTGTAGTCAGGTCAAGCACAACAGGAAAGACTCTGCTCAAAGGTGTTTGAACAGAGAACAATGTATACATAGTGAAAGAGGAAGATGAAGCCTGCCATCTTAGAAAACTTGAGGAGTCATGGTTGTGGCATAGGAGATTGGGACATCTCAGCTTTGACCATATCATCAAATTGAGCAAGAAGAAAGCTGTCAAAGACATGCCAGAAATAAAAAGGCCTCCAAGTACTATATGCAAATCTTGTCAATTGGGGAAACGGACTCGCACATCCTTTAAATCTAAAGAGGAGTTGTCAACAAGAAGACCACTCCAGCTTGTGTACATGGACCTGTGTGGACCTGCTAGAACTAGAACACCAAGTGGAGAATCCTATTTCATGCTGATAATAGATGACTTCTCCAGAATGACATGGGTTGCCTTTCTCAAAAATAAATCAGAAGCATTGGAAAAATTTAAGATATTCAGAGCATTAGCAGAAAATCAAACTGGATGCAAGATGAAATGTATCAGATCAGACAGAGGAGGAGAATTCACAGATTATGACTTTGCGGACCTATGTAATGAACATGGAATAAAGCAACAATTTACTATTGCAGGGACACCTCAGCAGAATGGAGTAGCAGAGAGACAAAACAGGTCTGTACAACAAATAGCTAGAGCTATGATGCAAGAGAATAATATTGCTCAAACCTTCTGGGCAGAAGCAGTACACACAGCAGTACATATCCTTAATAAAGCTCACTTAAGGCCAAGCAGTGACAAAACTCCATATGAACTATGGCATGGAAAGCCAGCTTCAATAAAACATTTCAGAGTCTTTGGTAGCAAGTGTTACATAAAGAATAATAATGAAAACCTTGGGAAATTTGATGCAAGAGCAGATGAAGGGATTTTTCTAGGATATGCTTCCAAAAGCAAAGGGTACAGGTGCTACAACAAGATCCTTCGGAAGATAGTTGAAATTATTGATGTGAGATTTGATGAAGAACTTCCAAACAATACAAGAAATACAGACTGCTGCAGTCCATCAGACAACCATGAAGAGGAAGACAAGGATGATGATGAAACAAGCAAGACAACAGATGATGTAGAGCTGAGCTCGAAAACCCCCTCAAGATACACTCAGAAGAATCATCATGAAGATCAGATCATAGGAGACAAGAAAGCAGGAGTCCATACAAGAAGGCAGCTAACAGAACAAACAGAAGAAGTATACATAGCCATGTTATCACAAATAGAGCTAAAGAAATTTGAAGAAGCCAGCAAGGACAAGTATTGGGTAAAAGCAATGAATGAAGAATTGGACCAAATTGAGAAGAACAATACCTGGGAACTAGTTCCTAGACCTATTGAGAAAAATATCATTGGTTCAAAATGGGTATTCGAAAAAAAAATGAATGAGCAAGGACAAGTAATCAGGAATAAAGCCAGGCTGGTCTGCAAAGGATACTCACAAATTGAAGGACTTGACTATGATGAAACATTTGCACCTGTAGCCAGAATGGAGGCTATCAGAATGTTCTTGGCATTTGCATGCTACCAAGACTTCAAGGTATATCAAATGGATGTAAAGTCTGCTTTTCTTAATGGAGATCTAGAAGAAGAAGTGTATATGGAACAACCAGAAGGCTTCTCATTGACAGACAAAGAAGACCATGTGTGCAGACTGAAGAAGGCCCTATATGGACTGAAATAGGCTCCTCGTGCTTGGTACTCAAGACTGGACAAATATTTGCAAAAACAGTGTTTTAAGAGAGGTGGAGTAGACAACAATCTATACATAAAAGCGCATGAAAATGAACTCCTAATTGTTGTTGTATATGTTGATGACATTATGTTTGGAAGCAACAAAGATGATCTAGCAAAATGGTTTGCTGATGAGATGAAAACAGAGTTTGAAATGTCTATGATTGGAGAACTCATTTTCTACTTGGGACTGCAAATTCAGCAAAAGAACACAGGCACATTCATTTCTCAAGAAAAATACTTAAAAGAAATGCTGAAAAAATTCAAAATGGAGGACTGAAAACCAATGACAACCCCCATGATCACGGGATGCAAGCTGTGTGCTGATGATAGGTCTGCAGATGTAGATCAAAAACTCTACAGATCCATGATAGGAAGCCTGTTGTACTTGACAGCTTCAAGACCAGACATCATGCTAGCAGTAGGACTAGTGGCAAGATATCAAGCAGCACCTAAACAAAACCATCTTCTGGCAGTAAAAATAATACTCAGATATCTACAAGGAACAACACAATATGGGCTTTGGTATCCTAAAGGCAAGAGCTTCACCTTAACAGCATACATAGATGCAGATTGGGCCAGCTGTGTGGATGACAGGAAGAGTACAAGTGGAGGTGCATTCTATCTAGGAGAAAGTCTGGTGGCATGGCTAAGCAAGAAACAAACATCCATATCTCGGTCTACTGCTGAAGTAGAATATATAGCAGCAGCAGCATGTTGTACACAAGTCATGTGGATGAAGCAAACTCTTCAAGACATGAAGGTAAGCATTAATGAAACTATCTCAATCAAATGTGATAATACAAGTGCTATAAGTATATCTAAAAATCCTGTGCTTCATTCAAAAACTAAACATATACCAATCAAGTATCATTTTCTCCGAGAACAAGTGGCTCAAAAGATAGTTAAACTGGACTATGTATCAACGAAAGAACAAATAGCAGATATATTTACCAAACCACTTGCCAGAGAACCATTCGAATACTTGAGAGACAAACTAGGGGTAGTATTTGTAGATACTATTCTCTAATATGAAGAGAAAGTACAGTCTCAGGGGGAGAACAAAACGAAGATATCATTCCAGGGGGAGAACAGCCAGCAAGATAAGCATAAAACAAGTCCACAGGATCAGCATTATCAATATTATCAACATTCAGAAGCAACAAGAACTTTTCAATCGTAAAATGCATCATCTCTATCTGCAATCTAGCACATATTACAGGCACTACAAATGAAACACAGCATAGTCCAATTTCGGCAGAAGAGGACCTAAACGTAACTCAGAGAAAGGAAATACAACGACAGAACCCATATGGAGGGATGAGGAGTCATCCTTTGCCATTGATGTCAAAGGGGGAGGAAGAACAAATAGCAAACAGGAAGAGCAAGCAACAAGAGAAAGAGAAAGCAAACAGAGAAAGTGGATTACCATCAATGCCAAAGGGGGAGACTGTTGGAAATATTGTCATTGATGGCAAAGGAGGCAGCACTCAGGCAAAGGCGGCAGCACTCAGGCAAAAGAGGCAGCGCTGTAGCAAAGGAAGGCAAAAGAGGCACATCGAAAGTAATAGAGGCAGCAAGAAGAAAGTCAAAATGTAACAGTCATAGAAGCACAGTGAAGAACCGTTATCGGAAGATAGAGACAGAGGCAGAGTGACAGAAGCAGAGACAGAGGCAGAGAGCAGTTACAAAATTCCGGGAATCGCACACTCCAGCGAGCATTATACATATAATATAACACGAATCTTATTCCAGGAATCGCAGACTCCAGCCGGGCGTTACACATATAATATAGAACCATATTCCGGGAATCGCACTCTCCAACCGGCGGAGCACATATAATATACAAACCATATTCCGGGAATCGCTTAACCCTTTGGCAAAGTATACATATATGTCCGTTATATTATGGAGCGCACAAAACAAAGTTTTAGATGTTGGGACCTCTCCCCAATCGCAATCGGAACTTTCCGATTGATCACAAGTCTTTTGTTATATGCTCCGATCGAAGGCCAGACCCGATCGAGTTATATGCCACAGTTTATGAGCCAATCGCATCCGAGTTCCCAATCGCAATCGGAACTTTCCGATTGATCGCAAGTCTTTTGTTATATGCTCCGATCAAAGGCCGGACCCGATCGAGTTATATGCCACAGTTTATGAGCTAATCGCATTCGAGTTCCCAATCGCAATCGGAATTTTCCGATTGATCGCAAGTCTTTTGTTATATGCTCCGATCAAAGGTCGGACCCGATGGCGATTATACGATGGAATTAATTGGTTCAATCGCGTCCGGAATCTCAATCGCAATCGGAACTCTCCAATTGATCGCACGACTTTGTAATATGTTGCGATTGAAGTGGCGGACCCGATGGCGATTATACGATGGAATTAATTGGTTCAATCGCGTCCGGAATCTCAATCGCAATCGGAACTCTCTGATTGATCGCACGACTTTGTAATATGTTGCGATTGAAGTGGCGGACCCGATCCTGTTATATGCGGGAGTTAATTTGTGCAAATCGCATCCGTGTTCTGATCGCAATCGGAACTTGTCTATAATGCGTCCCGATTGCATGTGTTCAAAGTTCGGACCCGATTGCGATATGAGCCATGTTTTATGTGGTCATCGCGTCCGTTTGATCAATCGCAATCGCAAGTTTTTGTTTGACACCACCGATCCGCCGACGGAGATGTGGGGCCCGACCCTTTCATGTATTAGTGGTTGTGATTCGACTTATTGGATTGTAATATAAGACCAAAGGCTTAAGGTGGAGGGTGATTGCTTATATATAAAAGGATTGTTGTTAGATATATAAAACACGGTTGCAGTTGTATTAAAATATGTCACATGGGCTGTGAACCCACGGGCCTCGGCCTAATGAGAGGGCGATTATAAATATACAATGACTGTGATATATGTCTGTTCCATTTGCGGAATGTTCCACATCAACAAGACACTTGCTGCAAGTCAGCAGTCACGCATTTTTCTAAGAGGCACTGATATAAAATCACTGTTACACGTATGCAGCAAATACACTACAGCAGAGGACAGAAAAGCATACAGAGCGGAAAAGAGTCAAAACACAGTCACAGAAAAGACAAATGCGCAGCAAACCAAGAGACAAAATAAGTGAGCTGGAATTCATATTGTAATTCGAATGTAAATTTTTTAATTGTTTTTATTGTTTGTGATGCATTGGCAAGTCTCCGAGAGAAAAAAAACTCCCACTGTAATGTTAAAATTGACACCTACAGTTATAATTTCTGAGTAAGCTGATAAAAGGAGTGAGAAGGCAGAAGGCAAAGAGACATGACTTTTCATTTCGAATTCCAAGAAGAATACAAACAGTCATGTGAGGAAATCTATAAATAATATCATCTTGATATGCAGAGTGGTTTTTTTTTTTGGAGCAAGGGAGAGAGCATATATAGAGAGAATGCAGAATATAGAAGGCAGAGAAGATTAAGAGAAGCTACAGAACAGAGCTGATATCTGAGGTAAATCAGCAAACATTCAGTTTTAGAAAATGAGGAAGTTGGAGCTTCCCTATCAAGTTGCGGCTTGATAGCTTTCAGTTGTAGCTGACTGAGGTTGGAGCCTCCTGTAGGTTGGTGCCTGCAGAAAACTGAAGGGAGTTGGTGCTTCCTTGCAAGTTGTAGCTTGCAGAATTGAGGTAGGAGCCTCCTGCAGGTTGTTGCCTGCAGAAAACAGTGGTGAGAGGGAGTTGGAGCTTGCCTTTGCATCACAACAATAATAAGATGTGGTTTTCTCCCTTTATGGGTTTCCACTTATATCTGGTGTCTCTGTGCATGATATTTATGTATTGATCTGATATGTATTATTTGCTTAATACTTGCTGCTCTCATATTAAGTCTACTGCTCTATTAAACTAATACTTTCTGATTACATTCTAAAATTACTCTCACATCAAGTAGAGTTTGAAATAAAGGTGTAAATAAGTTTAATGAAAAGTTTAAAAGATCAGGAATGTATTAAACTAATTCACGCCCCCCCTCTCAGTTTAATTAGAGATTCAACATAAGGACCTTTGATCTCTAGGAGGATGGTTAGGTGGTCAGATATTCCCCCTTCTCCAACCCAATGCCTAAAAACAAAGGATCGGGAAATCAACTCTTCATTAAGGAGGAAATGATCCAGCTTCTTAGCCACCATATCCTCACCAATTCTTCTGTTCCTCTAAGTGGGCCTGGGTTTGATCAGGTTTGCATCCACCAGGTGAGAGGAAACCAAATTATTAACGGAAAAATCTGTGAGGGGGTCTGCACAAGCAGAAGGACCCCAGGACTCAAAAATCCCCAAGGAAAAATTTAGGTCTCCTCCTAGAATGAGATTAGAGTTATTCAAGCAAGACTTAGCAAAGAGTTTGTTCCAGTACAACACCCTATCCAAACAAGGCCCATATACATTTAAAATAAGAAGAGGGTAACAGAGATCATTTGAATAGACTTCCATGGCTAGAGAATTTTCAAAACCCCAAGAGGAGATTTCCTTCAGCCTCCCAGATTTTATGCCCATCACCAAGCTCCCAGATCTGCCATGAGCATCTAGGGCTTGAAAAGACCAAACCGGGAACATCCTGGACAATGTTCCAACCACTTCTTCCCCCATAACTAAAGTCTCCTATAACATAAGGACCTCTGGTTCGTAGGAATTCATCAAAGCCCTCAGTGCTAATTTTTTGGGTTGATTAGCAAAACCCCTGCAATTGAAAGAGAGGATGATCATAGATAACCCAATGAGGGGTTCTACACTGCTCTAAGCACCCCAGATAGGGAACTTTGCTTCCCATCTGCAATGTCATTTTTTTCCCTAACTTGAGCCTTAGAGAGATTGTATTTCCTACCTCTCATCTTTCTAGGGCCTACCAAAATTGGATTAGACTCCAAACCTCCAATAACCTCCTCCTTCATGGGTTTCCTCATTATATATATTAAGTTATACGGGGGTTTTACAGAGACATAGGGTTGAGGTGGGGATGAGCCATGTCTAGTCACAAGGGGGGCTTCCAACGGGGTAACTGGGATGGAGGTTAGGATACTGTCCAAATACTTTATAATATCGTGCATTTGCATATATTCCATTTGAGATGGCCTGGAAGGACCAGGCTTTGAACAAGCAAAAATAGAAGTGCATAAAGAGGAGAAAGGTGAGGAGAAGAGACCAGTATCGTACCCTCCTGAACAGATGCCGCAAGCTCAGCTTCATGGAAGGGTGAGGATGTTGGAGGGCACTCCAGATCTTGTTCCATTGCAATAGGGTTGTTTTGCTCTGGAATTTGTTCAGTAGGAGTTGTTTCTGTCATTTTTCCACCTATTTTGTCTACCCCTTCCATCATCTGCCCCTCAAATTCCTTGGGCTCTTCTACAACCGAGGGCCTAAAAGGCCCTCGATTTTTTTTGTTTCCTTCTTCTTTGGTGCCCAAGCAAGCAATCCTTTGCCAAATGTCCATATTTATGACATCGGTGGCAACGAAAGGGCAAGTATTCATAAATTAAAGTCTTTCAAAATTATATATATATATATATATTTTTTTTTTTTTAATAATAAAATATCTTCTCATATATATATTAATTTTATTAATTTTTATAAGTATTATATTTTCTTTTCTTAAGCAATTTTTTTATTATTTTAGAATATTATAGTAGATTTTAGTAATAATTTATCCACCAAAACATATAAACATGTGATGTAAAATATTATTATAATATTATTAATTTGATACATAAATTAATCTTTATTAACATTGAGAATAAAAATGTTACACCTAATAATAGTGAATGCAATAAACTTCATGTCATAAAGTACAAACATTCAAAACTATATGCTCTTAAAAAATAAAAATTTCAATATTTTAAACTAAACACAAATATTTTAAAATTATAGAGCTTTACTCTACCAATATTACTTCTACTCTACAAATGTTACTTCTACACTACAAAACGCCATATGATATACTCTTACAAAGTTTTAAAACTATAAATATTTGCTCTCCGAAAGATATATTTGCAATGTTGGAGTTAGCACAGCAGAAACATTAAACTACGAACACACACAGCAGAAAAACACACATAAAGACATCATATTTTTAACGTGGTTCACCCAACCAATCTGGGCTACGTCCACCTAATAGGGCATCGACAATCTCATTAATCAACTAGAGAAAATACAATTGCAGAGTTTCTCATCTGCTCAACCTTCCTCACTACACATTCCTCCTTATACACACTTGCCTCTACGGGCTTACATTTTATAGCTGGAAATGGCAACAAACTCATAAATTCTCTCACAAAAAATATAGGATGCATTAACTCCTCATCAGAAACTGATGGAGCCAATGTAGCAACAAATCCTATTGTTGTCACCTACATGAGATTTTCCTCCAGATTTAATTAAAAAATAAGAAATAAAATCTCAACAATCTCCACCTTGACAACAATTAGCCTGATACCCTGTTTCATTATTATTTTTATCTTTTCTGCAAGCCAAGAGAAGCCAGACACCATCGTAGCTTCTCTAACAAAACTGGTTTCGTGAACATGTCTGCATAGTTTTCCTTCGTATGCACCTTTTCAAGAGACACTCCCCTTTCAGTGATAACCTGTCTTACAAAATGGTACTTGATAGGTATATGCTTTGATTTACTATGATAGGCGGGATTTTTAGCCAAGTGAATTGCACTTTGACTATCACAAAGTAACTTGATGTTGTCCTGCAACCTTACAAACTCACCAAACAAACCTTTCAACCAAACCGCTTCTTTGCAAGCATGCGAAGCAGCTATGTATTCTGCTTCTGTAGTGGATAAAGCAACAATGTTCTGTAGCTTTGACATCCAGCTAATAGCTCCACCTGCAAGAGTAAAGACATACCCTGAAGTTGACCTTCTCTTATCCAAATCACCTGCAAAATCAGAATTAACATATCCACAAACATATTCACTGCTCCTGTTATAAGTGATACAATAATCACTTGTGCCTCTCAAATACCGAAGCACCCATTTCACTGCTGACCAATGTTCTTTTCTTGGATTTGCCATATACCTGCTGACAACCCCAACTGCATGTGAAATATTTGGTCGAGTACAAACCATCGCATACATCAAACAACCTACTACATTGGCATATGGAATTTGAGACATATATTCCTTTTCTTCATTAGTGTTAGGACATAAACTTGAAGAAAGCTTAAAATGGGAAGCAAAAGGGACTGAAACAGGCTTCACATTGTTCATACCAAACCTCAAGAGTATCTTCTCAACATACTTCTATTGTGATAGCCACAACTTACCATTGCTCCTGTCTCTGAAAATCCCCATGCCCAAAATCTCTCTTGCTGCTCCTAGATCTTTCATATCAAACGTCTTAGCCATCTGAGCCTTTAACCTGTTGATCTCTATTATGCTTTTGCTTGCTAAAAGCATATCGTCAACATACAACACTAAGATAATGAACATGCCATTACTTAATTTCTTAAAGTAAACACAATGATCATATTCACTTCTTATATAATTTTGACTCATCATGAAAGAATCAAATTTCTTGTACCACTGTCAAGGCGACTGCTTCAGACCATACAATGATTTCTTGAGCCTGCAGACAAATTTCCTGTTGCGATTTTGAACAAACCCTTCCGATTGTTCCATGTAAATCTCCTCATCTAAATCTCCATGTAAAAATGCAGTTTTAACATCTAGTTGCTGTAATTCTAAATCAAGTAAAGCAACTAATGCTAACACAATCCGAATTGAAACAATTTTCACAACTGGTGAAAAAATCTCATGAAAGTCAACGCCTGATTTCTGAGAAAAACCTTTTTCGACCAGCCTCGCTTTGTACCTGTCTTCTGTATCATCAACACCCTTCTTCAATTTGTAAACCCACTTACATCCCACAGTTTTTCTGTCTTTAGGAAGTTCTACCAGATCCCATGTGGCATTCTTTGCTAACGCCTTCATCTCGTCCTTCATAGCCTCTTTCCACTTACCACTGTTTGAACCTTCTATAGCTTCCTGATAGCACAAAGGTTCATCATCGTTAGCAGTTAAAGCAACTGAAGTAACATAATCATCATACCTTTTAGGAAGTCGTCTGATTCTCGTAGACCTCCTTAAAGATGTTTCTGGTACTTCCACAATTTGTTGATTATTATCTGTAGGAACTTCTTCATGATCAGCATCTGAAACACGTTCGTGATCTGCATCTGAAACTTGTTCATGATCTGAATCTGAAACTTGTTCATCTGGACTATCATTAGTTTTTGAACTGGTTTCAAACTGAATGTGTTGAAGCTTAGGTTCATTATCATGTTTCAATTCATCATCTATATTTGGATTTTCAAGTGAGGATTCATTAAATTTAACATCTCTGTTAATGATGATCTTGTGAGTAGTAGGATCCCACAACCTGTATCCCTTAGTTCCATCACCATATCCAACAAAGATATATATTTTTGATTTAGGATCTAACTTAGAACGCTGATGTTTCGAAACTAGAGCATATGCATCACAACCAAAAACTTTCAGTTTAGAATAATCACATGGATAACCTTTCCATACCTCTTGAGGAATTTTGCATCCTATTGCAGTTGATGGTGATCGATTTACCAAGTAACAAGCTGTAGAAACCGCTTCTGTCCACAATTCCTTCTGCAAGTTGGCGTTACTAAGCATACTTCTTTCTCTCTCTAGGAGAGTCCTGTTCATGCGTTCAGCAACTCCGTTTTGCTGAGGAGTATATACAGTGGTTTTATGTCTTTCGATCCCAGCATCCTTGCAATAATTATCAAATTCCTTTGAAGTGAACTCACCACCATTGTCAGTTCTTAAACATTTAATGGTTCTTCCAGTGATGTTTTCAACTAATGCTCTAAACTGTTTGAAAACTGTGAACACATCAGATTTCTTCTTTAACATGTAGACCCACACTTTTCTAGAGAAATCATCAATAAAAGATACAAAATATGACGATCCTCCATATGAGGTTGTAGGAGATGGACCCCAAACATCAGAATGGATATAATCAAGAATTCCCTTACTAGTATGTTTTTCCAGTTTTAAACTTCTGCTTGCTTTGTTTCCCAAACAAACAATGTTTGCAGAAATCTAACTTAGAAGATTTTAAACTAGGAAGTAACTTACGATCAGACAAAATTTTTAATCCTCTTACGCTCATATGGCCCAACCTTTGATGCCATAAACGAATAGAATTACTGTCGTTTTCAGATACTATAGAAGAATGATCTGACTCTGTTCTTCCTTCTAATTGATAAAGATTTCCAACCTTCTTTGCTTTCATTACTAGTAAAATTCCTTTATAAACTTTCATTACTCCACCTTGAATAAAGGTTTTATATCCATTAGTGTCTAGTACTCCTAGTGAAATGAGGTTTTTCTTAGTTCAGGTACATGTCTTACATCAGTTAGAATTTTATTTGTCCCATCAAACATTTTAATCTGGACGCTTCCAATTCCCACAATATTACATGAGGCATCATTTCCCATATAAACCACTCCATCATCGATTGATTTATAAGTTTTAAACCACTCTCTATGAATGCACATGTGATTTGACACACCAGAATCTAACAGCCAATGTTGATCATGATTAGACAAACTAACTGATAACACTTCATCACTCATACCTGAAATGGATGCCGAACCTGTATCTGTCGTGTTTGCTTCTTTCTTCTCTGTCGAAGAGTCTCCTTTGGATGTTTGCTGTCTCTTCCAACAGTCCTTCTTCAGATGTCCTGATTTGCCACAAAACCAGCACTTTACCTTACTCTTCTTCCCTTTCGATTTTGAACGTGAGTTGTTGTGCTTACTGAAGCGTCTTTCTTTAGAACGACCTCTAACCATCATTGCTTCTGATGTGGAGGTTTTTGAATTTGACCTCTTCCTTGTTTCTTCGGACAACAAAGCTCCAACAACATCATCAAATTCAAGGGTTTCTGATGAACTAAGACTTATAGAAGTAACAAAATGATCCCATGACTTGGGCAACGAGCATAATAAAGTTACAGCTTTATCTTCTGATTCAAATTTTACTTCTATACTTTCTAACTGCACTAGGAGAGTATTAAAGGTATTCAGATGATCAGATATCGTCGTACCTTCTTTCATGCGCATGCTGTACAACTGTCGCTTCAGAAGAATCCTATTAGTTAAGGATTTTGTCATGTACAGCTTTTCAATCTTTGACCACAAACCAGCAGCAGTTTTCTTTGACACGATGTTAAACAAAACATCATCCGCCAAACATAGTCGAATGCCGCTCAGTACTCTTTCATCCAGATCACTCCATTCATCATCTGTCATGGTGTAAGGCTGTTTGGATTTTCCCAACAGCGCCTTCGCCACGCCTTGTTGCACAAGCAGATCATACATCTTCACCTTCCAGATCTCGAAGTTGTTTTTGCCATTGAACTTCTCGATCTCAAAACAGGCACTTTGTGTTTTTGCCATGTTTAGTAACTCGTGTCACAAAATCTCCAATTTCAACTTTTTTAATAAAGAATGCCCTTTTTAATAAAAAATGCCCTTAAAAAAATATATATACCCTTCACCTTTAAAGTGCCTTTCACTTCATACCATATGCAAATGGCATTAATATTACAACTCGATTTAAAAAGAAAATGCCCTTGCCTTATAATATCATGGCATAATACAATTTAAAAAACCTTCAAATCGATTTTATGGCATATAATACACCTCTTAAATAAAATGTCATCTTATGAACTCCATTAAAAAATATTCATAAAATATGGAGTTACCATATTTTAAAATAAAGGCATTGACATTTTTTAAATGTCAAATCGATTTTTAAACCACCTCTAAAACGATTTATTGTGACCACTTAAAAATCGTTTGTTCCCTTTTTTCTTTCAAAAGGAAAAATGTTGCAATAAAAAATGATTTTAATGGCATTTTGAATAGCATTATACATTACTGCAAAAACTCGATTTTGAAAAACTTTAATGCAACAGCGCCTTCAAAATACTTCAAATCAAATTTGTTAAAAAAAAGGGTCAACGGCATTTCAAAAAATCGTTTTTGTTTTAAAGAATGGCAATTGGTCACATATCACCATTCCACGCTGCTTTTAACGTAGCTTAACCAGTGTCTCTCCTGCATACCTTCAATCGATGATCGTTTCTTATAATTGGAGCTTGATTACTTGATCGCGAACCAGACCTCTGCTCAGTGATCTACGCATGCCATCAATTTTCCACGTGGTTTTTGTGAGTTATGGCTTCTGTCTCATGGACGCAGGTCCACGACTTCTGCACTCGACATCAATTAAATCAGCGCACGCAGCACACTTCAATCACCACAGCCACGCAAATCAGCAATATTCCACAGGTTTACACAACCACAGCTCTGTATTAACGCTAACACAGGCTCCGATACCAATTGTTGGAGTTAGCACAGCAGAAACATTAAACTACGAACACACACAGCAGAAAAACACACATAAAGACATCAGATTTTTAACGTGGTTCACCCAACCAATCTGGGCTACGTCCACCTAACAGGGCATCGGCAATCTCATTAATCAACTAGAGAAAATACAATTGCAGAGTTTCTCATCTGCTCAGCCTTCCTCACTACACATTCCTCCTTATACACACTTGCCTCTACGGGCTTACATTTTATAGCTGGAAATGGCAACAAACTCATAAATTCTCTCACAACAAATATAGGATGCATTAACTCCTCATCAGAAACTGATGGAGCCAATGTAGCAACAAATCCTATTGTTGTCACCTACATGAGATTTTCCTCCAGATTTAATTAAAAAATAAGAAATAAAATCTCAACATGCAATACAAAATGCCATATTTTATAATCTATTAAAAGACCTTTCGTGAAGATCTAATTTTATTTAAAAAAAATAATGAACTATCTCTTCATAAAGATAAATACAAATATATTAAAATAAAATAAAAAATAAAAAACTTTAACTATCCCCTTCATAAATATGAAAAATAGTAAAAAAAAAATATCAAAATAGTGATATACAAAACTAAAAATTCTCGAATAGAAAAATCTATATTTCTATTCATAAAGGACTATATTACCACCCAAGGGAAAAAATTACGTTTTAATCACTTGTTTCGTTAAAACATTTAAAACAATAAAACTTTATTTTACAAAAAGAGATTTCCATAGTGCAGAAAGCCTTTATATTAATCTTATATTACTAAAAAGTTTAACAAAAAGTTTAGACTTATTTAACTATATTTTCCAAAATTATATACATTTAGTAGGATGAAGTAGGAATACATATATTTTTAGTGATTAGGTTTGGTTTGATGTATATTTTAACAAGGGCAATTGCATCGCTGCAGTACTCGCTGAATTTTAGTAAATGTTATTTTTTTTTTGGAGTTACAATGGTGACCACTAACTTGCTAATAGATTGTCAATATTTTATCGATATATTGTAAACCATCACATGAACAAGGAAGAACATTTCTAGAGAAATAAAAAGATAGATTAAAATTGTCTTAAGGAAGACATGTATTTATGAGAGAGAACTCATTGCTCTTAAAATTTATTTCTGCAAATCTAAGTAACAAAGTTGAATTGGTCCGGCTATGACTCAATGTGCTTAATTTATGCTCCTTATCTTATTTTTAACGGCCAAAAAGCTATGTGAGATGAAGTTACCTCAATATTTGCTCAAAGCATTGTGCCTCCAGAGATCAAAGATCATATTTAATGAGTGGTAATGTGACAACTTCATTAAGGATAACTAGTTGTTAACTAGTTAAAAGACAATTTTTATTATGGTTTCAGGAAAAAGACTGGAATTATTATTATTTGTTTGAAAAATTATTTTCATTAGTAATTACTTATGAATAATAAATCAGTTAAGTGAATTAACTTCATAAAAGCAAAAGTTGATGGTAAATGTTTCCAAGAACTGGAAAGTGGTTGGGGACAATTGGAAAGAGTTACCTGCTCCTGTGGGGATAAGAGACTGATCCCAGTGAGGAGTGGGGGTTTTGTTTTTGGGTGAAAGGAAGAGTGTGGATTTTCCAGAGCTGGTAGAGACTAGTGGAAAGCACTCAGCAATCCTGAAAATAATTTTTGGCAATGACTGGATTGGGCGTCCTGAGGTCATAGCAGAAATTTCCACTGTTTACCCGTACCATCCAAAACTAGAGCTCGGGGGCAAGAGGAGGATGTAATCGCCTCTCTTGAAGATTGGGAGGACCACAACAATAATTTAAGAATTTAGATAAGTAATTGTATTGTTTCTGTAACTATTCATTTTGAAATTATTTGATGTGGTTGTACATGTATCTATAAGATAGTGATGCAAACTATGTATAAATTTTAGATAGATAGTGATGTAAAATGTGTATAAACTTTAGACAGATGTTGAGAGGATATACTGCTAATAAGACAGACTTGTTACTATATATACCAACTTTGTAACAAAGATTTCAAATTTGAGGTAGCGAAAAATTCTGCATTTTCTTTCTCTTTTATTTAAGTTATCAGAATCGACATTCATATATATATATGTGTGTGTGTGTGTGTGTGTGTGTTATCAGTGAATATATACTCAAGGAATAACTGACTTATTGTATGTACTGTGGAACTGTGATATGAGAAGAAATGCACAAACATATTTAATTATGTAGGATGTGTTTCGTTTCAGTTTTGTTAAGAAAGAACCGAGAGGACAGTTGGTCATGGGTATTGGGAAAACCCGACTCGAGACATGTTGTCTCTCTAAGTTTGACTATACATGAACAAAGAAAGAAGGTGGTCTAGTCACGACTAACAAATATAAAAAACAAACATAAACTCTATTTTATTGAGAAAATATTATAAAAGTGATAGTATGGACAACATAACAATATGTTAAGCACAAATACCAAATCCTGTTTGATTACACAGGAGTATATATCTTGAGTAAATGAAAAAAATACGAGAATTACATATTAAGTAGAAACCCCAAGAAGACTGATATTTACTTTATAAATAATTCGCTCTTATCAACAAAAGACTAAGACTCTAAATCCATGATAGAGTAAGCTATCTCAGTAGAAGAAATGTAAGAATAAAATTAACATAAAAACCCAATATTCGGGAAGGAAGGATACAAATAAAATAAGATGCTCTTACAAGCATAAAACCAGATTCAAAATAACATGCATGCAAAATGGAAAAAAGTTGTATATTCTATTGTATAGAAGTAAACAACATATAGAAATTAGAGCAGTACGAGTAACTGTGTACAACTTTGTGGATCGATATAAAGATTCGCTAAGCAAACTTAACAGTAAAACCCTAGAAAACTCATAATATAAATAACCGAATCTTGAGAAACTCAGAAGATACTTTTATTATTACCAAATAATAAAAATCCGAAAATGTCTAGGACGGAGAAAAACCCCCTTTGGATTTCATAAAATAGTATCGTAAGGATTAAGCCATTTACTTTCCTAAATCTATTACATTCGGAGTAAAAAACCTCCGTGAATAATTTTGTATCCTAATTAACTCACGGAAGTAAGACTTCCTACGCCATCTCTAAAGGGTTCAGAAAATTTGTGAAAACGAAATACCTGTAGAGAAGCAAATCCGTTTGTAAGTCGGCAAGGCAAAATGAGCTAGGCCTTCAAGAACAACACGGAGCTTCAGATGAAAACGCACCTGCTGTTGAATTCTTAGTTAAACTGAGAGGGGGGGGGGTGAATCAGTTTAACACATACATGAGATTTTTAAATTTTTCATCAGCTAATTTACAGCTTACTTTTATAATCAACCTTAGTATATGAACAGTCTTAATATGTTGCAACAAGTATTAAATTAACGTGACTTCAAACTTATTATGAGAGCAGCAAACATTAAGAAGATTTGGTAAATCATCTCAGAAAACTGGCAACACAGATAGAGACATCAGATTTAAGTGGAAACCCATAAAGGGAGAAAACCACATCTTATTATTGTTGTGATGCAAAGACAAGCTCCAACTCCCTCTCACCACTGTTTTTCTACAGGCACCAACCTACAGGAGGCTCCAACCTCAATTATGCAAGCTACAACTTGCAAGCAAGCTCCAACTCCCTTCACTTTTCTGCAGGCACCAACCTCAGTCAGCTACAACTGACAACTATCAAGCTTCAACTTGATAGGGAAGCTCCAACTTCCTCAATTTATCAGAAGAAATGTTTGCTGATTTACCTCAAATATCAGCTCTATTCTGTAGCATCTCTTTCTGCTCCTCTCTTCCTAATCTTCTCTGCCTCAATTTTCCAAACTCTGCATTCTCTCTTCTCACTCTCTCTAACTGCACTATGAATATTAAGGTGATATTACTTATAGATATTTTCTTATGACTGTCTGTATTCCTCAAGGAATTTTGAAATAGATGGTCATACCCCTTAGTCTTCTGCCTTCTCATTTTTTTCAACTTACTCAAAAATATAACTGTAGGTACCAATTTAACATTATAGTGGGATATTTTTTCTCTTCCGGAGACTTGCCAATGCATCGCAACAATATAAATTAAAATCATTTACATTCAATTACAATGAAAACTCCAGCTCACTCATTCAGCCTCTTGGCTCGCTGCGCATTTGTCTTTTCTTTGACTGTGTCTTTTTCCCTTTTGGCTCTGTTTGTTTCCTTGTCCACTGTCGCAGGGTAACGGCCATATGCCATACATATGTAACTGTGATTGTGTGTCTACTGTATATATATAATTGATGATCTGGAAATCTAATTAAATACCCCAAATAAAATCAGAGTCTGGCGCATATAAAAATGTCTCTCCATTTGCTTTCCTTGTGCTGGCAATTTGAATAAGTGTATGCAGTAGCTTATCTTTTGACATCTTTGATTTACAATCAATCCCCAGTTCACACTCTTCATATACAGAAACTTTACCTGTTTCAAATCTATGGTTAAACCATAGTCCAACCCACTTCATAAGCCATCAAATGAATATTTCAACTTTGGATTACAACTCAATATATCATAAGCCCAAAGCTTATCCTTTGCATATAACAATAATATGCTCAGCAAACAGTTTCATTTATACAAGGTTCGGGTTGCGTTTAGAACTTGAAGTATAACTCATTTTTCCGCATATGTTAACCTATGTCAAGACTTTATATTGTGCCAAATATCATATCTGACCCACGACACTTTAATTTTATTTATTAATTTCGACTTTGATTTAACCAACGCTTTATCAATCCCAAATTTGGTTAAAATGCAGACTTCAATATATATATAAGAAGTTGGGCCCCACTTGCCGAACTCTTTCTATTCCCCGATGCGATGAGCCTCCTTTAATGAATTATAATTGCTATTACATCCTTTGTAATTTTCCCAATGCGATTGATCGCAATTGCATCATTCTATAGGATGTTCCGATGTTCCGCCATTTTTTCGATGCGATGGCATACCTTTAAGTCGAACTTCAAACACACATGAGTCACCGTGTATAATGAATCGGGTCCAGAACTCAATCGCAATCGCATCATTCTATAGGATGTTCCGATGTTCCGCCATTTTTTCGATGCGATGGCATACCTTTAAGTCGAACTTCAAACACACATGAGTCACCGTGTATAATGAATCGGGTCCGGAACTCAATCTCAATCGAAACTTTTGTTAACAAGTTCCGATGCTCTGCTCCTTCTCCGATGCAATGCAACACTGTTTACCGGAACTCAACCATATATCAATCATGGTTTATAAACCCATCAGGTCTGGACTTCAATCGCAATTGCAACCTTTTTTTTACATGTTCCGATGTCAACTTTTCTCCGATGCGATTGACCCTAGTTCATTTAAATGTGCCGATGCGATTGGACCAGAACTTAAATATATAAGATCATAATTTATAGACCCATCGGGTCTGGGCTTCAATCGCAATCGCAACTTCCATTGAGATGTTCCGATGCTACGCTTTAACTCCGATGCGATTGATGAGGGTCCCACAGTATACGACTTTGTTTGTATTAAGGCCGAACAATAGGGCGCCTTTCATATATGTATATAGTATGATTCGTTCCTTTGAATATGAAGCGCAACAGATAACATATATGTATACATATATATGCTTTGGACCCTTGTGTATGTAATGCACTGCGCGTATATATAGGTTTTCCGCTTCCGCCTTTATTGTATCCTCCAGCTGTGGTAATGATTCTCAGAATTTACTGTTTATGTATCCTCCAGCCTGGGTAACGATTCTCGAAATTTTTTGTAGAGGGGTCCCACCTTATGGTACTTCGTATATAGTGCTTTGTACACACACACACACACACACACACAGATATATATATATATATATATATATATAATTTTCCGCTTCAGACTTTAGTGTATCTATCAACTGGGGTAGTGATTCTCGAAATAACGGCTCTGCCTCTGCCTCTGGCTTTTCCTTTTTGCTTCTGCCTTTGCTGCTTCTGCCTCTGCCTTCGCTGTACCTCTGCTGCTCGACCTCTGCCTCAACTGCTCTCTGTGAATATTACCTGCTCTCTGTAAATATTACCTGTTGTCTTCTGCTGCTGTTCTTTGCCTGTCTCTGCATCTGCTGCCTTCGTTGCCATCAATGACAATATTTCCAACAGTCTCCCCCTTTGGCATTGATGGCAATACACTTTCTCTGTGGCAATAGACTTTCTTTGTTTGCCTGCTCTTCCTCCCCCTTTGACATCAATGGCAAGGGGTTGCACATCTCGTAGTGCAGATTTTGTCCTTTAATCCTTTGATCCTGATGACCTGTTTCATGCTTCCTTTGTCGGCTGATCTCCGCCTCGAATGATATTTTCATTTCTGTTCTCCCCCTGAAACTGTTCTTTCTCTTCATATCAGACAGTAGCATCTACAGATACTACCCCTAGTCTATTTCTCAAATATTCAAATGGTTCTCTAGCAAGCATTTGGTAAATATATCTACTGTCTGTTCTTTTGTTGGTACATACTCCAGTTTTACTATCTTCTGAGCCACTTGTTCTTGAAGAAAATGATACTTGATTGGGATATGTTTAGTTTTTGAGTGAAGCACAGGATTTTTAGATATACTTATAGCACTTGTATTATCACATTTGATTGAGATAGGTTCATCAATGCTTACCTTCATGTCTTGAAGAGTTTGCTTCATCCACATGACTTGTGTACAACATGCTGCTGCTGCTATATATTCTGCTTCTGCTGTAGATAGAGAGATAGATGTTTGTTTCTTGCTTAACCATGCCACCAGACTTTCTCCTAAATAGAAAGCACCTCCACTTGTGCTTTTCCTGTCATCCACACAGCTAGCCCAATCTGCATCTTTGTATGCTATCAAGGTGAAGCTTTTGCCTTTAGGATACCAACGTCCATACTGTGTTGTTCCTTGTAGATATCTAAATATTCTTTTGACTACCAGAAGATGGTTTTTTTTAGGTGCTGCTTGATATCTAGCCACTAGTCCTACTGCTAGCATGATGTCCGGTCTTGATGCTTTCAGATACAACAGACTTCCTATCATGGATCTGTAGAGCTTTTAATCTATATCAGCAGATCCATCATCAGCACACAACTTGCATCCCGTGATCATGGGAGTTGACACAGGTTTGCAGTCCTCCATTTTGAACTTTTTCAACATTTATTTTAAGTATTTTTCCTGTGATATGAATGTGCCTGTGTTCTTTTGCTGAATTTGAAGTCCTAAGTAGAAACTGAGTTCTCCAATCATGGACATCTCAAACTCTGATTTCATCTCCTCAGCAAACCCTTTTGCTAGTTCATCTCTGTTGCTTCCAAACATAATGTAATCAACATATACTACAACAATCAGGAGTTCATTTTCATGGGCTTTTATGTATAGATTGTTGTCTACTCCACCTCTCTTAAAGCCTTGTTTTTGCAAATATTTATCCAGTCTTGAGTACCAAGCATGAGGAGCCTGTTTCAGTCCATATAGAGCCTTCTTCAGTCTGCACACATAGTCTTCTTTTTCTATTAAAGGGAAACCTTCCGGTTATTCCATGTAGACTTCTTCTTCTAGATATCCATTCAGAAAAGCAGATTTTACATCCATTTGATATACCTTGAAGTCTTGGTAGCATGCGAAGGCCAGAAACATTTTGATGGCTTCCATTCTGGCTACAGGGGCAAATGTTTCATCGTAATCAAGTCCTTCTATTTGTGAATATTTTTTGCAGACAAGTCTGGCTTTATTCCTGATTACATTTCCTTCCTCATCCATTTTATTTTTGAATACCCATTTTGAGCCTATGACATTTTTCCCAATGGGTCTAGGAACTAGTTCCCAGGTATTGTTTTTCTCAATTTGGTCTAATTCTTCATTCATAGCATTCACCCAATACTTGTCCTTGTTGGCTTCTTAAAATATCTTTGGCTTTATTTGTGATAACATGGCTATGTATACCTCTTCTGTATGTTCAGTTAGCTGCCTTCTTGTCTAGACCCCTACTTTCTTGTCTCCTATGATCTGATCTTCAGGATGATTCTTTTGAGTGTATCTTGAGGGGGCTTTCGAGCTCAGCTCTGCATCTTCTGGTGTCTTGCTTGTTTCATCATAATTTTGGTTTTCTTATTCATGGTTGTCTGATGGACTGCAGCAGTCTAATCTCTTGTATTGTTTGGAAGTTCTTCATCAAATCTCACATCAATAATTTCTACTTTTTTTCGAAGAGTCTTGTTGTAGCACCTGTACCCTTTACTTTTGGAAGCATATCCTAGAAAAATCCCTTCATTTTCTCTTGCATCAAATTTCCCAAGATTTTCATCATTATTCTTTATGTAACACTTGCTTCCAAAGATTCTAAAATGTTTGATTGAAGCTGGCTTCCCATGCCATAGTTCATAGGGAGTCTTGTCACTGCTTGGCCTTAAGTGAGCTTTATTAAGGATATGCACCACTGTGTGTACTGCTTCTGCCCAGAAGGTTTGAGGAATATTACTTTCTTGCATCATGGCTCTGGAAATTTTTTGTACGGATCTGTTTTGTCTCTCTGCTACTCCATTCTGATGAGGTGTCCCTGCATTAGTAAATTGTTGCTTTATGCCATGTTCATTGCATAGGTCTGCAAAGTCATAATCAGTGAATTCACCTCCTCTATCTGATCTGATGCATTTTAGCTTGCATCCTGTCTGATTTTCTGCTAAAGCTTTGAATATTTTGAATTTTTCCAGGGCTTCCGATTTATTCTTGAGAAATGCAACCCATGTCATTCTGGAGAAATCATCTATTATCAGCATGAAGTAAGATTCTCCACTTGGTGTTTTAGTTCTTGCAGGTCCGCACAGGTCCATGTGCATAAGTTGTAGTGGTCTTCTTGATGATAATTCATCTTTGGCCTTAAAGGATGTGCGGGTCTGTTTTCCTAATTGACATGATTTGCATATGGTATTAGAAGGCCTCTTTATTTTTGGCATGTCTCTGACATCTTTCTTCTTGTTTAGTTTGATGATGTGATCGAAGTTGAGATGTCCCAATATTTTATGCCATAACCATGACTCCTCAAGTTTGCTAAGATGACATGCTTCATCTTCCTCTTTCACAATGTAAACATTACTCTCTGTTCGAACTCCTTTGAGCAGAGTCTTACCTGTGGTGCTTGATCTGACTTCACAATCTTGTGCCCTAAAAAGGACTTCACAGCCTTTATCACACATTTGACTAACACTCAGCAAATTTTCTTTCAACCCGTCTACAAATAATACATCTTGGGCCTTTCCTCTACCATTGTCTAGGCTGACTGAGCCTTTTCCTTTTATTTTTCCTGATTTATCATTGCCAAATGTAACATTGCCAGATTTCTTTTCATCAAGAGTTATAAACTTGCTTCTGTCTCCAGTCATGTGTTTTGAGCAGCCACTATCCAAATACCACTGGATTTTTAGGTCTTGAGCAGTTAGAGCCAAGTCACATTTATTCACCTTCTTTATCCACTGGAGGCACCCTTTTGTTTGGTATCTTTTGTGAGGTGATGAACTACATCTTCTTAGAGGAAATTTGGAAGGCATATGTCCAACTTGATTGCATACACCGCATTAGGTCATAATTTTTGCAGAATTGTGAGTATGAACAAAATTTCTTTGATTCATAAACCTCCTTGAGGTGTTGAACATCAATCTTTGTCCATACTTTCTACACTCAATGATTTTATGGCCAAATTCCTTACAATAAAAATAGTAACCATAGAAACTATTTGCATACCTGATGTAAGGTTGTCTTTTCCATTTGTTTTCTTGAGGCAGTCTCTTCACTGTTTGCATCTTTTGTTGGTTTGAATTACTCCTCCTTGTATGAAAATATGCAGCAATGTGTCCCAGCTTGTGGCAGACATAACAGGTGGCATTCTTCATAGGAGGGAAGACTCTCCTTTGATGGTTTCCAAATTTGACATACTTAGGGGTCTTATTATTTATTACATTCTTTGCTATTAGCGGTTTCTTCTGATCTCTGTCTTCCTCATTACAGGTTTCTTCTTTTGTAGGAATTGTTTGAGCTGCTTCATCATTCTTCTTTGATTTTACAAAAATAATCTCTCTTTTTTCCTTTTCTTTGCTTTTACTTGATTCTCCTTCATAGCGTATTCCAGTTTTTATCATAGGAGATCTTTGAGCATCCAGAATTTCATTCAACTTACTAGAGCTTGTTGTTTGAGAGGAATTTGTAGACGCTTTCCTCTGAGAATTTTCTAATTTCTTCCTCATACATACAACTTCTTCTTCCAGCTTCTCTTGTTCTCGAGTTTTATCCTTGATTTGTTGAATTAACATGTCTTCTATCTTCTTGGCTTCTTCAAGCTCTACCTTTAGCTGCATGAGGACTTCTAAATTTTTTTCTTCTCTTACATACTTGAGGAGAATGCCCTTTTGTTTTCTGCACTTCAGTTTGAGTTTGTCAATCTCCTCCAGAGCACTTCTTAGCTCCCCCTCAAGGTCGACTTCGCCTTATTCTTCTTCATCTTCTAGCAGGAGTCCTTCAAGTTCTTCGATGGCCATCAATAAAAATTCAGAGGTTCCTTCTTCACTTGAGGGTTCATCTGAATCTTCAGATGTACTACTGTCTTGTTGAGCATAGAAGGATTTTCTGCTGAACTTCTTTCCTTTCTGCCAGTTCTTTGATGTGTTTTTATCTGACTCTTGAGCCTGATTCCTTACTTTCTTGTGAGGACACTTAGCAGCATAGTGCCCAACTCTTCCACAGTTAAAGCATTTGAAAGGAAGTTTGCCTTTGTATTTACCTGAGCCTTTATCCAATTTCTTGACAAATTTTGCCTCTTCTTCATCCGAGCAAGAGCACATGTCTCCCTCTTCTTCTTTCTTCTTTTCTGTTTTAAAGGCTACCTCCCTCGTACTTGGATTCTTCTGTGGGAGCCTCATCTCATATGCTGTTAGATTTCCAAGTAGCTGGTTCATGGTCAAGGTCTCCCAATCAGCTGTTTCTTCTATTGCAGTTTGTAAGTTAAGCACGGATGGAAGAGATCTTAGAATCTTTTGCACAATTATACTTTCTGGTATGGTTTCTCCAAGAGCTTTCATATTGTTAACAATTTCTGCAACTCTTAAGAAGAAGCTGCCAACATCTTCATCATCATTCAATTTTAAATTTTCAAACTGGGCTCTATATACTTGAAGTTTGGCGGAGTCTTTAATTTCTTGTCTCCCTCATGGATGTTCTCGAGTATCCCACATTTCTTTAGCCAGTGTCTTTGTGCGATACTTTGATAACAAACTGATCATTCAAGATGGCATTCATGGCTTTTTGCATAAGGTGACTCGAAAATCTTGTTTGACTTCTTTCTACGAGTCAATTGCTTGGACATATCAATTCAGCTTGAACTTTATTCTAGAGAAATTATATGTCCTCATTGATTTTCAGAAACTCAATTTTCTGTGACGAAAAGATGCTTGGTTGTGAACATCCTTCTTTATAGCCATGTGATTTCAGGATCATCATGACCTTATTGGGCCGGTACAAAGGATTCCAAACCTATACCAATTGTTGAATCTGTAGTTAAAATGAGAGAGGGTAGAATGTGTTCTTACCATGACTTTAAAACATATAGCTCAATTTAACATAATCGCTCTGTGTAAAACGAGTCTTAATATGTTGCAGCAAGTATTAAATTAACGTGACTTCAAACTTATTATGAGAGCAGCAAACATTAAGCAGATTTGGTAAATCATCTCAGCAAATTGGAAACACAGATAGAGACAAAAGATTTAAGTGGAAACCCATAAAGGGAGAAAACCACATATTATTATTGTTGTGATGCAAAGATAAGCTCTAACTCCCTCTCACCACTTTTTTTCTGTAGGCACCAACCTATAGGAGGCTCCAACCTCAATTCTGCAAGCTACAACTTGCAAGGAAGCTCCAACTCCCTTCAATTTTCTGCAAGCACCAACCTACAGGAGGCTCCAACCTCAGTCAGCTACAACTGACAGCTATCAAGCTTCAACTTGATAGGGAAGCTCCAACTTCCTCAATTTATCACAAGAAATGTTTGCTGATTTACCTCAGATATCAGCTCTGTTCTGCTCCTCTCTTCCTAATCTTCTCTGCCTCAATTTTCCAAACTCTGCATTCTGTCTTCTCACTCTCTCTAACTCCACTATGCATATTAAGGTGATATTACTTATAGATATTTTCTTATGACTGTCTGTATTCCTCAGGGAATTTTGAAATAGATGATCATACCCCTTAGTCTTCTGCCTCCTCATTTTTTTCAGCTTACTAAAAAATATAACTATAGGTACCAATTTAACATTATAGTGGGATATTTGTTCTCTTCCGAAGACTTGCCAATGCATCACAACAATATAAATTAAAATCATTTACATTCAATTATAATGAAAACTCCAGCTCACTCATTCAGCCTCTTGCCTCACTGCGCATTTGTCTTTTCTTTAACTGTGTCTTTATCCCTTTCGGCTCTGTTTGTTTCCTTGTTCACTGTCGCAGGGTAATGACCATATGCCATACATATGTAACTGTGATTGTGTGTCTGTTGTATATATACAACTGCTGATCTGGAAATCTAATTAAATACCCCAAATAAAATCAGAGTCTGGCGCATATAAAAATGTCTCTCCATTTTCTTTCCCTGCACTGGTAATTTGAATAAGTGTATCTGGTAGCTTATCTTTTGACATCTTTGATTTACAATCAGTCCCCAGTTCACACTCTTCATATACGGAAACTTTACCTGTTTCAAATCTATGGTTAAACCATAGTCCAACCCACTTCATAAGCCATCAAATGAATATTTCAACTTTGGATTACAACTCAATATATCATAAGCCAAAAGCTTATCCTTTGCATATAACAATAATATGCTCAGTAAACAGTTTCATTTATACAAGGTTCGGGTTGCGTTTAGAACTTGAAGTATAACTCGTTTTTCCACATATGTTAACCTATGTCGAGACTTTATATTGAGCCAAATATCATATCTGACCCACGACACTTTAATTTTATTTATCAATTTCGACTTTGATTTAACCATCGCTTTATCAATCCCAACTTTGGTTAAAACGCAGACTTCAATATATATATAAGAAGTTGGGCCCCGCTTGCCGAACTCTTTCTATTCCCCGATGCGATGAGCCTCCTCCAAAGAATTCCGATTGCTATTACATCCTTTGTAATTTTCCCGAAGCGATTGATCGCAATCGCATCCTTCTATAGGATGTTTCGATGTTCCTCCATTTTTCCGATGCGATGGCATACCTTTAAGTTGGACTTCAAACACACATGAGTCACCGTGTATAATGAATTGGGTCCGAAACTCAATCGCAATCGGAACTTTTGTTAACAAGTTCCGATGCTCTGCTCCTTCTCCGATGCGTTGCAACATTGTTTACCGGAAATCAACCATATATCAATCATGGTTTATAAACCCATTGGGTCCAGACTTCAATCGCAATCGCAACCTTTGGTTTACATGTTCCGCTGTCAAATTTTCTCCGATGCGATTGACCACTATTCATTTAAATGTGCCGATGTGATTGGACCGAAACTTAAATCTATAAGATCATAATTTATAGATCCATCGGGCCTGGGCTTCAATCGCAATCGCAACTTCCATTGAGATGTTCCAATGCTCCACTTTAACTCCGATGCGATTGATGAGGGTCCCACTGTATATGACTTTGTTTGTATTAAGGTCGAACAATAGGGCACCTCTCATATATGTATATAGTATGATTAGTTTCTTTGAATATGAAGCGCAACATATAACGTATATGTATATACATATATATGCTTTGGACCCTTGTGTATGTAATGCACTGCGCGTATATATAGGTTTTCTGCTTTCGCCTTTATTTTATCCTCCAGCTGTGGTAATGATTCTCGGAATTTACTGTTTATGTATCCTCCAGCCTGGGTAACGATTCTCGGAATTTTCTGTATAGGGATCCCACCTTATGGTACTTCGTATATAGTGCTTTGCGCATATATATATATACTTTATCGTTTCATACTTTAGTGTATATATCAGCTGGGGTAGTGATTCTTGGAATAATGGCTCTGCCTCTGCCTCTGCCTTTGCCTTTCTGCTTCTACCTGTGCATATATATATATATATATATATATATATATATATATATATATATATATATATATATATATATATATATATATATATATATATATATATATATATATATATATATACTTTAATATTAGATTCATACTTTAGTGTATATATCAGCTGGGGTAGTGATTCTTGGAATAATGGCTCTGCTTCTGCCTCTGCCTTCACTGTACCTCTGCTGCTCGACCTCTGCCTCAACTACTCTCTGTAAATATTACCTGCTATCTTTTGCTGCTGTTCTTTGCCTGTCTCTGCATCTGTTGCCTTCTTTTCCATCAATGAAAATATTTCCAACACCTGCAACATAACCATAGAAGTTAGAGTAGGCCTAATTAGGAAAATATTGAGGATAAGACCAAGTTTCGTATAAGAAATAAATGGGTGTTTCTCGTATTTTTTCATACCTGAGTTATATGGTGATTGACCAAACAAAAGTATCCATAAACTTCCAACTGGAAATTCATATTTAACAAAAAAAAGAGGTTAAATCAGGAGTTAGGGTAAAGAAAGGTCACAAAGAAGGACAGAAAAAGAGAAATTTTAACAAGCAGAGTAACTGGTAGGAAGAAAGCTTACCCCCTAGAATAACTGAGCATGCCGCTCCAAAATGAAACTAGAAGAACCTCTTCTGCGGTGAGAACACTTAGAAACGACGCCGAGATCGACGTACACAACCCATAGCAGCAACAGCAGCTAGAAGTGCCTGCTCGGGACTGTGCATGAGCAGCTTAGCCACAAAGGTAGCTCGACCCGACAAATGAGGGTTGGGAGATGAGCTAGAGGTTTTACTTTCCACGGGATTTCCACTAGATCACCATCACCGTCGATGAGAGAGGGATCATAAAATAGGTGTGGTGCCACCTGTGCCTTAATTCCCAAGTCCAAATCCAAGGGATGCTCACAACTGGTTAATCATAATGACACGGTACTACTTCAGCCACCGTTGGAAACCAAAATCGAGATAATCAATGAGATATAGTACAAGTGTAATTTCCCAAAATTAATGACAATTGGAAAGAGTTAATGGGTGATAGGAAGAGCGAAGTGTGTGTTAAAAAATTAAATGCATATAGTATTGTAATATAACAAAGATCCTTGAACAATGTTACCCTTAGACATTAGAAAAAGGATTAAGATAGTACATTGAGTAAGTGTTTAAACTATAAGGTGCATAGGAAGATGTTTTTTATAATTTATGGATGCAAGTTATACGTAGTATGGTATTAACTTGTGGTGCTGTAAATAAATTTTTTTTTTAATGGGTGATAATGAATGTTACAGGTAACTTCACTTTTCAAAAATGCATTGTAATATACCATTGCACATAGTAAAGAAGAGTAAACATACAACATATACAATAACATTAACATTATTCCAAGTACATTAACATTATTCCAAGTGCTTGCATGGCGGACAAAATTGTAACGTAAGCACATAGTACATGTGTATTTATTTAATGAAACAATGCATAAATATTAGCAGTTATCTTAAAAGGTGCAAAGAGAGGTCAATAAGATTTTTAAATCAAAAAAGTTGTACAAGAAAAAAGCAATTGATACGTTAAACTTAAGGTTTTTTTTTGTGTATTTTTTTCTTAAGTTTATAATTACACCGAAGGTGTTCCTTTTATGAGATTGATTGGGAAACACTGTTCATCCCAGCCAATCCCTGTGCTCCACCTATTGCCCTTCTACCCTCTCAAAATTTGACACTTGGCGGTTGCTCCCACCCTGCTGCTCTTAGCTCCTTCCCGCGCATCAACTCCTTCTCGTCCGTGCTGTTGTCCAATCGCTCGGGACGATGGGACGACACGCCTTCGGTGTTCTGTCGACTTATTTTAATAAATGAGCAAGTAATAGTATGTAACTATATTAATGTTGTTTAACGAAAACATTTTCCAATGTCATTACAAGTGCATGGTGGAATATTATTTTAGAAAAAATAGATTTAAAAAAAACCAAAGTTATATAAATTTTAGACTTATTAATTTCTATGTAAAATGTATCTGTACATTTACATAACCAGAACAACTGTTAATTTAACCCAAAAAAAATTATATTTATATATTTAATAATTTATTTTTATTATATTTTTTACACACATTGAAATAAAACCAACTAATTCCAAACATAAATACTATCTCAACGAAATCTGAAACCAAATCTAAATTTATATCAAGTAAGCATGATCTCCATTAATCTATGTTTATGATCTCCAATTATTTATATTTATATATTTGCATCAACTTATTTCAATACATAATTAGAGGTATCGTTTGACGCAATGAATTTGAGATTATCACTGCCGGCTTCCACATAATATACGTGTTATATCATCGAATTACATCATTACTTTCAGCGTACCTCACATTGTTATAGCCAGTGGAGATGAATTTCTGCAAGGGAAGCGGCTGCTAGGCATATGTACGTGAGTAGCAAATATTCACAACCAGAAATATTAAAGTTGAAACAAATTTAAAAAGAAAGGCTGTCATTAGTTCACCCTTCCTCTCAAATAGAAGTCTAACACCAACCCATAAAAGCCCTGGACAGATGTTATTTGAATTGCGCAACTTAAAATGCAACAAGGGTTTCATAAATGGAATAGATAGTCGAATCATATAAAAGCTACTAACTAATCGAACAAATAGCAACTAAACATTGGAGTACAAAAATTTAATGAAAACTCCCAGAAAACCAAATATTGGCACCCTTACGGTATATCACAGTAAAAAATTTAAAGCAAAAACCCAGAATACAAAGGTTTGCCCAAGATGTTAGTTCTAACAACAAGATTTTACAACCATTCAATAAGCTTAAGTTTTTCCCAATCCCATAGATTTGTATGTTTTAACTGAATAATAAAAGGGAAAAACTTGAATAAAATTGATTATTTCCTGCACCAAAGCTAATGATTTCTTCGATTTGTAGGCCAGATGAAAAAACATTTTTGAGGTTCAGTAACAAAGACTGGGTTGCCTATTGTAAATTTATGAATGAATATTATTGAATCATACTTAATTGGCTTCTGAATTAGTAATACTTCCTACTTACTATTTAGTAAAATTTACTATTTAGCAGTCAATTTCGTTTCCGTAAAAGGAAATTTCCTTTCTTTCCTACTAAATTTACTATTTCCTACTAAATAGTAATTACTATTTAGCATTCACTTCTAAATTTCAATAATATTTATTTAGTAAAATTTCAAAATTTAAATTTAATAAAAGCCTAAAAAATGTGTGTGCACGTGTCAATTGGAGAGAAGAAAGGTAGACGAAAAGAAAATTTACTATTTAGCAGCAAATTTCGCTTCCATAACAGAAAATTTCCTGCTATTGTTTAAATTTAATAAAAGCCTAAAACATGTGCGTACACGTGTCATTTGGAAAGAAGAAAGGTAGAAAAAAAAACAAATGTATTGATTCAAAAGAGAAAGCCTATCATCCTAATAAAATGAGACCCTTGTGTATATATATATATATATATATGTTAACTAGGCATCGAAAGAGGCATGAAAAACCCAAATACCTTGTCATTGATAAGAACATTAAGATTATTGAATTTTAGGATATTAATCCGTCTCATTTATAATATAGCATTGCACAATTAAAAAAAATAAAAAAAAAATTGCAAAATTGAGTTAGGAGGGAGATGTTACATAAAGAAAGTTGAACTATGAATTGGAAATTTGGCTTTAAATATTTTAATTCAACTACTAAACAAACACCTTGAAAAAAATTGTAATATATTGTATTCGCTATAGATTAATAAATAATCATAATTGAGAATTTAAAAGAATAAATAAATATTAAGAAAGATTACAATATCTACTTAGCCAATGGAAGAATATTATTGCATAAATTCGATGTGTAAGTATATCAGAAGCCAAAAAAAAAAAAAAAAAAAAAAACTAAAGAAAATTTAAAAAATAAAATTTCAATAATGTGGACTTAAACAATAATTTACATAACCATATAAATGAACAATTAAAATTCATTAAAAATAAATTTAAATGATATAAATTTAAAATATGAAGAGGTTTACTAATACTCAAAATAGTGATATAGTAAATAAATAAAAGGTATAAATAAACCATAGGTATGGGAAATAAATAAAATCACTTTTTATACTTACTCTTGAGGCATGGTAAATAAAAAAATATAAATAAATTAGAGGTATGGTAAATAAATAAAATTGTTTTTTATATTTACTCCATAAACCACTTTATATTTACAAGAACTCAAAAAGAGATTTTATTTAGGTGAAGCCTATGAGCCAAATACCATGGGACAAATTATTATATACCATGGGACATATATCATGGGCCAAATACTATATTTATAAAAGATTTATGTTGAATAAATAAATATAAAAGATGTATAAAGAGGTAAGGTAAATAAATAAAAATATATCAAATAGGATTAGAAATCAACATCTAATTATATATGAAGTCTATGGGCCAAATACCATGAACCAAATTATTATTGATACCATGCAAATTTTTTTTTTATTAATCCTAACATTAATATTAAAATATTATTATTATTATTAAATCTAATATTCATATTAATATATTATAATATTAATATTATTAAATTTAATAACTTTACATTAATACAATATTAATTTTTTATATTATAATATATATTAATATATCATGGCATATGATAGAGGTGGAGAAATAGGGGGAGTGACAAGGGAGAGATGGAGATAAATTGAAGGAGAGGGGAGAAGAGGAATGAAGAGAGAGAGATGGAGAAGAGTGAGAGAGTTAGATAAGGGTAAGAGAGGGAGAGGGAGACATAAAAATGGAGGTGGGAGAAAGAGAAGGAGAGAGAGAATGGGGAAGGGAGAGGGTGGTAGGAGAGAAAGGGGGAGAGAGGAAGAATGAGAGGAGGAGGAGAGAAGGAGGGATATAGAGATGGAGTTGGAGGTGGAGAGAGGGAAGGAAGAAGAAATACATAGAAAGAGAGTGACAAGGGAGATATGGAGAGAGTGTGTGTATTTTTAGGTGTGAGATAAAGAGGCATAGAAGGAGTGATGAAGACAAGGGGGGAGAGAAGGAGTGACAAAAAGAAAGGGAGGGATATAGTAACATAGTTGGAGAGTGAGATAGAGTGATGGGGTAAGAGAGAGAGAGAGATGGGGGGGATAGAAGGACGCGAGAGAGAAAGGGAGAGAGAGGACTTGAGAGAGAGGAAGAGAGTGATGGGGAAGAGAGAGGATTATAGGAGAGAGAGAGACAGAGATGGGGGAAGAGAAAGGGAGGTAGGAGATAAAGGGAGAGAGAGGAAGGAAAAGAGAGGGGACTTGAAAGAGA
This sequence comes from Pinus albicaulis, assembly GCA_034641835.2. Taxonomy (NCBI): domain Eukaryota; kingdom Viridiplantae; phylum Streptophyta; class Pinopsida; order Pinales; family Pinaceae; genus Pinus; species Pinus albicaulis. Next base: position 578,373,626 of record CM076570.1, read on the forward strand.
GGATGAGAGAGGGACGGATAGAGAGATGGAGCTGGAGGGGGAGAGAGAGAGGGATAGAGAGATGGAGATGGATGGGGAGAGAGGGAGGGAAGAAGAAATACATAGAGAGTGAGTAGTGGAGAGAGAGGGGGAGTGACAAGGGAAAGATGGAGAGGGAGTGTGTATGTTTGGGAGTGAGATAAAGAGGCAAACAAGAGGATATGGAGAGAAGGGGGGAGAGAAGGAGAGAGACAGAGGCATATGGTAACAAATCTGGAAGGTGAAGATAGAGAGAGAGTGAAGAGAGGTAGAGAAAGATAGATGGAGATGGAGGGGGAGAGAGAGGGAGGTAAGAATAAATACATAGAGGGTGAAAGGTGGAGAGAGAGAGAGGGACAGGGATTGATAAGGAGTATGGAGAGAGAGGGAGAAAGGATAGCAGGAGGTAATAGAGATAGAAGCAAGGGAGAGGGAGGGGAGAGGAAGAGAGAGAGAGAGAGAGAGAGAGAGAGAGAGGGAGAGGAGGAGGCAGTGATATATAGATATATTGGAGAAAGAGAGTGTATGTTTTTGGGTTGATATAGATATAGATATAGATATAGATGGAAGGTGAAGAGAAAGAAGACAGAGGGAGATATAGATATAGAGACAGAGGGAGATATAGATATAGAGACAGAGGGAGATATAGATATAGATGGAAGGTGAAGAGAAAGAAGATATATATGGAGATAAGGAGGGAGGGAAAATGAAATTTATATATATGGAGTGAGAGAGCGTGTGTGTTTGGCGGGGTGAGATAAAGAGACAAAGAAGGAGAGATGGAGGGGGGAGAGAGGGAAGAAGATTTTTTGTAGTAGATGCACTGATTTCAGTGTAGATGGTTATTTATAATCCTATTTGATTGTTTTCACTATATCTATTAATTTTAGTGTAGATGTTGATTTCTAATGATATTTGATTTCTTGCACTAGATGCATTGTTTTCAGTGTAGATGGTGATTTCTAATCATATTTGATTACTTTCACTAGATGCATTAATTTCAATGTATATGTTGATTTCTGATTAAATTTGATTGCTTGCACTAGATGAATTGATTTCATTGTAGATGATTTCTAATCCTATTTGATTTCTTGCACTAAATTCATTAATTTCAGTGTAGACGATGACTTCTAATCCTATTTGATTACTTGCACTAGATGCATTAATTTCAATGTAGATGTTGATTTCTATTTCTATTTGATTGCTTGCATTATATGCATTGATTTAAATGTAGATGATTTATAATCCTATTTGATTTATTTCACTAAATGCATTGATTTCAGTGTAGATGGTGATTTCTAATCCTATTTGATTTCTTGCACTAGATGCATTGATTTGAGTGTAGTTGTTGGTTTTTAATGCTATTTGCCTACTTGCACTAGACACATTGATTTGAGTGATCTGAAAATGTGTGAAAAAAATATTTCTTATATAGAGATAGACAGTAGGGGCTTTTACTAGTTATTTCACCTTTACTAGAAAGGATGAAACCAGAAGCTTCTGGCCCTCTTACTGGCTCTGCCTAAAGAAATATGAAGTTAACACTAAATCAATCTGGCAATGAAAGTATTTTTTTATGTTTGCAAAGTATTCATTAACCAAATTTTATGTGTGAATAAGAAAGTTCAAGTATTCTGCAATGGAAGTAATGTGGTTTGAAGTGAAACAAATGATTTTTGATCACTGTATAAGTCTCATTGTGAAAAGTGGACTTATTAAAAATTATTGTTTAATATAGAAATCTCTGGAAAATAACAGCAAAAATACACAGCATAACAGTAAGCATTTGTTTAAGTAGTTCACCCCTCTCTTGGGCTACCTCTGCTGGGTCCAAAAGCCTCCAAATAGGCTTTTCCCTCTTTCATTAATGCTCAAAATTAGTATTACACTGTGAAGAAATCCTCAAAAGGTTAAAATAGCTGCAAATTCTGAAACAGAGGACTGAAAATAGTAAAAATCGACTATTCATTCACCTCAAATGGATGAGTATAGTCCAACACAGCTGATCTTTCACCAAGCCCTGGTGGCTCCACAAGAAAATTCGCTGATAAAATCACTGACAGAGTGCCCTGATGGCTCTGTAACCTGTCCCAACAGCTCCATAATGCTTCAATACCCCCAAATCAAAAAACAATTCGCTTCAAAAGGCTTTTCCTAGCCAAAGTTATGGCTAACTGAAATTTGCCCAATGTCCCCTTGAAAATCTCCACTAAATGTGGAACATTGCTAGATAGCTCCGACAAAAATGAAGACAGTGCTAAATTTGGGCGCTCCACCAAATATTCCGCCAGAATGGGGGGCTAAAATATAGGCCCATACGACCGCACCGATCGGAAGTTAGTTTGAGTTTTCCACACCCGACGCCTTGTAGTGTGACCATGCCCCCATCCATAACGCGCCACAAGCACATTCAAACTTTAAATAAATTTTCGTGCGGATGTTTTAATAACAAGCACGTTTGGCTTGACGGTTAGGCCGCCCGGCTTTGAATGCGCCCACCCGGTTTCAAATCCTGCCGCGTGCAATAAAATTTTAAAACGCAATTTCATTCCACCTTGGGGCCACGTGGCGGCCTCCAGGATGGCCACGTGGCGCCCTGTGATTGGCCGCTTGCGAAATATTCTGCAGAATATTCTGTGGAATATTCCACAAAATATTCCTAGAATATTCTATGGAATATTCTTTTTTAATAAAGATTTTTTTTTTTTTTTTATAAAGTCAAATTGGCCATTTTTTTTACTGAAACTGGCAAACTTCAAAACTGAATAAATTTCTCATACAACGTCGGTTTTTAGTGTCGTTCGTGTCTACAGGATCGTTTTTCCGAGCTATTTCTAGTCGTTCTAGTTTGGACTAATTCTGAGCAGCTTCATTTTTTAGCATTTTTCTACAAGAGACTGGATCTCCTGATCACACCTCCCAAATGGGAAGCTTTTGGACCCCAAAAGCTCTCTGATTAGTGAAATTGATAATCTGGAGACTGATTCTCCACTCTTCCACCCTTGAATAACTGAAATCTACCCGATTTCATCAAATGGAGCTTTTGAGAAAAATATAAACTGTCTCTAGAATCAATTGATCGACCCTTGCTAAGATTGACAGAGTCATGATGCAAATGATTAAAATTTGCAGAACAGAAATTGTAATCTGCAGAAAACAAAATTTTTCTACACTGATCAAACTTTCAGAAAGACATAAAATAACCTTCACCTTGCAAACTGTTCCCATGGCGAATTCTACCATTCTGAAACCAACTTTGTCCCATACTGAATTGTGTGTCCTCCTTGCTTGCATTGCTTTGCTTTAACACTTCATTCTCTGCATTGGCTGAACCAAAAGGTAATTTTTGCAACATAACATCATCTTCTTTCAAAGAAAAACTGTTATTAAACTGAGACATATTATTAGCAACATCATAAAAAGGCAAATGCTCAAAATCTGGTCGTTTCAACATCAACAAAGTTAGACTTTGACTTTCATTAACCAGTATTTTCAATTGACTTGCATGGAGTAAACAAGATTCCAGCTTCTTCTTGTGAGCTCTCACAATGTACTCTTTACCATATTTGAACAAGTGATACTTGTTTTCATGGCGATGAAAGATAGCCTTCCTGTCAAATAAATAAGGACTTCCCAAAACAATTCCTGAGATATCAAGCGGCACCACATCAAGTTCCACTATGTCAATAAAGTGTGCAGTTATTGCAAAGCGCAATATGCAATTCCTTGAGACTTGCAAATTGGCATCCTTGCATATCCATCCAAGTGGATAAGGCTTCGGATGTGGAATGGTCTCAAGTTTTAGTTGCTTGACCAAGTCTTCAGATATGAGATTCGCTTGTGACCCACTGTCAAATAGTGTGTCAATTTTGGTATGTTTTGAAATTACCCTCACATGGAAGAGCTCTATCCTCCTCTTTTCTTCATGAGTATCTTTGTGACAATTCAAAGAGCTAGAACTGGGAGTTGTGTCTTGCACCACTTCTTTCCCCTTAATGTTCTTTAAAACCATGGCTATGCTTTTTGTCTCATCTCTAGAGTCTGACCCTAAGTCTTGCTCAACTGTTGCTACAGTTTTCTCCTTTTCTTTGGTCTTGTTTTTGTTCTTGTATTTTTCTGGTTTCAGTTCAGGATGAAGCTTCCAACAATGATCTTCATCATGAATTGTCTTTGAACAGTTCTTGCAAAATAACTTTCCTTTTTCTTTTCTTTAATTTGCAACTCTTTTCTTTCCTTTGTTTTTGAAATTACTATCCTCATCAAAAATATTCTTTCCTATAGCTTCCAAATGTGTAGCCTGGACACAGACTTCATCTAAGCTGGTAGGATTTAACATTAGGATAGTATATTGAAGGTAATTATGCAAACCTCCTATGTATTTCAACAAGGTGTCTTGACTTTGTAAGTCTACTCCAAGTAGAAGTGCTCTCCTTCTAAACTCTTGGGTGTAATCTTGCACATTTTGACCCTTAAGTTGCCTAAAATTTTGCCAATTCATAATTTCTTTCTGAATATGAGCAAGAGGATAAAATTGTTTCTTAATAGCAGTAATAAACTCATTCCAAGTTAGAGTTATCTTACCATGCTTTTTAATTTCCTCCCTGGTCTTGGCTTCCCACCAAACCAACGCTGCTCCATCCATTCTCAAAGAGGCTAATTGGATTTTTGTGTCATCATCATGCAAATTCTGAATTCTTAGATAGACTTCCAGCTATCTAATCCAGTTATCCAATTTTTCTACATTCACATCACCATTAAAAATCGGCAACTCAAACTTTACATCAAGCTTTAACAAAGGATTTCTAAGAGATGTTTTTGTTTTGTGTGACTGATTAACAGAAGTTGAAGAGGATGATGTGGAGGAAGAGGATGACGATGGAGATGAAGGATCACCATTTCCTCCATTCCCTTTCTTAGAATCATCCTTGTCTTTCTTCCCTCCTGAAGAATCTCCTTCTTCTCTTTGGTTTCTAGACCCTTCTCCAGTAATCCTATCATTTCTCTCCTGATATAGGATCCTAACCATCTCAGTCATGTCCAAGAAATATTTTCTAAAGACTCTTTCTTCTTCCTTGGGATCCATTTCCTCATGTACTTCTCCTTCTCTGGAAGACATGTTTGTGGCTGATTCTAAGGCTAATGAGGATGAAATGGAAGGTGGAGATAATGACACTCTAGCCCTCCTTGGTTGAGGATTATCTTTTTTCTCTAACCAATTGACCTTCCCCTCTTTTCAATTTCAGCCTAGTAAGCATCAAATTTTGCAGAGTAACACAATCTTCTTGCAAAAATTTCACAAACTCTTAAGCAAAACCTAGAGCTCTGATACCAATATGATCTGAAAATGTGTGAAAAAAATATTTCTTATATAGAGATAGACAGTAGGGGCTTTTAATGGTTATTTCACCTTTATTAGAAAGGATGAAACCAGAAGCTTCTAGCCCTCTTACTGGCTCTGCCTAAAGAAATATGAAGTTAACACTAAATCGATCTGGCAATGAAAGTATTTGTTTATGTTTGCAAAGTATTCATTAACCAAATTTTATGTGTGAATAAGCAAGTTAAAGTATTATGCAATGGAAGTAATGTGGTTTGAAGTGAAACAAATGAGTTTTGTTCACTGTATAAGTCTCATTTTGAAAAGTGGACTTATTAAAAATCATTGTTTAATATAGAAATCTCTGGAAAATAGCAGCAAAAATACACAGCATAACAGTAAGCATTTGTTTAAGCAGTTCACCCCTCTCTTGGGCTACCTCTGCTGGGTCCAAAAGCCTCCAAATAGGCTTTTCCCTCTTTCATTAATGCTCAAAATTAGTATTACACTGTGAAGAAAGCCTCAAAAGGCTAAAATAGCTGAAAATTCAGAAACAGAGGACTGAAAAAAATAAAAATTGACTATTAATTCACCTCAAATGGATGAGTATAGTCCAACACAGCTGATCTTTCACCAAGCCCTAGTGGCTCCACAAGAAAATTCGCTGATAAAATCGTTGACAGAGTGCCCTGATGGCTCTGAAACCTATTCCAACAGCTCCAGAATGCTTCAATACCCCAAAATAAAAAAAAATTCGCTTCAAAAGGCTTTTCCTAGCTAAAGTTATGGCTAACTGAAGTTTACCCAGTGTCCCCTTGAAAAGCTACACTAAATGTGGAGCACTGCCAGATAGCTCCGAAAAAAATGGAGACAACGCTAAATTTGGGCGCTCCACCAAATATTCCGCTGGAATGGGGGGCTAAAATATAGGCCCATACAACCGCACTGATCGGAAGTTAGTTTGAGTTTTCCGCACCCGGTGCCTTGTAACGTGACCACACCCCCATCCATAACGCGCCACAAGCAAATTCAAACTTTAAATCAATTTTCGTGCGGATGTTTTAATAACAAGCATGTTTGGCCTGATAGTTAGGCCGCCCAGCTTTGAATGTGCCCACCTGGTTTCAAATCCTGCCGCGTGCAATAAAATTTTAAAACGCAATTTCGTTCCACCTTAGGGCCACGTGTCTGGGCTGGCCGCGTGTAACAAATATTCTCTGTGGAATATTCTTTTTTTAATAAAGATATATATATATATATATATATATTTTAAAGTCAAATTGGCCATTTTTTTTACTAAAATTGGCAAACTTAAAAACTGAATAACTTTCTCATACAACGTCGGTTTTCAGTGTCGTTTGCGTCTATAGGATCTTTTTTCCGAACTCTTTCCAGTCGTTCTAGTTTGGACCAATTCTGAGCAACTTCATTTTTGAGCATTTTTCTACAAGAGACTGGATCTGTTGATCATTGAGTTTAGGTGTTGATTTCTAATCCTATTTGATTACTCGCATTAGATGCATTGATTTCAATGTAGATGTTTTTTTTCTAATATTATTTGATTTCTTGAAATAGATTCATTGATTTCAGTGTATATATTGATTTCTGATTTGATGTAATTGGATGTATGATGGTACATTAATTTTAAATTCATTGGATTAATAGTGTGTAATGATTTCAATGTAAGCACAGAAAATTATTAACAATGTACATTAATTTTTGTTTTATAGTAATTAAACCTATTAATATTGGAGAGAAAGAGAGACAAGGTATGATGTTTACTACAATACCTGAAGCTAAATATTTAAATGCTTTACGATTCCAAATGTCCTTTTCATATAATCAATATGAAAAGATGACAAAACTAACAAGGGTCAAAATAAGAATAGTAGAAGAAAATAGTTTGAGATTGATCACAATGAAGGCTATTTGTAATTGACTACATTCTTATTATTCATAGTTTCTAGGCTTAGGTTCATGTGAACGGGCGTTGATTGGTTGCAGACTATGTGACGTGGAGTTGTGGGCTCCACGGATATGACGTGGGAGCATTCAAACTCAAATAAAATGTGCGGTAAGTTAAATGGTTTGTGGATGGTGTTTAAGGCAGGTAGGTGCGGGGATGAATGGAGGTTTGCGTGTGGTTTTGAACCATGGTTCTCATTGCAGAAATGGCTGCGGCATTAAAATGAAAATTTGGACTTGTAGGTGTTTTCAAACTCAAAATTCATTTCACGGTGGAGTGCAGAAACAAATAAGAAATTCGTTGCCGCCTTTTGTCCTTCGGTGTTCCCATCAGAGTTGAATTTCGTTGTCCTTCTTCTCTGCTTGTAGTGGGAATTAATTTTCAACACTCCCTCTTAATTACAACTGTTGTTCTCTTGCATACCCAGACATTTTCTTAGGTAATTAAAACTTTTCTGCCCCAATGGCTTTGTTGATATATCAGCAAACTGCTCTTCTATTCTGCAATGTTGAAAAACAATTTCTCCATTGCTCACTAGCTCTCTGATGTAGTGATACTTTGCATCAATGTGTTTCGTTCTCTTATGAAACTTTGAATTCTTGGATAAAGTTATAGCTGAGCTATTATCACAATACACTGTTGTGCCTTTTACCTGTTCATGACACAAACTTCTCAACATTCTCCTCATCCATACTGCTTGACATGATGCTGATGCTGCTTCCGACTGTTAATATCTGTATCATCTTTATTTAGCTTGAGAGATAAAAATCATATTTTCATTTTTCTCTACTTCTATTTCTAAGAAGTATCTCAGCAATCCCATATCAGTCATTTCAAATTCATCCTTCATGACTGTTTTAAAATTCTCAATGAGGTAAGCATCATTACCTGTGAATATAACATCATCAACATAAAAAACAACAATGAGCATCTTACCATATTTTTCTTTGATGTACAATGTGGGTTTTCCTTCACATTTCTCAAGCCCATTTTCCAGTATATAGGCATCTATCATACTGTACCATGCTCTTGGTGCTTGTTTCAGCCCATACAGATCTTTCTTCAATTTTCATACCTTGTGCTCTTGGCCTTATTTCTCATATCCCATAGGTTTTTCAACATATACCTATTCCATCAATAATCCATTCAGGAATGCTGATTTCACATCCATTTGGTAAACTTTCCACTTGTGTTGTGCTGCTATGGACAATACTACTCTTACTGTTTCCATTCTTGCAACTAGTGAAAAATTTTCCTCATAGTCTCTTCCTTGTTGCTGCTTGTAGCCTTTGACAACAATTCTGGCCTTGTGCCTTTCAATCTTACCTTTGACATTTATTTTGGTTTTATAAACCCATTTCACTCCAATTACTTCCTTTCCTTTTGGGAGATCAACTAATTCCTGTGTCTTATTTTTCTCTATTGCATTTGTTTCTTCATACATAGCATCTATCCATTTCTTATCTTTTACTGCTTCTTCAAAATGAATAGGATCTTCTACATGACAATACAATGAAAATAAAGAGTTCATACCTTCTTATTGCTCATAAATTTCATTCAAACTTTTGAATCTGGTTCCTATTTCACTTGTTGAGCTTGTGGTTGTAGAAGCACTCAAATCTACTCCTTGTGATGTGCTTGGAGAAGCACCATCATCACTTCTCAAGGGTGTTCTCATACTTACTTGTGGTGTCCCTTGCTGTCCTTGTGTTAGTGGAGGTGGTGCTGCTAATAAGAGATGTCTTTTAGCCATTTCTTCCTCATCATCATCATGAGACAAAATTTTTTACATTCATTGTTTTCTCAATTCTTCCATCCCAAGCTTCTTCCTCAATAAACTGCACATCTCTGCTTATCATAAAATTCTTCGTGGATGGGTTATGCAATTTGTATGCTTTGGATTCTTCACTGTATCCAAAAAATATGCACTTCTCCCCCTTACCATCCAACTTCTTCCTTAGCTGATCTAGAATGTGTGCATAAGCCACACAACCAAAAACTCTCATGTGGGTGAAAATTTGTTTTATGCCACTCCATGCTTCTTCCTAAACTCTGTTCATAACACTCTTTGTTGGGCATCTATTCAACACATATGTTGCACAATTTACAACTTTAGCCCAATATTCATTTGGCAAATGTTTTTCCTTCAACATGCTTCTTACCATATCCATGATGGTTCTATTTTTCCTTTCAACAACTCAATTTTTCTATGGTGTATACCTTGCTATAAATTGTTTATGAATCCCATTTTATCTGCAAAAATGAAGAAATTATTTGGAGATATATTCTCCTCCTCTATCTGTTCTTAAGACTTTAATATGCTGCCCACTTTGATTCTCAACAAGAGCCTTAAAGTGGCAGAACTTCTCAAACACTTCATTCTTCAACTTCAAGAAATAAACCCATGTTTTTCTTGTGTAATCATCAATAAAGGTTAGCATATAATGGTTGTCTACTAATGATGGTGTTTTCATTGTTCCACACAAATCAAAATGGACTATTTATAAGGGTTCATTTTCGCTTATGCTCTTTCCTGATGGAAAGCTTTCTCCGTGTTGTTTGCCCAAGATGCAGCCTTCACATAGGTTGTCTGGATTTTCAATCAATGGTAATCCCTTTACCATTCCTTTCCTATGCAGCAGATTCAGACCTCCAAAGTTGAGATGTCCAAATCTCAAATTTCATAACCAATTTTCATCCTTTGTTTCTCTTTGGAATGTCTCTTGTGTCACCGTTGCCATTTTAGCTCCTTTCTTTAAAACTTCTCTCACCTTGACATGAAACATTTTGTTTCTTGTCATCTTCACTTGTGAAATCCTCTGTTTTCTTGGTGGTATATCCACGATAGTACATACATCATCCTTAAAGAAAAAATTGTAGCCTTTCTGAATGAGTTTCCCAAAGTTCAAAAGGTTACACTTCATATCAGACACATAATAAACATCTGATATGGTTTTTTTTTCTCCTTTATTTGTTAAAAAAGTTACTCTAACTTTTCTCATGATAGAGACCTTACCATTTGTCCCCAATGTTACTTGAGACTTTACATTTTCATTTAATATGGAAAACATAGAAATGTTTCCAGGCATATGGTTGCTACATCATGAATCTAGAAACCATATATCTTCACTTTTCTCTTCAGCCATATTACATGCTAAAAAAAAAATTTATTGACTGAGATTCTCTTTAGTAAAATTAGCACTGGGTCTACTACCCATGTCACTTTGTTTATTCCTACATTCATTGGCATAATGCCCATACTTTTTACAATAATGACATTGGTCTTGGAATTTATCATACCTTTGTCCATGTGCTTGATTTTTTCCACCTTGTTGGTTGTTTCCTTGGATTTGATTCTGACTCTGATTGCTGCCCCTTCCACTAGTATTTGCAGGGTTGTTTCTTCCTTTGTTTTTGCTTATACCTCTTCCTTTTCCTCTGTAGTTTGATTTGCCTTGAACTCTTCCTCTTCCAAAGAACATTTTGGTCTTGAAGGCATGCTCCAAAGATGAGTTTTTTATTTTGATCAATATTTGTTCATGCGTCATCAATGATGCATGAATCACATCAACAATAAACAACGAGATATTCTTTGTCTCTTCAATGGTTTTTACTATCACATCAAACCTTGAGGGTAAGCTCCTCAATACTTTCTCCACTATTCTTCTCTCTTCTATTGTCTCTCCATGAGATCTCATTTGGGTAACCAAACTAATCAACAATGTGAAGAATGAGTCTATTGTATCAGACTCTTTCATGCAAATAAATTCAAAATCTCTTCTCATTAATTGAAGCTTTGTTGTCTTTCCCTTCTCCATTCCTTGATAGGCTTTCTGGAGAGTATCCCATGCATCGTTGGACATCTTTTCTGCTACAATTCTTTGAAATATGATTTCATGCACTGCCTGATAGAGATAGAAGAGGGATTTTGACTCCTTCTCCCTTTACTCTTCAGAAAATATTTCTATGCCTGTGTTAAGGCATTATATGCTTGTTCATCTGCTGGTTCTTCTAAACCATCTTCAACTAGATTCCATAAATCTTGAGAGGCAAACAGAGCTCTCATTATGATTTCCAAATAGTCATATTTCTTCCCATTGAACTGTGGGAGTTGAGTATTTCCCATACTTGTGCTTGTGCTGGCTCCTGCCATAGCTAGCTTATTGAACTATGAAAAAACAAACTTGACTTTGTTTCTTAAATAACCTTCTCTCTGCTGAGAGATCAACTTTGTCTCTAAAAAACCTCCTTCTTACAGTTCTCTAGACTGCACCCTTAAAAGCAAACAAAAACCTTTTTTTTCGTAAATACTTGGCTTTTCTGAACCTTCACACTGCTGGTCAAAGGCTTCAACAAACTCCTTCTTCCTTCCTTTAGCTTCTTCAACAACTACTGAGAGCCTAGACTAGCTCTGATACCATGTTGGAATTTCTGGTTATTCCTGACAACAGAAAGGAAATAAAATTCCTCTACAAACACAGAGATAATAATAAAATTTTATGCACAGAGAGGTGGAGTAAACACTCTTTTTCATTTAAACAAAGACACTGTTACAAAATGAAATTATTCAGAACTATGGTGTTCTAGATTCACACAAAAAAAAACTTCTTCTGGCTGCTACACACGCAATGCTTTAAAACTCTGCTTCTGGTCTCTGTCTTCAACCTAATTCAACATAGTGCTCTCTCGACATATATCACACAATCTATTCTCACAGAATATGAATACTACAATGTTTATCTATATATATATATATATTTACAATATATATTATATAATGTATCACCTAAGTTTAAAACTAAATTGTCAAAACTCATGTCGCCGCAGCATATAACATATAAAACATTAAAACTTTAAACCTAAGGTTAAAACCTTATACAAATTTCATTTTGCAAACTTCAAATAACTTTATGCAAAACGTTTCACTTTGTTATCGTATCCATTCGAGTAATGGATAAATGTGCACCCAAACGATGTGAATGCAGTGCTATTGGACGAAGGCTGATGACTCGGTGATGGTGGGAAACACCTTATCACAAGGTTTGAAAGGATTGATGACGTAGGCTTCAATCTATGCGATACACATATGATTGGTTGTTGGTTTGTGACGTGGAGTGGTGGTGGGGCATGGTTCATCACGTGGTTGATTGGTGTGGTGACGAGGCTTTGGTTCATGGGAACGGGTGTTGATTGGTTGTGGACTATGTGACATGGAGTTGTGGGCTCCACAAATATGACGTGGGAGCATTCAAACTCAAATCAAATGCATGGTAAGTTAAATGGTTTCTGGATGGTGTTTAAGATGGGTAGGTGCGGGGATGAATGGAGGTTTGCGTGTGGTTTTGAACCATAGTTCTCACTGCAGAAAGGGTTATGGCCATTAAAACAAAAATTTGGACTTGTAGGTCTTTTCAAACTCAAAATTCATTGCACGGTGGAGTGTAGAAACAAACTAGAAATTCGTTGTCGCCTTCTATCCTTTGGTGTTCCTGTCAGAGTTAAATTTTGTTGTCCTTCTACTCTGCTTGCATTTGGAATTAATTTCCAATAGTTAGCTTCCATTGCTAGTATTTCTAGATGGTTGCGTGTTCTAATCCATGGATCCCCAGGAAATATGGTTGAACAAGTGAAAGAAACACATAATCTTGTATAATATGGCTGAACAAGTGAAAGATTCCCTTTTTATGGTTTCTGATTGATAACATTTTTTTCGAAAGCCAGCACCAGTTGTAGGTCATCCAAAATAGAAGCAGGGGTAGGCGTGCTTTCTCGATAGCTTGAGTGATGGCAGTAGGGTTAACCAGTATCGGTTAATTGGTGGTAAGTTTTATTACTTGGAAGGTTAGTTAGCTAGCGATGGTTTAGGTTCGGTAACAACATCTCATCCCTATTAGGTTGGGTCAGGTAAATTGGATCTGCTTCACCTGGATGGGAACATACTTTGCCTCATGAATGGACTCTGCTCCAACTACCTATGCCTTCATTACCTCTGCGCCTATAAATTCATCTATTCCTACCTATTCGTCTACTACCTTGACCTCTGCTTACTTTGCTGCTACCTAAGCCTTAGTCGCTGCTACCTTTCCATTCAACCACATGATTTGAGCTCATCCTTTCGCAGCTTGAAGAGTACACTAATACCCATGCAGCGAGCTACCAACATTATATTTACTTCACACATCCTACATCTAAGCTAACTATTTATTTATAGAGAATGAGGAGAATTCTTCTTGTTGGTGATACCACTGATAATTTTTGCAACAGAGAACATAAGGGAATCTAAAGATATGTTGAGCTTTTAGTAGGTGCCTATAATATCTTATTAGTAAACAGGTGCAATGGAATGACCAAAAGGGAAAGGAACTCACTTGAGACTGAAAGTTTTAGCCAAGGTAGCCATTCACAATCAAATCTATTTGTTGTATTTCAATTAACAAGTTTTAATTAATTGAAAAAATGAAATTGATTTTAAATTTTTCTTTCTGGTTTCTGCTAGATATCAATTATAACCACAAAAAAAAAAAATTATGTGTTCTTGGGTTGGATACTTTCTCTTTCAAACAATGGATTATGTAAAGAACATATCAGAGAAACTGTAGAGATACTTATAATTAGAAATAAGATTTGTAATGGATATAGAATAAATCTTAGAATGGTAATGTAAAACAGAGAGACCATGACCATATGAGATGCATCAATACATGAGCATAAATGGTTGTGTTTTCACTTTTAATCTTACCTCTACTTTGATGGCTCTCAAGCAACAATGTCTAGGAGGGGATGAAGAAATGGTGAACAACCCCACTTAAACTACAAAAATTTGTCTTCAGAAGCTTTTACAATAACCAGAGTCCTTCTTGAAATACCTAAATATTTTTCTAACATGCACGAGTGGATGAACAATGTGTTTTCAATGGAATGAAGAGGGGAAGAGGGGGTAGGAGGGTGGTGGAATGAAGAGATATAAAGAGAGATGGCGACAATTGTTTAAATGGAATGAAGAGGGGGAAGAGGGGGTTAGGAGGGTGGTGGAATGAAAATATATAAATAGAGATGGCGAAAATTGTAAACAATTGTGGCAGCCAAAGGTGGAAAGTGTAACTGCAATAGGTTTATGCAATGTTTCCACAACTTTGGAAACTTTGCCTTGTTCTTAGTTTCAAAAATTTGCATAAAATAACTTACTTTCCCAGCTCTCGTACTTTGCATAAAATAACTTGTGATGACTTGTGTTTTGAAAAAATTAAGATAAATTAACTTTCCCATACTAAAATAACATCATTACACTTGCAATAATAAGGTAAATTGAAAATATCGGTTAAAAGTTTATTGTAGTGAAATTTCCATCCATAAAATTTGGTTAAGGAGTAAAAATTTACAGTCAACGCATGAATTAATAGTTCGCCATTGGTCTAGAAAACGTTATAGTCCCTGGGATGCCATAGGCAGGGACTAAAAATTAGATTTAGTTTCTTTTAATATACTATATAGTCATGTTATATGTATAAGTTATATTATTTATAGTACCTATTTATAACTATGGTGATCATGTATATCATTTTTATGTTGTATGTATTTTTAGTGATATAATATATATATATTAATCATATTATATATAGGTTGTACTATTTATAGTGTAAATGTATAATTATTGTAATTATATATTTCATTTTTGTCACATATCATTGAATGTTTTGAAAATAATTTGATATTTTCAATTAATTTAATGATTCACATAAATGTCCTCATATTTGATTATTCAGGTGGCATAGAGTCATATTAACCACCCTCGTGATTATTGTGACCAAAGAAATTAATCTGAGAGAATGAAAACACCTTTGCCCTGTCCTCTTCGCTTCTCAAAGATCAAGTTGTTGAGATTTTTTGTATATTAATTTGGAGAAAATCTCTTGGATATGCAAACAATAGGTTTTGTTCCATAACTGATGACATCAAATTAGCAAGAGGAGATATTTTATCCTATTATGTTGTGATAGAATTTATGATTCAGTTTCTTCTCTACATATATAAATTGTAAGCCTGTAGAGGCAAATGAATATGAGATGTGAGGTGTGGGGAAGAGGAAGTGCAGATGAGAAAATCTGCTGTTGTAATCTCCCGTTGATGAATAAGATTGCTGGTACCTCTATTTGGTGGATGTAGCCCAGATTGGTTGGGTGAACCACGTTAATCCGTTGTCTTTATTTTATGACGTGTATGATTTTAATTTTGTTTTCCACTGTGATTGACTCTAACAATTGGTATTAGAGCTTTGTGAGAGCAAGCATTATGTAGCCGTGTATGTGCAGAGAAACTACTGTTGACCTGCGTTATCAAGTTTCCAAAGGGTTGACGTAAGATCTGGTAGCCACTCTGCACTTGCGACATCAACCAGACGAGAAAAGGTTAAGATTAGCGAACCCTAGTGCTAATTTGGAAGAAGTTGGTAAGCTCTTCTCAATTATGATATCGACCAGATCCAGGTGAAACGATAGGTGGGATTAAGTAGCGGCAAACGTCCTCAAATGTGGCAAAGGAGATTCAAACCTTGTGCCAATTCGGTATTAGTCGTTGCATTTGAGTAGGGAAGTACTATTGCAGTTGTGTTTGCAGTTGAACAATGCCATAAGCTGAGTTCGATTGCATTTGTAGTTGAACAACGCCGTAAGCCGAGTTTGTGTTGAAGTCCATAGTAAAGTTCATCGTAGTCTTTTTTTTGCTGCTGATATAGACCGCCATAAAATTCGTTTACAGAGTGTGGTTCTGTGGTTCAAGTGGGAGGAGCCACAACACGTGAGGTGAGGGCCGTGTCAACGATTGCTGTTGAACTAGTGAATGGTAAGATGGTCGATCACCCAATAACATAGAACCGTTGAATAATGTTTGGTAAATGCCATTTTAAATCGATTTATGAAATGCCAATATATCGATTTATTAAAATGCTAATATTGATTTATTTAAAGTTTTGATATACCGTGAATGATAGAGGAAATATATCGATTTATTTTTTGATATATGGTGGCACTTTATTGATTTATTTAAAAGTTTGATATATGCACTTGGGTAGGGCCTAGGGCCTAGGGCCTAGGTTTTTTTTCGACGGTGGAATGGTGGAATGTTAGTTTATGAGAGCTGCTTTGGTTTGTAGGCGAAGGGCATTTTTATCAAAATTATTAATTTTGATTAAAATAAAATCTTCATTTATTAAGATTTTAAATAGGAGATTTTTGACACAAGCTACTCAATATGGAAAAAACTCAAAGTGCTCGGTTTGAGATTGAGAAGTTTAATGGGAAAAATAACTTCGAGATCTGGAAAGTTAAGATGCACGATATACTCGTACAACAAGATGTGGTGAAGGCGCTTTTGGGAAAATCCAAACAACCTTACACCATGACATATGACGAATGAAGTGACATCGATAACATAACACTGAGCAGCATACGGTTGTGTTTGGTGGATGATGTGTTAGTTAACATCGTTTCAGAGAAAACAACTGCTAATTTATGGACAAAGTTAGAAAAACTGTACATGACAAAATCCTTAACCAACAGGATTCTTCTGAAAAGACAGTTGTACAGCTTGCGCATGAAGGAAGGTACATCAATAAATGATCATTTGAATACCTTTAATACTCTCTTGGTGCAGTTAGATAGCATAGAAGTAAAATTTGATTCAGAAGATAAAGCTGTAACTTTATAATGCTCGCCGCCTGAGTCATGGGATCATTTTGTTACTTCTATAAGTCTTAGTTCATCAGAAACCCTTGAATTTGATCATGTTGTTGGAGCTATGCTATCTGAAGAAACCAGGAAAAGGTCAAGTTTAGAAACCTCTACATCAGAAGCAATAATGGTTAGAGGTAAATCTAAAGAAAAATGCTTCAGTCAGAAGAATAACTCTCGGTCAAAATCGAAAGGGAAGAAGAGTAAGCTAAAATGCTGGTTTTGCGGCAAATCGGGACATTTGAAGAAGGACTGTTGGAAGAGACAACAAACATCCAAAGGAGACTCTTCAACAAAAAATAAAGAGGCAAACACGACAGATATAGGATCAGGTTCGACTTTCGGTTCAGGTATAAGTGATGAAGTTATATCAGTTAATTTGTTAAATCATGATCAACATTGGCTATTAGATTCTGGTGCGTCCAATCACATGTGAATTCATAAAGAGTGGTTTAAATCTTATAAATCAATCAATGATGGAGTTGTTTACATGGGTAATGATTTCTCATGTAATGTTGTGGGAATTGGAAGCATCCAGATTAAAATGTTTGATGGGAAAAATAAAATCTTAACTGATGTAAGACATGTGCCTGAACTCGGGAAAAATCTTATTTATCTAGGAGTGTTAGACACAAATGGATATAAAACTCTTATTCAATGTGGAGTAATGAAAATTTATAAAGGAATCCTATTAGTAATGAAAGAAAATAAGGTTGGAAATATTTTTTAGTTAAAAGGAAGAACAAAGTCAGATCATGCTTCTACTGTATCTAAAAACGACAGTGATTCTATTCGACTATGGCATCAACGATTGGGCCATATGAGCGAAAGAGGATTAAAAATTTTGTCTGATCGTATGTTACTTCCTAGTTTAAAATCTTCTAAGTTAGATTTCTGCAAACATTGTATAGATGGGAAACAAAGCAAGTAGAAATTTAAAATTGGAAAAAATACTAGTAAGGGAATCCTTGATTATATCCATTCTGATGTTTGGGGTCCATCTCCTACAACCTCATATGGAGGATCATCATATTTTGTATCTTTATTATCTCCAGGAAAGTACAACTATGTTAAAAATAAATCATGTATCTACAAGCAAGCAAGCTAGAGCATTAGTTGAAAACATCACTGGAAGAACCATTAAATGTTTAAGAACCGACAATGGTGGTGAGTTTACTTCAAAGGAATTTGATAATTATTTTAATGAAGTTGGATCTAGACATAGAACTAACGCTTATATCAACATGGGGCTGAGTTTATTTAATGTATAAACAAGACTCTCTTAGAAAGTGCAAGAAGTATGCTTAGTAACGCCAATTTGTAGAAGGAATTATGAATAGAAGTAGTATCTAACACTTTCTATTTGATAAATCGATCACCATCAACTGCAATAGGATGCAAAATTCCTCAAGAAGTATGGAAAGGTAATCCTTGTGATTATTCTAAACTGAAATTTTTTGGTTGTGATGCATATGCTCTAATTCCGAAACATTAGCGTTCTAAATTAGATCCTAAATAAAAAGATATATATTAGTTGGATATGGTGATGGGATTAAGGGATACAGGTTGTGGGATCCTACAACTCACAATATCATCATTAACAGAGATGTTAAATCAAATGAATCTTCACTTGATAATCCAGATGTAGATAATAAATTGAAACAGGAAAATGTACCTAAGTTTCAACATATTCAGTTTGAAACCAGTTCAAATACTGATGATAGTCAATATGAACAAGTTTCAGAAGCAGATCATGAAGAAGTTCCTACAGATAATAATCAGCAAATTGTGGAAGAACCAGAAACATCTTTAAGGAGGTCCACGAGAATTAGACATCTTCCTAAAAGGTATAATGATTATGTTACTTCAGTTACTTTAACCACTAATGATGATGAACCTTTATGCTATCAGGAAGCTGTAGAAGGTTCTAATAGTAATAAGTGGAAAGAAGCTATGAAGGATGAGATGAAGGCATTAGACAAGAATGCTACATGGGATCTGGTGGAACTTCCTAAAGACAGAAAAACTGTGGGATGTAAATGGGTTTACAAATTGAAAAGGGCTGTTGATGATAAAGAAGATAGGTACAAAGTGAGGCTAGTCACAAAAGGTTTTTCTCAGAAAGTAGGAATTGACTTTCATGAGATTTTACCAGTTGTTAAAATTGTTTCAATTCAGATTGTATTAGCATTAGTTGCATTACTTGATTTATAATTACAAAAACTAGATGTTAAGATTGCATTCTTACATGGAGATTAAGATGAAGAGATTTATATGGAAAAACCTGAAGGGTTTGTTCAAAATCGCAACAAGAAATTTGTCTGCAGGCTCAAGGAGTCATTGTATGGTCTCAAGCAGTCACCGAGACAATGGTACAAGAAATTTGATTCTTTCATGATGAGCCAAAATTATATAAGAAGTGAATATGATCATTGTGTTTACTTTAAGAAATTAAGTAATGGAAGATTCATTATCTTAGTGTTTTATGTTGACGATATGCTTTTAGAAAGCAAAAGCATAACTGAGATCAACAGGTTAAAGGCTCAGATGGCTAGGACGTTTGATATGAAAGATCTAGGAGCAGCAAGACGGATTTTGGGCATGGATATTTTTAGAGACAGGAGCAATGGTAAGCTATGGTTATCACAAGAGAAGTATACTGAGAAAATACTCTTAAGGTTTGGTATGAACAATGTGAAACCAATTTCAGTCCCTTTAGCTTCCCATTTTAAGCTTTCTTCAAGTTTATGTCCTAACACAAATGAAGAAAAGGAATATATGTCTCGAATACCTTATGCTAATGCAGTAGGAACTTTGATGTATGCGATGGTTTGTACACGACCATATATTTCACATGCAGTTGGGGTTATCAGCAGGTACATGGAAAATCTAGGGAAAGAACACTGTTCAGCAATGAAATGTGTGCTTCGGTATCTGAGAGGCACAAGTGATTATTGTATCACTTATGACAGAAGTAGTGAATTTGTTTGCGGATACGTTGATTCTGATTTTGCAAGTGATTTAGATAAGAGAAGGTCAACTTCAGGATATGTATTTACTCTTGCAGGTGGAGCTATTAGCTGGATGTCAAAGCTACAAAACATTGTTGCTTTATCCACTATAGAAGCAGAATATATAGCTGCTTCACATGCTTGCAAAGAAGCGGTTTGGTTGAAATGTTTGTTTGGTGAGTTTTGTAGGTTGCAATCCAACATTAAGTTATTTTGTAATAGTCAAAGTGCAAGTCACTTGGCTAAAAATACAGCCTATCATAGTAAATCAAAGCATATACCTATAAAGTACCATTTTGTAAGACAGTTTATCACTGAACGGGGAGTCTCTCTTGAAAAAGTGCATGCAAAGGAAAACTATGCAGACATGTTCACGACATGTTCACGAAACCAGTTTTATTAGAGAAGCTACGATGGTGTCTGAATTCTCTTGGCTTGCAAAGAAAATGAAAATAAAACAAGAACGAGGTATCAGGCTAATTGTTGTCAAGGTGGAGATTGTTGAGATTTTTTGTATATTAATTTGGAGAAAATCTCTTCGATATGCCAACAATAGGTTTTGTTCCATAACTGATGGCATCAAATCAGTAAGAGGAGATATTTTATCCTATTATGTTGTGATAGATTTTATGATTCAGTTTCTTCTCTACATCTATAAATTGTAAGCCTGTAGAGGCAAATGAATATGAGATGTGAGGTGTGAGGAAGAGGAAGTGCAGATGAGAAAATTTGCTATTGTAATCTCCTATTGATGAATAATATTGCTGGTACCTCTGTTTGGTGGATGTAGCCCAGATTGGTTGGGTGAACCACGTTAATCCGTTGTCTCTATTTTATGCTGTGTATGATTTTAATTTTGTTTTCTGCTGTGATTTACTCTAACACAAGTGTTAGTGTTGGTGGCAGTGGCATGCTGCTAACACCCCAACATTTATGGACTAAACAAGATTGGTACACTCATCCACATAATTATTGTAATTGTCTACTCATGGAGAATGTTAAGAAGGTTCGAGGTGTTGGAAACATAAGGCAAAGGTGCTGGGTATATGATGCCAGGATTCTGCTATAAAACAGATCCTTACATATAATAGCGTGCGTGCTTCCTTCAACATGAAAATACTCAAGAAAACTCTTCATTAAAACTACATTTGATTCAGCTTAAAATATACATAAATAAAAGAGAGCCACACAAACAAAAATGTTGATATATAATAACACAAGAAATTCTTTGGCCGAATATTACAATGGATGGCCTCTCGGCTCTCGACCATTTTACGAAAGCTCTCAAACCATCTCTCGCTTGCTCTGTATTCCTCACTGTTTTTCATCCTCACACAATCCTCCTATTTATACATAATTATGAATCTATTTCAATCCATTATTTTCCTCCACATAATTCTCAACCAAAATCTAAAATAGATTTATCCCTTTTTGGACTCAACTAAGTCCCATTTAAGGAATTACTAATCCCTAGATTATCTACCTAATTCAACTCCTCTCATATTCTTTATTTGTTAAGAGAATATTTACAATAATCCTCACACTTGGATTTTTCTCTCTTAATTTATTAAAAATGAGCATAATAATTTATAAAATAATTAAAATACATCACCCCCCTAATTACACAACATTTGAATAAAAACCAAGCGAGATGCTCCTGCATCAAACTGCCCATGTAGAGAAGTTTCCATAGACTCCTGTGTATGAGGTCCGTCGCTTTTCTGTAATAATGCGACAACCACAAGTCTCAAATAACTTGCTCCCTACAGGATTCCAAACTCTGTTCTGCTACTTGTCCTTTAAAGTATCAACTCCATTTTGTAATTCATCAGTCACTCTGTCAATCGGATTCCATTGGCTTCTCCAACATTTTATTTCGCCAATTCCTCGGAGTAGTTCCTCTTTTTTTGATGCTTCCGTCTCCAATTGTGTTGAACACTCAACTTCTTGCAATGAAGAATAATCAATAACTCCTTCTTGATTACAACTATAGTCATTGATTGCTTTTATAGCAACAACTGTTTCACTTGGTGATGTACCTGCATTCATCAACAACCTATTAGTTTTAAAAAGATAAGACCTTTCGGCCTCTTTTGATGCTTCAAGCACCAATCTCCCATCATCGACTTTCTGGATTTCAGTAGATTCTGTTTTGAACTGCTGGCTGCTTTCATATTTATCCTGTCGATTCAATACTTCTATTTCCTTTATGTCTCTAAGGACACAACTTTCTTGTTGTTCTTGATCTTTCATATTACCTCCAAATACCCTCTGCTCAATTTCTATGATTTCAACATCATATTTATTTATGTTTCCTTCTGTACCTACAGTCACATTATTATTTGAAAATTTATAATGTTCACCAACTCTATAAATGTTAAAAACATTTTATCCCTATCATGCACAGTAATTGCAATCTCTTATGTATCGGGTTCTGTAAGTTTCATCTCCCCTTCAGGTTCCTTAAGCCATCGTTCCAAGAACTCTATTCCCATGTGAAATCTTTCCAACGTTTCATAATGACCTTCATTCCCAGCTTCATTATTATTCTAGCAATCTTCCCGAGTTATGCTGGTTTCTGTATCATCAAATTGTAAAATTCTATCAGCAATTTCATTAAACAAATTCATTTGTTTTCCTCCTTGGAACATCACTTCGACATTTTCATTATGCTTATGCTCCATAAGAGCTTCAAGTGGCTATCTTATACCAAACAAGAATTCATTTATGATTTCTTCCTTATACAACAAATTAGTACCTTCCTCCTCTAAAAGGCATTCTCCTTCATACTTCACCTCAAGAGTTTCATTTATCTCTGTGACAGTTTCACCAGACTGCCCATCATCTTTTGCACATCCTGCAAACATACATAAACTGTGAGATTTAAAAATACAAGGCTTCATAGCCTCATCTGCTTCTCTTGTCAACACATCTTCAAATTCTTCTGAACTATTCCAATCGTCCATGAGATCTTCCTCGTTGATCTCTTCACCCATAATTTCACCCTGTTCTGGGCCACAAATGGAAACTTCCATTTTCAACTCAGCCTCTCTAAGTTCTTCACATCCCATTTTCACACTCATCATCTGCACGAGCTTCCTCAGCTCTTCTGTCAACTGTATGTTTACCTGTTGTTCCCTCTTTGCGTGTAGTCTCTGCCACTTCACTTTCTTACTCATGGTTCGACCATGTGTCTGGTCTTTCACATTTCTCTATAATAACTCCATCAACAATTCAAGTTGAATTGTTATCTCAACCTTCTCTCGCTCATAATATTTAATATCAGTCAACTGCTCACATATGCCATTTACCTTGGAATTTTCCTTCTTCTTTCTTCTGTTGTGGTTTTTCTCAGAACCTTTGAAATGACTATTAACAGTCATTTTCTCCTCCTTCGTGAACTTCATCTGTTCACGTGTGAATCTCATTGAATCCAATTTTCAGCAAGCTTTCATACTTTCTATTCAAAAATACAAGCTTTCTTCTTGTGCTTGACCTCTTTTAGTTCTCTATCTTGGAATCATCTCTGGAAACTCTCTTGCTCCTCTTTTGCTGCAAAAAACAACTTTATTAATGCTTGTGTTACAATGACCAAACTCTTTTGGGTGTCGGGCTCCACCGATCATGCACCAAATTACATTCAGACCTTTGACTTAGCTTATGACTCTTTGACTTCAGACTTTACACCAACTCTTCATCTTGGATGAAAAATACTCAATCTTAACTCAAACTATCCAAATTTTCATTTGACCCTAACATCTGTTTTGACTTCAAGGCTTGCCCAATAATTATGATAGTGGATATTTTGACTTAATTCAAGTTATACAATCTTCCAACAAACATACACCCTTAATACATTTTTAGGATGTAAAATCTTCACTCTCTCTCATACTCCATCCTTATGAAATATCATCAGTTTCCCATATCATTTCACATGATTCTGAAGTCTTTAATCGAAATGCAATCCAGGTTTTCCAAGATTTTATTTTATGGTGAAAATAAATAAACCATTCAATTTTCAACATTCAAAAATACCTTTATGAATTATCATACCTTATGCTCCCGTTAAGGTTATTAATAAACCTTCTCTTTGCAATTTCAACTCTCTGGACTTCACTATTCCTTGTTGTCTTTGTCACTGTGAATATTCGCATGCCCTTCATACCATAAGTTTGTCATCTTAGTGCCAACATTTTTCCTGTACTTTTATGCACCATACAATTGCACATTATAAATTCACATCTCTACACCTATGTACAGAGAACAAGCTATTCATATTTTCAACCTCTTCGATGAATAATGTACAACTCGTACATTGTGCCCATCTTGAATAACACCTCCTTAGATGCCGCCACATGATGGTAAAAACAAATTTTCTACAACATCAAGAAATTTGGTTTGTTTGTGTTTTCAACACAAATCAAAAGAATTCTCCCATTCCAACTACAAGCTTTGGTTCAAAATGACTTAGCCAAAACTACGAAGAACCCACACTATGCATAATAAACCACCTCATATAAAATTGCATGTTTCTCTTTATATCACCCAAGGTTTTCCATTCTCCTTTTCCATTCATTTAAGCGAAACTTAATTTTCTTTAAAGCTATTGTGGTGATAAAACCTTATACCTCCGCATTTACAATATTTTCACTTTAATTTTGAACCGCATGTTGACATATATATAAATCATCTCCGCAAAAATACTTATTTATAGTTTCGATTTTTGTTAAGAAAACCCAAAATGTCAACACATAACATGCTCAGTCATACCTTTTTGCTTGACTCATAATTCCACTGCACCACTCCAATTCATAGTTTCTGTCATCAAGACTCTAAAGCGATTTTAACCTCTCTAACAAGTGGATCAAAGAAGGGGAGAAAAAAAATTGTGAAACCAGTTGTATGAAGCAATACTTCAACTCTGAAATCATAGCAAGGCTCGTCTTCAAAAAATAAAACTTCAAATAGCTCGACAACTCAAAAAATCACCGATAGAGTTAAATTCATGCCCAAATCCACCTTCATAAAAGTTTTTGATATGGAAGACAATGCTGCATTATTGCAATCACTGCCAACAAAAGTCATCCACATAGGAATATCACTCAATAATATGAGTCGGTCAACAATGTTGCAGGCTTCCATAATGACCCCACCAATTTCGACATGCAGTCTCTACAAACAGAGATCTCTTTATCTGTAACTCCTCTACGTATCAACCCCCCAGTCAATTTTTCTTTCAAAAATTAATCCATGCAATACCATTCCATTTCAAATGTTGATACAAAAAACCATTAAAGAAATTGTTACTGTCTGTAACAATGTAGACGTAACAAAGTGATTGTGTTAAAGATACATTACCAATGTTGGAACATTGCATAAGGAAGAAAACACTACATTTTGGTTTTGAAGCTGCTGCAAATATAAATCATCACACGAAAATCAAAGTAGTTGCACCCAAACCACACGATTTCAAACGCTACCCATCACCATGACTCCACGGAAACCTTTGTTCAACACCTCCTGTGATCTCATGGGAAAATGGAACCATCGCAAACTAGAACGCAGGTTCTTCACGTGACTATGTATATATCGGAATGCATTGTCCATAAGACATATATCAAATTCTATGAGAGTTTTTGGGACCTGCGCTGTGAAATTTAGCCCGGTCATAAGGAAGCCTCTGGTGCCCTCGGATTTGTAGGGTACGTTAATGATCAGTATGCAACACAAACAGTTCCAAAAAATAAAAGCGCACACAAACCAATCCACCACAGTGGTTCATGCATGCAGTGCCACAACACTCACACTCACGATTTCTAGCAGCACACCAAGCTACTCTCTGCCACCGTTCTATTGCACCTTTTCTCAGAAAGAAACTGGCACACACTGCTAGTTTGTGAGAGTCTCCGTAGGCTACCACAACGCTCTAACATGCCACGCAACACTCCAATCGCATAGTCACACTTCAAATGCCACTGGTTTGTGAACCCAGGCTCAAGCGCTATGTTTACAAACGCCGCACATAAGGTCAGTCTGCTCAACACAATGTCGCTGGTCCACATACAACAATATTGGTGTGTTTCTCCCACGCACGGTATGTAGGTCCTCCCACAACCTTATGTCCTAATCATTTCATGCACACAACCAATACATCCATGGGTCTGTGTTTATTGTCTTTACGCAGACTCCAAGAAATTAGAGTCGCACACCCCAAATCGTAGTGTCGCGTTATAGAAGTGCAGTGGATTGCTAGCATCCATGCATCGTCGTGGTGTCATTTCCATTGTTGTAATGGATTTTTCCTCCTCAGATACACCGTATGTTAAGACGTTTTTAACAAAACCCGAACGCAGGTCTATCACCATGACCTCACGACGATAGCGTTCAATTATAAACGCAGTGATAATGATCGTAGAGGATTTGCAACCATACACACTGAAATGAAGAATAGACTATGCCACGGCTTCCACGATTCCATTGCAATTGTGCTATATCAAATTCAATTTGTGTTGGCCGCACAACCCATTTCCACAGTCTTCAACCTTCAATTGTGCTGGTATTCTCTACAGCACTCCACTACGTCCACACCAACACTTGATTTGGTCGCACTCCACTGTAGTATAGTAATCATGGCCTCCATCGCTTGCAAACTTCAGGTTTTGGTTTCCAATTTGGAACCACACAAATCACTTAAACTTCGCAATGCACCAATTGTCTTGCGTTCACAACTCACATACAACATATATACATATGTAGTTTGCAGACTCAACGCGCCACAATCTTTTACATATTTCAATTATCTCTCTCCCAGGCTCCAATACCTAATGATGCCAGGATTCTGCTATAAAACAAATCCTTGCATATAATAGCGTGCGTGCTTCCTTCAACATGAAAATACTCAGGAAAACTCTTCATTGAAACTACATTTGATTCAACTTAAAATATACATAAATAAAAGAGAGCCACACAAACAAAAATACTGATATATAATAACATAAGAAATTCCTTGGTCGAATATTACAATGGATGGCCTCTCGGCTCTCGGCCCTTTTACAAAAGCCCTCAAACCATGTCTCTCTCGCTCTATATTCCTCACTGTTTTTCATCCTCACACAATCCTCCTATTTATACATAATTATGAATTTATTTCAATCCATGATTTCCTCCACAGAATTCTCAACCAAAATCCAAAATAGATTTATGGATTTTTGGACTCAACTAAGTCTCGTTTAAGGAATTCCTAATCCCCAGATTATCTACCTAATTCAAATCCTCTCATATTCTTAATTTATTAAAAGAATATTTACAATAATCCTCACACTTACATTTCTCTCTCTTAATTTATTAAAAATGAGCATAATAATTTATAAAATAATTAAAAGACATCACCCCCCTAATTACACAATATTTGAATAAAAACCAAGCAGGATGCTCCTGCATCAGTATAGAAATCTGGAGGAGTGGGCAGCAGTAGGTCGGAGATGTTGGTAGTAGACGAAACACTATATCCATACTATGTGGTTGTGGTGAGAGAGCGTAGAATACCTTAAAGGCAAGGAAGAGGTAGAGGAAAATTGCCTCTTCCTCCTTAGCATGGCCAGGGATTTAAACACTTCAATGATAGGATCCCTCAACTATATTAGCACTTAGTTGCAAACTTCAAGTCCCAAGAGCTCGGCAACACCGACGCCAACCTATGGGCTCTTAGCAATCTACTGGGTTTCCACTTCAGAGATTAGGAAGACGTTTCCGCAAGGCTCGAGGGTCGTGTTATGGACCTTGAATTTCACGTGAGTAATGCTCGATTAGCATTGCGAGCTATTACTAGTGTTATGGGTCTTCAATTCTTGAATCCTTTCTCACCAACAAACAATTCCTCTTCTTAGAGCCTTGTAGATTTGGTCTCTC
Organism: Pinus albicaulis; assembly: GCA_034641835.2. Taxonomy (NCBI): domain Eukaryota; kingdom Viridiplantae; phylum Streptophyta; class Pinopsida; order Pinales; family Pinaceae; genus Pinus; species Pinus albicaulis. The sequence continues at coordinate 578,401,571 of CM076570.1, forward strand.
AAGACACAAGACCCTATAGGAAGAATATGAGAAGCACTAAGGGTCAATCCTCATCCATGCCTCGGTAGTTGTGAAGTATAAAGGAGGAAATTTTAGTGGGTCTTGAAACCTTTGGCAGCAAAAGAGCCAAAACCAGAGGACATGGTGGCATCAACCATCCTCCACCAGCATTGCACCATATGCTGGTTGGGCACCCTTTACTAGCTAAGCACCCTATGCCAGATGATGACAAGTACTACAAACTAATGTTGGTGGAATGGGAAGATCCACCTAAGCTCAAGCACGGTGAGGAGAACCCCGACAAGTAGAACTTGGAACTGCTCAGGTTACCATTGTGACTTAGGTCCTTTTTGTGGCTACTATATTTCTATTGTTCTCATTATTTTTTCTGTTCAAAACTTTCCAAGAAGTCATATGGTTTCCCTCAAAATGACAAATAGTCTTATCTGTAACAGTTTTGTGACAACCAACATTTTTTGCTTTTGGCTCAATCCAGTGATCGACTTCTTAAAATCTCCAAATATGTAAACTCTATATATTTTCTATAATACAAATATTTCTAACTTTTAAGAAAAAATAACTCACAAATATTCCAAATTATAATTAAAATTATGTTAAAATTTATATTATTTTTAAAATAAATATTTATATTAAATATTTTGTAAAAAATATATTATATTATATTTTTATTTTTATTTTTAATTAAATATTTATTCAATAAAAAATATGTTAATATATTTTTAAATTAAATATTTTTATTATATATTATTTAAGAGAATATATTATATTATATTTTATATATTTTTAATTAAATCTTTATTCCATCCATATCGAATATAGTCGTTTCTCAAAGTCCAATTAATAAATACTATATTATTTTTAAGAAATCTTTATGTCATATTATTAATTTTCACAAAATTATATCATTTAATTTATTATACTAATCTAAAAACTAACATATTATATTTATAAATATAATTATAATTTTTTTATATTAATTTATATATAATATTTAATTCTAAATTACTTTTATAAATAATTTTAATAAACTGAATTTTGGAATTTTGTTGTTCCTCATCTGGCAGAAGGCCACATGGCTTTTGAACTCAAAATCTCAAAAAAAAAAGTATTATCAATTTTCACATCCTATTCTACGAAACACTCACAACGAAATCCCATAATAACATTCCTAAATAACCAAATCTATCCCTAATGACATCATTCATCGACCTTACAAACACATATTGGAAAAGTGTTGTAAATCTACTAGAAACTAGCAAGGTTAAAACAAAAACCCATACAAAACCATAAAGGTCCACCCCAGGCACCAGTGCTTTTCAATAACAAAATAAAGCAGAGAATCACCAAGGTGGCCTTAATGTTCTATCTTTTTGCCTATGCATAATTTTGCACCGTGGATTCTATTTCAATTCGGACATTAGTGACAAATATGAAAGGGTGTGAAGCCCTCCTTTAGGCTAGCCTCAATTTTTTTTGGTTTATATTACGTTTATATTTACTTCCGTACGAAAACATATAACATTAAATTTGCACTTCTAACCTTTTTGTGAAATAACCTTTTTAGGTCAGATCACTAAAATAATGAGAAGACAGTTCGAAGACGGAGTTAATTATATATATATAATTTTAAAAATATTAAAAAAGAGATAATCAATTTACAATAATAAAATATACAACAATAACACATAAATTATGTTAAATTATGTTATAACATAATTTATCATGGAAACTTTATAAAGAGAAAAATTAAATCATATTAGATTTATTACTTGGTAAAAAAAAACACTTTCTAATAAGGGTATATAGTTCTATTTATTGTATTCATTATATGTAATACTATAAAAATCACTTGTTATACACTAAAAAACTTTGACTTTATGACCAAGTTGAGTTTACCTTAAAATTCCCCTTTAAACTTGATTTGGGTAAATTCTTTGGATCCAACCTGGAAAAGATGCATGCCCCTTTTTCTTTCACTCTATAATTTATCAGAGGTATGCATGCACATGCTTTACACATCGTATAGTGATACACCCATATAAATGTAATTTAAAAAATCTCATCTCGGAAATAGTTTAGTTTTTTTTTTACTTACCTCCAAAACATTGGTTTTTTTTTTTTACTTACTTCCAAAACAATTTTTTTTTTATAACTCCAAAACATTGGGAACAACCATTATTACCATTGCTTATTTGAATAGCACAAATGAATGACCATTGTTACCAGTTCTCCTTTGACTGGCACAAATGTCATCATTCGATTGCCTTGTCATGTTCATCTTCTAACATCTGCTACACAACTTCATGCTACTTCTTTGGTTTGAAAATCCTTGAAAGACTGAGCTACCTCCTTCTGACTTGTCCACATAGATAAGAAACCTTCTTAATCATAACTTGGTCACAACCATATCACGTATTGACATTTCTTCACATATCTCTCCTTAATCAAAGATTCAACATCTCCAACAACATCAAGCTAGCATATGGGTACACCTGCCACCCTTGTAACTATTCAAGTGGTTGATTACACAACATCATACATCCTCTCTATCCCTAAAAGGCATAACTCTATCACGCTTACAACAAACTTGAGAAATTCAACATGCATTCACAAATCTTATGTTCTTAACAATAGGATATATGTCCATAATTTCTTAACAATAGGACATTCACTTACTCTAATATTGTTAAAAGAAACATATGTTAAATTTACTTAGGGCTATATTGTTCTTTTCTTTGATAATTGCATTCCATTATTTTCATATTAAATTCACCCCACAGTATCATGACATTATTGAGATTTACCACATTACTGAGCAACATATGAAACTATATAGAAAGAACAATATTATCATCAATGTAACATAACATAAAATAACAGTAGAAGAAAAACATTCACACATAGAAACACCAAGATTGGTCGGAGACTAGGGAAAAACCCACTACAGGGAAAACCCTTTCAAATTATTATTCTTATTAAATTGTTATTTAATGATTCAACAAAAGAGATTACAATGATCCATATATTCAACCATAATCCTATCCATAAAAACCAACTAAAAAACATCCATGAGGATGATCCTACCAAAAGTATTTATCAGATATCATTTCACCAGATTGTAGTCAATTTCTGTGTGTGGTCAACTGTGGAAATTGAAAAAAACAAACCCCACTTTCTAACTACAGGGAAGATGTGATGTGTGTGTAGTTGAAATCCTTCAGTTGTACGGACGAGCCGAACTACATGTAGTTGCAGCCAAAATTTCATTATGGCAAGCCTGCGGTTGAGGCTCAAATCCCTAAAGTATAAATGTGAACTTCAGACCCTACAATTTCAACTTCATGCGAACCAATTCTCCGCGGACCTGCCTCAAACCTGTGTGATCCAACACCAAATAAGATAATATAAGAATTCTCCATGATGATGTCCAAACAAGGGTCACTTGAATTGTATTTATAGCCATCCATGGGTGTCTAATTTATCTTTTTGGAAAACCTATACTTTTGTGCACATGTGGTCTTTAATAGAAAAATACACTTTCCCTTGTCCAAATTAAGTGCTTCAATAGTAGAAATTGGTCCTCTCGAAAAGAGGAATATCATACCATAGTTTGATTTTGTCATTGAGCTGCCAAATTAACACTCCCTCTTAACTAGGGATAAATTCCAACGATATCACGTAATCATCGCAAGCATAATGTCATCAAATCATATCCTATCTCAAATATATCATCATCAAATGTCATCACTACTCATCTCGATTTATCTATGTGTATTCCCGCTTATCTCTTTATTGTCTCTGCTCCCATGCTGAAAATTATCGAATCCAAAAGAAGAAGAATTTGAATTTGGAGGGGAGCTTAATATACCACCCTCAATCCATTAGGGGGACACTGCTACCACCCGGAATCACTTCCAGCGGGGAGCCCAATGCTACGACATGGGAAATATCATAGAGCTTATCATTAGGAATCCCTGCTCAACGTGGAACGACATTAGGGATATTAGTCTCAACCTAGAATTTGGAATGATAATGAGTAAGTTCCAACGGGACACTCTCACCTCATGTCATCTCATAGGGGAGAAACATATTCTACCCTATGTCGAGAAATAAGAGTGATAGCATAGGGGAGAAAACATCTTCCACCCTGTGTCAATCAACAATATCTCATCCATCCTATTGCCCATGAATATTCCAAAAATGACCCTCAATAGTCATATGGTAGAAAAATTGCATCATAATTAGCTTGGGTTGTACACCTCTAAGGAATCTTTCAACCCGTTGGCCAAACGGGGAGCAGCATTCCCAACAAGACCAACTTGTGGGCATGATGCCAATTGGGGTATACTCTGCTTATATCAATATAGGGGAGAAACATCTCCAAACCTAAGAGTAAAAAATAGGGGTGAAACCATATTTTAATGATATCCCACAACCCCAAGAGCCCTCCATATCAATTCCTCACCCTGGGAGATCATACATGGGGGAAGAGTTGGTTGAGTGTCATTGATCAGTCCTACTCTATGTAGATCAGAAACATATCATCATGCTCATATATAGTACTGGGTTAAAAAACTTACTGAAGAGTTTAATCATCATGTCTCAATAACAATAGACTCCTATTTATGCAGAACATCAAATAAAATATTATATTAGAATATATATATATATATATATATATATATATATATATATATATATATATATATATATATATCACAAAAGGATACCTTATTCATTCTCCCTCTCACGGAGGAAGCAACCACAATCCTAAGCTTGTTTCGTATGAAAACATTTTCTCAATATATGAATATATCTCAGTCCCAACTCTATATGGGATTCTTTTCCAATTAGATCCCACTCTTTATCTTCATAATGTTTCATTATCACATCCAGAACCTGTTCAAAATAGATTTCCAAAAAATTTCTTCAACCTACCTCATAGCTAGCTATGCTAGCAACATCATACTCAACCTTATTCATGCTTAAAGCTACAAAATTATCATCTAAAAAATATCATGGAATATCTCATACTAAGGAAACACCCAGATGTTCTCATCTCAATAATAAAGATCCCAAATATCATCAATACATTTGTGCAGTCAAATATCATCAGAAGAATATCTCAAACCAAAAAATTGATTGTCCCATGTGTTAGCACTCCACTGGATCTTTGAGTTTGAGAAGAGACCAGCAAAGGTAACTACAGACCAAGATCTTGCCAAGTAGCTAGCCCTACGAGGCAGGAGAGGGCTCTCTCCAAGGGATCACAACCAATAGGGCTGGATCAATTATGTTTGATGCTATATATAGTAGCACAGGGGTTTTGATTTGGTTGATTTGGGTGATGGATGAGTGAGTTAGCTCAAAGAGGAAATTAGGTTAGGGAAAAAGGACCATCAATTGTAGACATATGATGGGGAAAGGTAGGTAGGTACTTTAACACTTAAAGGAGCTTTTATGGATTGGATAGACTGGTGAGGTGCTAAAAAGAACATGGCATACATGAATTTTTTTTAAACTAAAGAAATGAAACACAAGTATGATGATTCTTCCAAAACATAGCATTGAAAATGAATTCTGCTTGTCTCAATTAAGAATCAACCATATTATAGAAGTGACATGATCATGGAAAGTACAAAACATTCATACATATGTAGACAAAAGAAGAAACTATGTCGAAATAATGTACCACAAGAATCCCAGCAAAATAGTTGTAACTCTGTCGATAAATTCCTGCCAAAAGTATGATACAATAGTGTTCTCTGATCAATACAACAACATCCCCCCTTGCAATGAGAAAAGAGGTGGAAGATATAGGCCAAAAAAAACTTCTCCCACTCTCAGGGGTCGAATCCTTAACTTGTGGAGCTAAACCCCAAAATACTGAACTAAAAATCCAAAACTCATCCCTAACTTTGGTGAAACTGATTCATTCATCTACAAATACACTTTTACCTAATGTATTTACCCTATAGTAACTAAAAGTAACTTAATTACATTTACATCATCATTTAAATTGGTAAAAACATGATTTTCCACAGTGAAACTCAAAAACTGAGAAAAATTTAGAAATATTAGTCACTGGTCAGGAGCGCAACGCCATCTTCAAATTAATTTTTGAAGGGGTTGCTGATGTCCAAATTGAGCTCAGGATAGCTCATTAGAAATAATATCGTGTCTAGTTTCTATAAAATATGATTGGCTTCCAAAAATGATCAGTTTTGACCCTCCAAAAAGTCAATATCCCAATATTGATCAGGAACACAACGCCTAGCTGAAAAACGGGGCAGAAACATGATTTTTAGGGTGTTGTTTGACCTTTCTCCCTGCCAGATTATCCAGTTTTGCTTTGAAAAGTGTCAAAATAGAATTTTTGCTGCCTTCTGAATCCAATGGTGGTATTATTTTTTAATTTTGATGCCTCTAGAAGAAGTGCAGCGCCAAGCCCAGGAGCGCAGCGCTAGAATTCTAGGAGCACAACGTCACCTTCAAACCTACTTTTGGATGACTTCGCGAAGTAGAAATTGTGCGCATGATAGATCATTGGAAATATATCTCTGTCTAATACACAATGGAACTATAAAGAACTGAAAATGATCAAGTATAGCCCCTCAAATTCAATTCTCCCAAGACTAGTAAAAAAGTGCAGAATGGGGGTGCAAAAAGCGCAGCGTGTTCTTGCAGGCCACTTTTGGAGGCCTTCATAAACTCCAAATTGAGCTCGTGATGGCTCATTGGAAATATATATATTTGACTCATAAAAAAATTAATTTGGAGACTCCAGCTAGGATAAAAGTTAAGTTTCCCAAGGTCACTCTAGAAGTGCAACAACTCTCTTGTAGCAGTTATATTTTTGACATTTCTCCCAAAAAATAACACCTGTGTAAAAAATGAAGGAAATTTTTCTTACTTGTTCTACGATTAACAAAAACCTTTTTCATTTTTGTTAATTTCATCTCCATTTGGTCAGAAACATAATTTAAAGCAAAACTAGCCCTATGTGTAGAAAATGATTTTTCCCTTGGAATGAATTCTTGAAAAATGATGAAGACATGATTTTTATGAGCTGGAATGGCCTCATACTTGCTGATATGACCTCCATTATTCCTCCTCTTCTCAAATGTATCTGATTCCATAGCAAACCCTAGCTCAATGGGAGAGTAAATTAGCGTTTAGTGTAGGAAAAACAAGGGATTAGGGAAATTTATGAGAATGAAGGGAAATAAAGGGGATAGGGGGCTTCTAAATTCTTGGGAAAAATTTTGGAGGTAAGGAGGGATGTTAAGAAGTAGGGGAAAGTGGAAATTAAAGTATTGAGTGAGGGGAAGGGATCCAAAAGGGAAAAACATAGGCCTAGTCTAGAAAAAATCAAATTGTACAGCGATAGGCTAGGGTTTGTGGAAAATTTATGATTTTGAGGGATAGGAGTGATGGAAGCGTTTATTTTCACTCTCTTACTTGCTGGTATTTATTAATGTATATGGTAATTTGATAGACCTTGAAATCCCTAAGACCTAATGGAAACCCTGACTGAATGAACTCCATGGTGAAATGACTGAAATGGTGATAAAAACTCATGACATATGGACACTCGAAAAAGTGATGAAATGAGCCAGAAAGTAATGAAAATTTTTAAAAGAGTGGGGTTTTGAGCTAGGACTACCTCCAGTGACCAAATTTTTGCATGATGACCTAATGGAATGATAAAATATTTTGAATGGGACCCTAAAATGATGTGAAAAAGAGATATTTTGATCACTGGTGGCATGATGCAAATATCGACACTAACATCGGCTCCAGCTGGGGATGATAGCTCCTTGGAGGTTTTAAGAACACCATAGACCAAGTGCATATACATTAGGCATGGATTCAAGAGCTAAATAGAAAATTGAATATTGAACTTTTTAAATGACAAACTAACTCAAGACTTGACTAAAATATAAAATTAAAAAACTTATTGATGGAATCATATCATTGAGACTTTAGGGCTTAAAATACTGATGACAACCACCTTCCTACTGAAGACATATGTAGAATCACGTGAAGTGATACTTCCAGTGTAACCAACCCAGTAGATGGCTACTTACTTGATTTCTTCTCTCACTTTCCTAGAGCAGGCAGAAAAAGAAAAAACTAGGCCACTCCAAGTTTCTACTGAACATGTGCTTCTGGTCCATGAAAATAAGAAAATACATCTTCCCTGATAACTGTAGCAAATCAGTAAAAGGATCTTCAAAAATCTGAAATGTTACCTTGTCTTGAGATTTAGGAAAAACACAAGCACACTCTTCATTCTAATCTAAAAGAACACTCAGTTGTTGATCCATAGGAAGGCATAGGGAAGTATGACTTTCTGCTATCTGAGTGTTGGTTGTAAATTCCTCAAGCATGGACAACTATGACTCTATCTCTTACACATTGTCTATATTAGGCTCACACTCCTCAAATTCATAATCTAAATCATCCTTGAACACAAAACATTCTTCAATATTGTTAAACATGACAACCTTATCCCCTTCATGAAAGAAAATAGTCCCTGTTAGTTGATCTCTTTGCAGGAAATCATCATCACAAATTGGCTGACTCACAACAACTTCCTGTATAGTTTCATCAGTCTCATGACTTTCATCATTTAAACTCGAATTTTCATTTTCAATGATGGAAGAAGTTTCACTAACACATTCTTGACTATGTGAACACTGCAAACCTGCATTAGCTTGGGTTGTAACATGACTTTTCAGGAGCTGATCTATCTCATCTTCAGACAAAGGAGAAACTTGAGTTTTATAGCAGTTAACAATGGTTTGATTATTTTCATTTTCAAGATCAGGAATAGGCATTTCTCTTTCTTGGTCCCAATATTTTTCATCCATGGAGGAAGCTACTAATTCTTGTTGGGAGGAAAATCCATATATGGCTTCTATGATCTCACCATCTAGACACTCTTCATCCCCATTCAAATTTTCAATAAACTCAATTAAATTATCAGAGATCTCACAACAACCATCAATCATCGACAAGGAAGAAGTAGAGCTTTGATAATGTTGAAAGAAAACTGAATGAATTTCCTTTAGAGAATATAAACTAGCAGAAGGTAGCCATGAACATTTTCATCAGACAATCTTCAGGAAACTCAATCTTTAGTCTCTGAATATGGAAACGAAATTTGATCAAATGCAAAATAGAATCTTCTTTATCCCGACCCTTAAAATTTGATAGTCCTTATTGCCAGTCTATACAAGGAATAAGGTTCGAAAGCCATGAATATGAGCTCGATTCATAGGAGCATACCTTCGAGCAATCGAATCCATTTTGACAATAGTGAGTTTACCAAGAATATCTTCAACCTACCGGTTCTTGAAAAGTGGAGTCGCCATGAAAATTATGAACCTTTGTATTCTTCGACACTGGAGTCATCATGTGAATGATGCACAACCTTCTTATGCCTGATCATTGTTCACCATAAAAAATCAGATCTAAACTTTGATGATTGTCATCCCGAGGAATATCTTTCACTTTCTCCCTAGTATGGTCGCCAATATGTTAGCACTCCACCATATCTCTGAGGCTGAGAAGAGACTAGCAAAGGTAACTACAGATCAAGCTCTCTCCAAGTAGCTAACCCTACTAGGAAGGAGAGGGCTCTATCCAAGGGATCACATCCAAGAGGGCTGGATAAATTAGGTTTTAGGCTAGGTATAGTAGCATAGGAGTTTTGATTTGGTTGATTTGGGTGCTAGATGAGTGAATTAGGTCAAAGACAAAATTAGGTCAGGGAAAAAGGACCAACAATTGTAGACATCTGATGGGGCAAGGTAGGTAGGTACTTTAACACTTTAAGGAGATTTGATGGAGTGGATAGACTGGTGAGGTTCTAAAAAGATCATGACATACATGAATTCTTTTGTTACACATTAATTTGTCACCGTCCCTACCATTCCCCGTCCCGCACAATGGAGGACCCATTTTGTGACCTGTGAACATTGTCATGCCTTGAAAACATCATCAATGCATTCCTCTAAGCATGAGCTTCAATTGCCCTAAAGACATCTCCTTGCAAAAAATCATAAAAACATCTCCTTTTGCATTGGCGCGGGCAGACAGTTCACCACTCACACCAATGGGGAAAATCCTACAAAGAGGCCGCGCCAACGGGTGCTCTGTCCCAGAGCAGTAGTCGCGCCAGCCAATTTAAGGAGTGTTTTTTAAATAAATATGGTGGAAGTTGTGTTTCAACAAACTCAGAAACCATTGCCTATCTTGAGTTGGGAGGTTTGGCTGCGGGAGTTCTATGGAAGGGAAGTGGTTTTGCCACCTCCCATGGAACCTTCCTTGTTGATAGGGCCAATCCCACAATTATAGGGATCCCAACTCCCTCCTTCCCCATCTATAAAAGCCTACTCAATTCCATGGCAAGCTAATCTTGAAGTGCCTAAGCTTTGAATCTCCAAATTCCCAAGAGCCTTTCTACTGTAAGAGCCCTCTTTCTTCCCTTAAGGCCGACTCAAGTAAGGAGACTATCGTCGAGAGACTCAGGAGAGGTTTGCCCTTTCCCTGGCGAGCTTTGCGAGACGTGAACGACTGGAGACCCATCCCAAGGAGACCAAGACGTCAGAACTTTGGTTGTAATCTCTTTCGATTGTTATTTAATGAATGATTACGATTATGGTTCCACTCTGTTTTCGATTATGTTAATATGAGTAGTATCCTTTCTGACTGATATTTAGTTACGTATGCCAGATTTTATGCTTGTATCTGTTTGTTTCTTGCACGTGCCGGTATCCATCCGCGGAGATCGTGGAGGATCGTGATCTGCCGAGGCTGAGGAACGGGAACGCTCTCTTCTTCAGATCATCGCTCTCTTCTTCAGATCGTAGCATTGGATTCCAGGTAGGCCTCCATCTTTGGTCTTTTCATTTCGTAACTAGGAACTTGCGTCGTAACATTTCGTGATTGTTGCTAGACCCCTGCTGGGCTAGTAGGGATCACCTCTGTCCGCAGAGGGGATTTACCTCCTCAACAATCTGGCAACTTCGCTGGGGATCGTCCAGATTTCACTGTCTCGTTTTCATTGTCTCGTTTTGATTATTTTATGTTTTTCCTTGCTTGATGAGCCTTCTGGGTTGGGTTCTTTTGCTGTTTTTTTCTTCTTGGTTTGCTTAGTATACATTGATCTGCTTCTGGAGTAGTTCTTTTTTTGTTTTGGCTAAGAAACTTGGCTGGCGCGCTTTTTAGCTCGACAGTCGCGCCAATTGGCGCATGTTGCTTTTGTTTAGCCCGCGCCAGTTGCAGCCTTACAGTCACGCCACTCCTGTAAGGTTTTTGAGTTTCCTTCATTTTGAGCTCTCTGGGTTTGGTCAGTGCTTTTCTTCTTGATTTTCCGACTACCTGAGTGTGTTGGAGTCCTGTTTGACTGGGAATTCGCCTCCATCCTTTGGTTGTTTGCTTTTATCTATCGATTTCACGTTTTGAGCCCTAGGGCATCTAGTGGCTTAGTGTATCGAGCCCTCCTTGGGAGTTTTGGCGTTTCGTTTGTCTGGTCGACTTTCTGATTGCCCCTCCACACCCTCTTAGTAGTTGTTCATTGTTTTGTTGCGATTTTTGGGTGATTGTTCATTCCTTCATTCAAATTTCGTTTGGTCTTGCCTTGGGCCTAGATCACACGGTCCATTGGAGCCTTTGAGTCTTTTCTTAGTTTTGAGAGACTTTGGTCGATTTGGGATCTGATTGCTTGTGTTGTTGAGTGAAATTTGTTTGTTTTGCTCTCTCAATATCGTTTCTCAAGTTGTTCCGTTTGTTTTCAGTTTGTTTAGTGCATATTAGCTATCAAACGTTGAAAATTACAAAAAAAATCTCTTGTGCTTTTGGTTGAATTAGTGTAAATTGTAATCTTTTCGATTTTGCTAGTGATTAGTGATTTGAATGAAAAGTTTTCAATTTCATTAGTTGCATTAGAGATCTCATTGTTTGTCTTCCGATCATTTCGTTTGTGTAAAAGCTCTCAACTCTTCTGTAACTAGTTTTCATCGAATGAAATGTTGGACTGTGGCATGTAGCTTTTCATTTAGGAGTCTTTTAAGACATTACATACGATAGGGCCTGAAAATTGAAACTTAATTGAAGATCAACTTTAAAATCTATCCAATTAACCTAAGGAAGCATTGAAATCTAACGAAACATATTTAGAGGTCTAGGCTAGAGACGTGTTCTGGTGTCTTTAAACCTAGCAGCTGTCGTTCGCCTTTTGGCTTTAGACAGCGCTAGTATGGACTTGTGCTCCCCGTACCGTTGCGTATATAAAGGGAGACCCCTCTAGGTTTTCAATCCTTTATCCACAGGAAGCTGAGTCTGCCGCCCTATACCCGTGATACACCGAACACAGCATTCGGGGAGATTGCCTGCATGTACGGAAAGTCCTTGGTCGATTTATGTTTCATTATTGAAACCAAGGTGTATATTGCAGTTCACGGATATTTGGTACACACTTTGTGCCTAGTTTACCTGAGCAGTAATTTGGTCTTTTCTGACTCCCTAAACTTGAAAAGACCGTAAAGCGCTTGTCCTTTCACGCTTGTATCAAATCTGAAAGAGATAGAGTCATCTTTCTATTGTTTCTCGACTCTTAAAATATGAAACGATAGAGTTTCTTACTTTTCAATGTGGTAAAAATTAATCACCCACGATTACACGCCCGCTTAGATATTGCTTGTTGACCGTTTGATCGTGTGTCTTAACTCGTTTTCAGCCCGTGTGTGTGTGTTTGCTTCTTTTTCTCTGGGCTTTTTCCACAGTGGCGAAACCTTTGGTTTCGTCTACTGGTAGTCCTTACACAGACGATTCTTCGGAGGCTTCCCAATCCTCTGTCGAACCACAGCAGCCTGTTGTTTCCGAGTTTCCTGACGGGGGACCGGTTCTCGCTGAGCAACCCTTTGGAGGACCAGTTGAGTTCAATTGGCCCTTTTCGGACCCTGTGTCTGAATTGAGATTAGGAGTTGATTTCCTTTCTCTTACCTCGGGTTCGCCTTTTGTTGCTGCTGTATTTCCTCCTAGTCCTCGCCGTCTTTTGCGTGATTTAATGGCAGGATCAACCATGAGTGATTCTGGTGAGGAAATCCCAACGTCTGGTGAAGACTATCAGCTCTTCCCACGAAGATTGTTTGAGGGAGACAACTCTGAGCTGGCTGCCATGTCAACAGCCAGTCCTTCTTTACCATAGGGATACAGATCTCTGGGTCAGATCGTTTCTGCTACAGCCTCTATGGGAATATCATCTCCTGCTTCGAGGCCAGCTGCTACTACACCCGAGGTGTCTCCTCAGACGCCCGTCACTTCTGTTCCTGTCCGGCCCACTGTCTGTGTGGCCGCCTCTTCTCCTGTTGTCTCAGCATCTGCTACTAGGGCTAGGCCAACTCCTGAAGATGTTTATCTAGCTACTGCTATACCGGAGAACATCTCTCTGGAGGAGTATCGGTTGTCTTTGCAACAGCCGAACGCCGAGGTTGGACCGTCCTCCCAAGATCCCTACCGATCTTACTTTTCGCACTATGCACAGGATGGTACTCCCGTGTATGCTTTCCCAGGTTAGTATGACGAGCACGGGGAGATTTTGTGTCTACCCGCTCCTGAGGCTTATCTCTATGCTCAATATTTACCGTATAACCAGGCTTATAACCCGCAAGGACAACCTTTCCAAGGCCAACCTACGGGCCAACTTGGCTATCTTTATGATCCACAGGGGCAGCCCATTCAAGGCTATCCTGTCGGCCAACAAGGGCCATCGTACGGTCTGCAAGGACAGTATTATAGCCCTTCTGGTCAACCTGTTCAGCCTCAGCCGGGGTATCAACCGGGACCGGTCTATGGTCCTGGGGGGCAAATCCAGCCTTCTTTACCGATGCAACCGCAGTATCCTGTTTTTTCTAACGTTGCATATCAGCCGAGACCATCCTATGGTTCTGCTTCAGGTCAAACCGGTTTCCAGCGAACACCTGGTCCTGTTCCACCACCAGGCCAATCGGTTCATCCGGTACAACCCGGTGTCTCGCCTCCAGGCCAACCGGCTCATCCGGTACAACCTGGGGCTCACTTACAGCCAGGTCAACCTGCGCAACCGGCGCCGCCTGTTTATCCGGGTCAACCTGTTCACTCAGGTCAGCCCTCTCAGTCGGGTCAACCTGTTCATTCAGGGCAGCCCGCTCATTCCATTAACCCTGCACAGCAGCCGGTTCATTCAATGCCGCAGCCAAATCAACAGCTGTTCCCTACGTATCAGGCTCCATAGGGTTCCACTTTTCAGTAGCCTACTCATTTTCAGGGTGGTTATTATCCTCATGGTTAGTCTCAACCGAACTATAACCACCCCAGAGGCTCTCAGTATTATCCTCCCCCACCCGGTTCTACCTACACTCAGTAGCCAAATCCAAACGCTGCTTATACAGGGCCGACGCATAATCAGGGTCCGTACCCTGGTTATCAAGCCCCACACTATGGTTACCAGCATCCAAATCAGTCTGGTTATACGACCTACGCCCCCTACGGTCAGAATCCTGCAGGACAGAACCCGTGGGGGAAAGGATATTCACAACCATCGTGGAGTATGGGTACCGGACCTCATCCTGGGCCTGGGATGACAGTTAATCCTCCATTGTCATTCCTGGCTACCTTGGAGCTGCCAGATGTTTCAAAGTTGACCAATGATCCGATTTTACATAATCCGTATTGGCCTCCGGTTCCCACCAAGATACCAGGTGATTGCCCCAAGTTTGAGGGAAAAGCTGGAGAGGACCCCCAGGCGCATGTGATGACGTATCATCTTTGGTGTTCGTCTAACTCTTGGGTCGACGATTCGATTCGCCTGCGCCTCTTCCAGCGTACTTTAACTGGAGCTGCTGCTAAGTGGTACATAGAGTTATCCTGTGGCATTTTTCAAGATTTCAACTCTTTAGCCATGGCTTTCCTCACGCATTTCGAGTTACCGGTTCGGTATGAAGCCGGGACGCACCTCCTGACTTCCCTGAAGCAGGATAAAGCCACTCACATCTCAGATGACATTCATGAGTGGCAGCGCCATCGTAGACTGATCAAGTTTCACATACCTGATCAGATACTGACTCACTGGTTCACCACCTCCTTTGTGAATAAAATCGCTCAAGATATTGCGATGGGAGCGTGCGTGACAGAGAAACAAGCCATCGCTCGTGCCCAGTACCTGGATCTTGTCTATTCACAGTCCGACATGCTTTATGACATCTTGACTGATGCTCCACGGCCCGAAACCACTAAGGCTCCGCCCACCCCTGCGGTGGATGGTGTCATTGGTTCTGTCTCTCAGAATTCGAAGAAATCTTCGAATGGGAAGCAGAAGGCTAATTCTTCCAACAATACCTCTTCCAATCCCGCCTCATCCGATTCTGGTGAAACCGCGGAGGTGAATTCCGTTCAGGCCAATCCTGCGGACAAATCCTCCAAGGGGAAGAAGAAGGGCAAAGGCAAATCTAAATCTGATGCCCCGAAACAAAAATCTAAATCTCGTACTGAGGATGGCTCCCAGCGTAAACCGAAGTACCCTTGCCTCATCTGTGAAGGGGACCATTATACTAAGGATTGTCCACGACGATCCGAGGTTAGTCAACTTCTTAAAGGCCCTAAAGGGACTCCGGCTGTTTTGAAAGAGCCATTTCCATCTCAGCAGACCCAGATGGTCGAACAACCGTCACCATCTGCACCGTTTGGGTCTCAGGTTTTCATGATGAAGACTGTTGCACCTATCTCTGTCGCTACACAGTCGAAGGATTACAACGAACCGCGGCAGGCACCCGGGAAAGTAGTTGCGGATGGGCCGCCTCCCCCACCTGTCTCCGGTCCGTTGGAAATCGAGAAGCCTTCTCTTGAACCCGTTGTGAAGCCACCTCCCAAAGGTGTCCTTCGAAGATCTTCTTATAATCCAAACGCTCGTGCCGCTCAACATTACAGTATTGTTGAGGATCTGGCACAGGCGCCATGTGCCATGTCTGCACTTGAGGTTCTTCAAAGTTGTCCTTCACAACGGAAGGCTTTACTGTCTGCGATCGGGGGCATTGATCCCGCCGACTCGAGTCTTCTCACCTTCGATCTGGAGAATTTCACTCCCTGGCTTCCACATCAAATCGCTTTGGTTATTCAAGTTGGGATTAACGATCTGAACATTCATAGGGCCATCGTAGATGAGGGTGCATCTACCTGTGTTATGTCCTCCGCTTGCTGGAAGGCCATCGGCTCTCCAGCCTTGTCGTCATCTCCCAATGCCCTTGAGGCATTTGATGGTCGGGAATCTAAACCCCTGGGCGTTCTCGAGAGTCTAGCGATCACATTACAGGGAAAAACTGTCAACGTAGAAGTAGAAGTGGTTGACGCTAAACTCAACTACAATATACTTCTTGGCCGCAGCTGGACCCATGCCATGCTCTGCGTGCCGTCCACCGTCTTTCGATTCATTAAGTTCCCTCACGAGGGCAAGATTGTCACAGTGGATTAGTTGTCATTTTTCACCTCTAACTCTGAGAACAACATGCCATACGTGGATCAAATTCTGAATCCCCCAGACAGTGTAGGACCTGGTCTCTTCAAAGACCTAGTCCTCATGGGTATCTTTCCTGCACCGCCACCGCATACCGCTCAAGTCAACATGTTGTCCAGGTCCGATGACCCCTGGCTCATTCCTACACCTGAGCAGGTATATGATTTTGGAGAATCCATGCCTTTAACGCGAGTAGAGATCAACTACTGTGAGATTGTTGCTGCATCGGACCCTCCACCTCCTCAGCATGCTCCTTTGAGCATGGCTCTCGACGTCTACTCTCAATCCCCCTGGCTTGGTCAGGCTGATTCACCTGATCCTCTCAGAGAGACTTTTCCTTTCGATGAGGCTATCATTGAAACTATGTCTCTTGAGGAGCTGCCTTGGGGCAATGGACATCATCACTCCTCGTTTATGCCTAGCTTGGGGGCAATGACTGATTGTCTGGAGCGTTATGCTACTCAGGTTCCTTCCCCTCCTCTTCAAACGCCCATCTTGATGCACGAGGTTTTTTCGGAGGGTAACCTAAGTAACATTACTCAAACTGTTCCGATCAACATCTCTGTTAAACCGGGGATCATTGAGAATATTCATGTGGGTGTGACTTGTTCTCCCGATGAGATTCAAGTCTATACTGAGCTTTTCAAAGAATTCAGAGATGTTTTCGCGTGGTCTTATGAGGAAATGCCGGGGATTGATCCCAGTATCGTAGTACACGAGATTCCAACCTATCCAGGTGCAAAACTCGTGCACCAACGCCTACGCCCCATGCATCCTCGAAAAGCCGCTGCCATCAAGGCAGAAGTTGAAAAACTTCTGAACACGGGTTTCATTTATCCCATCCCCCTCACAGAATGGGTGTCTAACATTGTCCCTGTCGATAAAAAGCAGGGTACGATTAGATTCTATGTGGATTATCGCGACATCAATCGCGCCTGTCCAAAGGATAATTATCCCACTCCGTTTATAGACCAGATCATCGATGAATGTGCTGGGAGTAAGATCTATTCTTTAATGGACGGTTTCTCAAGATATAACCAAATCAATATTGCACCTGAGGATCAACACAAGACCACATTCATCTGTCCGTGGGGTACTTTCGCATATAAGAAACTCCCGTTCGGCTTGAGGAACACTGGAGCCACTTTTCAGCGTGCAATGTCCTACGCTTTTCATGACATTCGTCATATCGTTCAGCCTTATCTGGACGACTTGCCAGCCCATTCGGGTAAGCGAGAGGACCATCCTGAGCATCTCCGCCAGATCTTTCTTCATTGCAGACGCTACAATATCAGGCTCAACCCTCATAAATGCGTCTTCTGCGTTGATTCTGGCCATCTTTTAGGATTCATAGTCTCGAAAGACGGAATTCGCCTTGACCCTTTAAAGGTTGAGGCCATCGTAAATCTCCCATCACCCTCCTCCCTGTATCAGTTACAGAGTCTGCAAGGGAAAGCGAATTTTCTTCGGCGCTTTATCCCGAATTATGCCGAGGTGGCCAAAGGATTCACTCGTTTGTTAAAGCAGAACGTTCCCTTTCATTGGGACGAAATCAGGAATCCTTTGAGAAGTTGAAGATGTTGCTTGTCAATGCTTCGTTGCTTCGTCCTCCGGACTACCACCGCGACTTCACTTTATATCTAGCCACCGCATTTAGCACCATAGCCATGGTCTTGGTGCAGGATGACGATCACGGTGATGAACATGTTGTTTATTACCTGTCTTGGAACCTTCTCGACCTGGAAACGCGTTATGCACATGTCGAGAAGTTGGCATTAGCAGCAGTACACGCTATACAACGCTTTCGCCATTACATCCTTTTGCGCACGATAATAGTGGTTTCAGACTGCAACCCTATGACGTATATTCTTTCTAGACAATTACTGGGGGGCAAGTACTCCAAATGGATTGTGATCCTGCAGGAGTTTGACTTGGAGTTCACCACTGCTAAGTCAACTAAATCACTGGTCTTCGCGGATTTGATATGTTCTCTCCCTACAGACTCTGTTCCCTCACACTCTGAAGACCATATACCGGACAAAACGCTTTTCCTCATCAGTACTCGTGATCCTTGGTACGGTGACATAATAGTGTATCTTCAGACCTTGAAATTTCGGTCTGAGTTGGATAAAGCTGCCCGCCGTCGGATTCGGCACTAGTCCCAACCCTACCGTATAGTAGGAGATACCTTATATCGCGTTGGAGTAGATTCGGTGCTCCGGCGATGCCTAACCTTGGAAGAGGCTGAGAAGGTCCTAAATGACTGCCACAGTGGCACCTGTGGTGGACATATGTTTGGGTATGCTACTGCCCAGAAGATTCTGCGAGCAGGTTATTTCTGGCCTTCCATATTCAAGGACTGTATCATTGCAGTCCGTAAATGTCATCCATGCCGGATATTTCAGCGCAAGATGCGCGCGCCGCCTTTACCATTGCATCCCATTATTACCGTCGGCCCTTTTGAAAAATGGGGCGTTGATTTTATGACGTGTAACCCTCACTCGGCCGGGGGGCATGCGTATATCATTGTCGCCGTCGACTACTTCACCAAGTGGGCCGAGGCGATGCCTACACTAGCTGCTAACGGGAAAATGGCTGCTCAATTTATATTCAACCATTTTATTGCACGATTTGGAGTTCCTCAAGCCATCGTCACTGATCACGGTACTCATTTCCGAGATTATATGATGGCGGAGCTGACTTCAAAGTTGGGCCTGCGTCACGACAGCTCGACACCATATTACCCTCAAGCGAATGGTCAGGTTGAAGCAGTGAACAAGGTTTTGGTCACTATGCTTCAGCGAACAGTTGGTATTCACAAATCCAATTGGCATCTCCAACTGTTCTCAGCTCTCTGGGCATACCGAACATCTGCAAAGAGTGCAACTGGGTTCACACCATTTCAATTGGTGTATGGCCTAGAAGCAACTCTTTCGGTTGAATGCGAGATTCCTTCGTTAAAATTAGCTGTGGAGATTCTACCTAATACTTCTATTGAGGAAGAACGTCTTCTGTATCTGGAACGGTTGGATGAAACCCGTCGTCTGGCTACTTTGGTTATCGAAGCACAAAAGAAGAGGGTCAAAACTCATTTTGATCAATCTGTTTCTCCTCGTTCCTTTATTGAAGGAGACCTCGTCCTCCTATACGATCAAGCACATGACAAGCTTGGAGTCGGTAAGTTCCAGCCTATGTGGCATGGGCCCTATATAGTAAAACACATTTTGAAAAATGGGGCCTACGAGCTTATAGATTATGAAGGAATTCCACTGGCACAACCCAGAAATGGGTTGTACCTCAAAAAGTACTATGCCTGAAGTGTTTTCTTGGTGTGGTGTGTGTACATAGGTGTGTGATTTTCATTTGTGTGCATGTATTGTGTGGTGTGCTTTGTAAACATCTTTCTGCTGATCGGGTCTTCCTGGTTGTGCAGATGTCTTTTCATCCATTTTTTGCTTTCACGGATGGTGCCTCCCGCAGTACCAGGAATCTGTCTTCAGCAGCCTGGGTAATCTATGATCCTGCTGGTGAGTTGATTGACCTGCAAGGAGTGTGTCTAGGATGTACCACGAAAAACATCGCGGAATATAGTGCTGTGTTAGAATTATTAACCGAGGCAGTAAACCTTGGTATCCGTGAATTGCTCGTGTATCTAGATTCGCAACTTGTAGTGTTACAACTGAACGGACACTATTCGGTAAGGAACCCGTCCATCTTACGTCTGTATCTGCGTATTCGATTACTGGAAATAAATTTTGACTATATTACATATCATCATATACCCAGACATTTGAATACATTAACAGATGCAGTAGCAAATTTGGTATTAGACAGACATTTGCGCAATTTGTAAATCATCATCACATGTAAAGAAAGATCCATCCAAAAATAGATATGCACATATATATAGATATCGAAATGTTTACATAGAGTGTGTCACATAAAAGTCAAAATATACATAATCGTCTTAAGTACATCCGGAGACGATACGTCTCTCAAAAAATAGGTGTGGTATAAATCCTAAGAGCTAATCCGCATGGTGCTCATGATAGCATGTGACTGCACGCACTAAGCGTCTCAGGATTCGGTGGATCCGACTCGGAACTCCCACCGTGTGGCGCTGGTATGCCATCGGTACGTCTGCCAGCCGAGCATAGTTCGGAATCCTTCGGGCAATGCCCTCAAGATTCTGGATCAACTCCTCTCCTCTGGTGCCCTCTCCCTGAGGATCAGGGGCGAGTTGTGCCCTCCGTGAGATTGGAGACATCCCAGCTGGTCTCTCAGGTCCCACATCTGCATACATATATAAAATGTGTTAAGACAAATGTGTATTAACAAAAAAAAACATAAAACATAAAAAATCAAAAATATGAGGTCTTACCCAACTCCTCGTCCCAGTCATCTCCTTCTGGCAGTGGGAGATCTGGGTCTCCGGTGAAGTCAGTTCCTGCATAGGGCCAGTCTTCCACGGCAATCATCTGGCGCCGTAACCACCTAAAGAACTCCGGCCTCCAGGACATCTGTTGGCCGCCTCCAGCTCTGGGCATTAATGCTGCCTAGCGAGCCATTCTTGGCTCTCGTGGCATCGGATCTGCTACTGCAGCCCCTTGGCCCTGGAAGATTGGTAAGCATTCTAGAATGAACGATACCAGGATGGAACCATAACCAAACTGTTTTAGTTTACCCTGTTTTCATTTTGTGAGGTGCCTTTTCATATTTATTGTTACTGTTGTTGCCCAGTCGAACAGTAGGGGACTCATGCATTCTGAGGCCAGCAGGAGTTGGGCCTTTGTGGCCTCGTGCGGTGCCTGTGACCCTGCAGCCCGCGTGATGGTATGTAGGACCACTCTCAATGCCAGATCAGGGATAGTGTGGATATCCACCTTCTTGCTTCCTGATCCCATTTGTGCTCCTCGGCACACTCATGCCATCACTTCTTCCATCTTCTCCCCAGATGGTCTGCTTCCGGTCAAGACAGGGATCGGACCTCTGCGGAACAATCCAGTGATAAAATAAACATCAGAAACCTCCAGCTCTAATACCTGATCTTGTAACCTGAACACCTGTTCATGTTCATCCCAGATACTGATCAAATACTGGAGGAGCTCGGGCTGAGCTCGTAGACAGGGTGTGAGGAAGAACTTTTTCAGCCCACAGTTTCTGAGGGCATTCATGCAAGCTTCACTTTGGATGGCTTGTTCATCCTCTTCTCCATGCTCTCGTTCTTTCCATTCAATCGCCATTTTTCTTGATTACCTGCATTCATATGGTCATAAGCCCTTAGTTAGATCTCTGATGGGCCTCAAATTCCATGAAATTTGGTTTAAATATCGAATTTTTAGGCGGATTTTTAGGTTCAGCCACTGGCGCGGCTGTTTTGTGAACAATCGCGCCACGTAGCGCGAGCCCTTTATATAAAAGAGCCCATTGGCGCGGGTCCATGCCCGATACCCGCGCCAATGAGCGCAGCCCTAAAATTTCAAAAGTGGCCACATAGAACTGATTTTCAAGGGAAAATTATCAAAAAATGGATGAAAATGTAGAGCAAGGGAGCGCCTCTTACCTGTAGCAGACGAGAAGCTGAATGGTCAACTGAATTTGTCGCAATCACCGTCAGAAGTTTCTGCTCCAAATGGACCACTGTTGCTTTTTACCGAGGTAAATAGTAAATGTAATTTTATTTTTACCAATTTGACATATTTATAACTTTTTGACATAAAATGAGTTGTAAAAAGTCATTTTTATCGAATATTTTTATATATTATGTCGAAAATGGGTTTTACGCTTGCTTGGTATGTGCAGCAGCAGGTTTTTGCGACTTTAACGATGGAAACGAGTTGTATTTTATACTTTTTCAGACTCGGTAAATACACGAAAAAGTCACTTTGGAGTCATCTTTCAGCGCTTTTCTGACTCTCTAAACATGAAAAGATTGCTGAGGCCCTTGTCGTTTCGATATCGTTAAAATGGACACGAATCGACATCTACCCAGTATACGTTTACCCCTTTTTCGGGCTGGGATGGATTGATTACGAAAAAGGAATACCCTAGCCTATCGCGACTAGGAGGTTTTCTCGGATATTGTTTTCTACCTTTTCGGATCTGAGGAACTATTTACGAAAAGGGACCTATGGAGTTTACTTTTCTGCTGTCTTTTCAAACTCTCTAAACATGAAAAGACGTCGAGTTCTCCCTTTGTCAGACTCGTTAAACCCTGATGACATCGGATCCAGTCGAAATGACGTTCTCCGAGTTCCTCCTTCCTAGGACTTGTTAAATGCACTAGGATGGATTCGCCCGAAGGGCAGACTTATATTACAAGCATATGCTATCCCCTTCAAGCTTGTTATCAAAAAATAATTGGGGTACTTGCGAGAAATGGTGGGGGAAAAAATGGAACCATCATCGTTGTCGTCGGCAGTATGTCGCTCTTGAACATGGCACTTGTCTGCATTCGTGTCGGGTTGGGGACATCTCATCTCATTTCTTCACTTTGCCTCCGTGGGTTTGGATAATCCCTTTTGACCTCTCCTCTGCTCATTTCCTCGTCACCATGACCTCTGATCCGTTGATGTCAAATACTGCCAAGTCCACTGTCGTGCCGTTTATATGTTCAAGAGAAGTTGACCTCTGCGAATATCAACCTTCCTCTGATTCTCATACGATCTTGATTCACAACAAAAACATCATGTTCCTCTGTCTCGTGTCGATGATGTGGGAAACATTATGGCCCACCTTCGATCAAGGTCACTTCCTGTCGACTTCAGCTCATTATCCAGGAAGTTGATCTAGAGACTCCTTTATGGTACCTTGGAGCCTGCATGCCTCAATGGCAGGTTCGTCGCATTCGATGAGAGGTTTTCATCATTGGCCTCCGATTGAGTGATTCTGTGGGTGTTCGACACCAACTCATTGATTCACACGCCGTAGATTGTACCTTTAGTACCTTGAGGACCATTGTCATTATTGGTGGTTTCTCTCGCGTCTGTTAACAACTTTCATCATTGGCTGGTAATCAGACGATGTTCCTGCATGTTCGACTTCAGCTCATATATTCGCATGCTCGAACTTGTACTTTGTTTGGGTCGAGATGGAGCGCAAGACCCTGGATTGTGTCTGTTGTAATCCAGGCTGCGATTGTGGATTATTACCATTATGTACATGACTCACTGATTGGATGGCTGCGACCATACCTGAGTCTATTTATTTGATCCTCGCTGGATGGCTGCGCCCATACCCTGGATCCATATTATAGTGTACTCTGTTTCGGATGGCTGCACCCATACCACATATACATCATGTACTTGAGATATCAGTTGTATTTTTCTGCGCAGGTTTTCCGACGGCGGGCCTTCAGTTGAACATGTTCTCGTAAAGCATTTCACCCCTCTCTCTCTCGGGCCTCATACTTTAGGGGCATCTGTTACACAGTAATTTGTCACCGTCCCTACCATTCCCCGTCCCGCACAATGGAGGACCCATTTTGTGACCTGTGAACATTGTCATGCCTTGAAAACATCATCAATGCATTCCTCTAAGCATGAGCTTCAATTTCCCTAAAGACATCTCCTTGCAAAAAATCATAAAAACATCTCCTTTTGCATTGGCGCGGGCAAACAGTTCACCACTTGCGCCAATGGGGAAAATCTTACAAAGAGGCCACGCCAACTGGCGCTCTGTCCCAGAGCAGTAGTCACGCCAGCCAATTTAAGGAGTGTTTTTTAAATAAATATGGCGAAAGTTGTGTTTCAACAAACTCAGAAACCATTGCCTATCTTGAGTTGGGAGGTTTGGCTGCGGGAGTTCTATGGAAGGGAAGTGGTTTTGCCACCTCCCATGGAACCTTCCTTGTTGATAGGGCAAATCCCACAATAATAGGGATCCCAACTCCCTCCTTCCCCATCTATAAAAGCCTGCTCAATTCCATGGCAAGCTAGTCTTGAAGTGCCTAAGCTTTGAATCTCCAAATTCCCAAGAGCCTTTGTGCTATAAGAGCCCTCTTTCTTCCCTTAAGGCCGACTCAAGTAAGGAGACTATCGTCGAGAGACTCAGGAGAGGTTTTCCCTTTCCCTGGCGAGCTTTGCGAGACGTGAACAACTGGAGACCCATCTGAAGGAGACCACGACGTCAGAACTTTGGTTGTAATCTCTTTCGATTGTTATTTAATGAATGATTACGATTATGGTTCCACTCTGTTTTCGATTATGTTAATATGAGTAGTATCCTTTCTGACTGATATTTAGTTACGTATGCCGGATTTTATGCTTGTATCTGTTTTTTTCTTGCACGTGCAGGTATCCATCCGCGGAGATCGTGGAGGATCGTGATCTGCCGAGGCTGAGGAACGGGAACGCTCTCTTCTTCAGATCGTAGCATTGGATTCCAGGTAGGCCTCCATATTTTGTCTTTTCATTTCGTAACTAGGAACTTGCGTCGTAACATTTCGTGATTGTTGCTAGACCCCTGCTGGGCTAGTAGGGATCGCCTCTGTCCGCAGAGGGGATTTACCTCCTCAACATCTTTTTAAACTGAATAAATGAAACACAAGTATGATGATTATCCAAAAATAGAGCATTAAAAATGAATTTTTCTTATCTCACTTAAGGATCAACCATATTATATAAATGACATGATCATGGAAAGTAAAAAACATTCATACATATGTAAACAAAAGAAGAAGCTATGTCAAAATAAAGTACCACAAGAATCCCACCAAAATAGTTGCAACTTTGTCAATAAATTCTTGCCAAAGGTCTAATACAGTGATTTTCTCTGATCAATACAACAACACCCCCCCTTGCAATGAGAAAAGAGGTGGAAGATATAGGCCAAAACAAACTTCTCCCACTCTCAGGGGTCGAATCCCTGACTTGTGGAGCTAATCCCCAAAATAATGAACTGAAAATCCAAAGTCTAGGGAGGTCAAAAAAATCACCCCTAACTTTGGTGAAACTGATTCATTCATCCACAAATACACTTTTACCTAATGTATTTACCCTCTAGTAACTAAAAATAACTTAATTACATTTACATCATCATTTACATTTGTTAAAACATGATCTGCCATGGTGAAACTTAAAAACTAAGAAAAATTCAGAAATATCAGTCACTGGTCAGGAGCGTAGCGCCAGTGTCAAGAGTGCAGTTCCAATGTCAGGAGCGCAATGCTAGTGTTAGGATCACAACACCATCTTTATCTCAACATTTGAAGGGGTTGTTGATTTCCAAATTTGAGCTCGAGATAGTTCACTGGAAAGACCATCCTCTCTAGTTTCCAGAAATGTGCTTGGTTTCAAAAAATGATAAGTTTTGACCCTCCCAAAATTCAATCTCCCAATACTAGTCAGGAGCGCAACGCCTAGCTAAAAAATAGGGCAGAAACATGATTTTTAGGGTGTTTCTTTTACCTTTCTCCGTGCCATATTGTCCAATTTTTCTTTGAAAAGTATCAAAATTACATGTTTTATAACTTCTGAATCTAGTGGTGGTCTTATTTTTGCATTTGGAGGCCTCTAGAAGAAGTTCAACACCAATCCCAGGAGTGCAGTGCCAAAAATCTAGGAGCGCAACGCCAAGCCCAGGAGCACAGTGTAAGAATGGCAGGAGCGCAGCGCCACCTTCAAACCTACTTTTGGATAACTTCCTGAAGTATAATTTGGGCACATGATAGCTATTTAGAAACATATTTTTGTCTACTACACAATGGACCTATCAAGAACTAAAAATTATCAAGTATAGCCCCTCAAAAATCAATTCTCCCAAGACTGCTCAAAAAGTGCAGAATGGGGGTGAAAAAAGCGCAGTGTGCTCTTGCAGATCACTCTTGGAGGCCTTCTTGAACTCGAAATTGATCTCATGATATATAATTGGAAATTTATATCTATATTTTTGTCATTTTATGCATCAAGAAAGTCATCTGGACACTCTAGCTACAAGAAAATTTGAGTTTCCCAAGGTCGCTCTAGTAGTGCAACAAATCTCTTGTA
Organism: Pinus albicaulis; assembly: GCA_034641835.2. Taxonomy (NCBI): domain Eukaryota; kingdom Viridiplantae; phylum Streptophyta; class Pinopsida; order Pinales; family Pinaceae; genus Pinus; species Pinus albicaulis. The sequence goes on from CM076570.1 coordinate 578,428,136, forward strand.
TAAAATATATTTTTGATATTTATCCCAAACCGTAACACCTATGTAAACACTAAAGGATTTTTTATTCCTTGTTCTATGATTAAAAAAAACCTCTTTCCGTTTTGTGAAATTCATCTCCATTTGGTCAAAAACATACTTTGAATAAAAATGAGCTTATGTGTAGCAAATGATTTGTCCCTTGGAATGAATTCTTGAAAAATGATGGAGACGTGATGGATATGTGTGATGGTTATGAGATGGAATGGCCTCGTACTTTCTGATATGACCTCCCTTATACCTTCTTTTCTCAAACGTCTTTGATTCCATAAGAACCCTAGCTCAATGGGAGAGGAAATTAGGGTTTAGTGTAGGCAAAATAGGGGATTAGGGAAATTTATAAGAATGAAGGGTAATAAAGGGGATAGGGGGCTTATAAATTCTTAGGAAAAATTTTGGAGGTAGGGAGGGATGTTAGAAGGTAAGGGAAAGTGGAATTTAAAGGATTTAGTGAGGGGAAGGGGTCCAAAAGGGAAAAACACAGGCCTAGTCTAGAAAAGGTCAAATTGTAGCGATAGGCTAGGGTTTGTGGAAAAATGATGATTTTGAGGGATAGGAGTGATGGAAGTGTTTATTGTCACTCTGTTACTTGTTGGTCTTTTATGTATGCATATGGTAGTTTGATGGACCTTGAAAACCCTAAGACCTAATGGAAACCATGACTAAATGAACTTCATGGTGAAATGACTGAAATGATGATAAAAACTCATGACTGATGGACACTCAACAAAGTGATGAAATGAGCCAGCAAGTAATGAAATTTTTGAAAATAATGAGGTTTTGAGCTAGGACTACCTTCAGTGACCAAATTTTTGCATGATCACCTAATGGAATGACAAAAATTTCTGAATGGGACCACAAAATTATGTGAAAAAGAGATATTTTGATCACTGGTGGAAAGATGAAAATACTGACACTAACACCATGCAAATATCTCGAAGTGAGCTTGGCGGAAATCCAGTGTGTATGAAGTGGTTCAATCATGAATTGAATTAGATTCTATGAAAAACACACACACACACACACACACGCACACATACAGATGGGTGTTCACATGAAACATCAATTCTTCAATCAAATATCAATTTCCAAGTCAGGTTCAATAATATCTCTTTATAACTTCTTGAAATTCAATTGGAGTGTCAAAGGATTTACATTTCCACTTTCCAAATCTCTTCAATAGTTTCATGATATAGATATTATTTTTGAAACTTCAGAAAGTAGTTCATCATGACATGATTCTTCATTTTGAACTTCGTAGTCCAACTTCCTCTTACTTCAATCATCAGAGGCTCATTACCTGTCAACAATATACCATCAGTATACAAAACCAAAATCAAATTCATACCTTGGACCGTCTTGAAGTATAGGTTCCTTATTTCACTAGGTAACTATCAATGTGAACATACGAGGCTCATGAAGCTTTCATTAAACCATAAAATTCTATATTCAAACTTTATACTGATAAAACCAAAATACTTAGCCTTACACAAATCAATAATGTGCAATCAAATCAACTAAGTCAGCTTATCAAGCGTTAGATGCCAAATCAAAACCAATATCAAAGCCATAAAAGTTTCTGCCTATATCACTGTAAAAAACTCTTTGGACTGGGTGTCTGGTAGAGCTTACATCTAAATACCAAGTTATGACTTCATCTATTTCCATGTAAACAAATTGTTCTTACGTAATGTCAAACTTCATTAGGCCATCCATATAATCATAATAATAATTATTTTTGTCACTAGATGAAAATGTGTATACCAAGGATAAGTCACAATTGTTTATACTTCAACCAATGTGCCAAAGCCAATGGTTCCAATACATAATTTCTATTAAATACCAATATTAGTCACTGAAATTCACTCTGCCCATATAGCACTACTATCAAGGAAAATCACCAGTTTTCAAATCAAAACGTAATTTTTTATCACTATGGATTAAATCAATCCATAAACCAAAGCATATCTATGAACTATCAAGCATCATTTCAAAAATCCAATATTGCTCATTTATATTAAAATAATAAACCAAATCTTGTCAAATCCTTGAAACTGTTATTAGTTACTATCATATACTAGCTTCAATGATCAAAGCAAAACAAGATATTGATATGCATATTCTGGTCCCCTACAAACACAAGTTTAGTTAACACATTCACATTCTCTATAGTAAGTCAAACATTCAAACTTCCCTTCTCATAATACTTTTTATTGTCTTCTCAATATCCGTAGGATTGTCATACTTCTAGTGCACTCCTAATTTTATGCATTAGGCTTTAGTTTTTGTGAGCTACAAGAACAAACACACCCACAAGCCTTCATTCACGTTATTGAGAGGCTTACAATGACACTCTTAATCCTTCTTTCACGCAGTTTGGGCTTAGGGTAAGAGAAACCCTCTCTTCTTAGAACAAAACTTTATGTAGACCAACAACATCAAATATTTTTCTATTTATGTCCAAAAATATTACTTCAACAATAAATAATCTTCTATACATTTAATGAAAATGATAATAGGTGTAGATATATTCTAAAGAGTTTCTCCCTCTTAATGAATAACCTCTTCGGCCATCATCATTCAAATCATTGAACTGTCTATAATAATACTATCATGCATAAACATAAGTGTTAGATCATGAAATGAAACTATATCAGGTTCTAAAACATATATTCATCATGGTCATAATATGTTAGCATCAGTTAATTCATCATCACATATGAACATGACATCAAATTTTCATCAAGGGTTAGAGTCATATGAATAGGGTAGTTGACAGATGTATCATCATACTTAAAGAATCATAATCACTACATCGCTTCTTTTTATATTATCCAACTATCAAGACAGGGCATCAATTTTACCATATGTCACAATAATAAGTTGATCAAAAACTAACCAAGGTCAACAAGAATATCATGAATATCAATCTTATTGTCACAATTTCATTATTAAGGTTACCATGCTTATCACAAAAATTATCAATAGTATCAAGCTACCATATATAAGAATCAATGTTTTATCCTTCTTTATGATATCAAGAAATCCATCATGTCTAAAAATGATAGATGCTAACCAAATATCAAGTATACCAATATATCAAAAATCAATGTTTCTAGGAATCCTAGCTATGACTTAATAGAATGTAATATATTTGTTCAATACCAAGTGCACCAACTCATAATATGTACCGTGAATAAAACTTTCTTTCATATACATATATGAGACATTCATGAAGGTGAAATGCCTATCATACCTTATGGCTTACCTTGCCATCCAATATTGCAGTTGAAACAATATACATACTATAAATACCTTATAACATTCAGAAACCTTTCCACTTTGTATTACTTGACATGGGAAACTATATTTCTTCTCTTCCTACACTTGCCATCCTTCCTGCACCTCATATGATCCTCATGAAGGATCCACTTATCACATATCATCATGAGGTCAGAAGTATCAAAATACTCAAATATACATGCAGGAAGTATAATCAATAATCAAACCAATAAATATAAAAGAAAGTAAAGGCATAAAGAAGTAACATAAATTGAAAAAGTACATCTTCCATGACAGGTGATCATATCACTTTTGAACTAGCATTCAAGATACATGATTGTCCATCATCCATAAAGCATTGTTTCTTTCAATAGATTGATTGAGTTCATCAATAACCAAGGCCTAATTGATACTATCCCATCTAGGGCTACATCAAACCTGTCACAAGTACTAAAACATTTTCACACTAATCATGCTAGGGTTTCTAGATTGTATATCTCAAATTTTTGTCATAATCCAAGGATCCTTCCAAACCCTACCCTTATAATATCGATCAAACCCTAATAACTAGATTTCCTAGGGTTTTATTTAAACCCTAGTATTCTTTTAGGTATCCTCCATCCTCTCTTTCTTCCATCAAATGTGTCTTCATGGGGGTGATCTTAATGACTTTTCTTCATCCTAGACTTTGATACCATTATAAATTTACTTAGGGTTATATGTTTCTTTACTTTGATAATTGCATTTCATTTGCATATTAAATTCACCCCATAGTATCATGACATTAATCATATTTACCACATTATTCAGCAACATATTCAACTATTTAGAAAGAAAAATATTATATTCAATGTAGCTAAACATAAAGGAATAATAAAAGAAAAGCATTCACACATAGAGACACCAGGATTGGTCGAGACCAGGGAATAATCCACTACCGAGAATACCCTTTCAAATTCTTCTTCTTATTAGATTGTCATTGAATTATTCAACAAAAGAGAGTAAATTGATCCATATCTTCAACCATTATCCAATCCAACAAAATAAACTAAACAACATCCATGAGGATGAGCCAAGAAAAATTACTGATTAGATATCACTTTACTAGACTGTAGTCAACTTCATTCATATGCGGTCAACTACGGCAATTGACAAAAACAAACCATACTTCCCGACGACATGGAATATGTTGTGTGTGTGCGACTGAAACGCTTCAACCCACTACAAGGAAAAGACCCTCTAGCGGAGGTTATAACAGAGGTTTTTAGTGTTATAAAATTGGCTAAAATTGTAAAAAAAACATTTGCTACAACATCCGTTTATGGTTACAAAGGTTTTGGCAGAGCTTTTAATGGAAATTCAACACAAATAAAAAAAATGGGCGGCTGAAGGTTATTACGGATGTTTTTTTCATCGATGTGCTACTCGGGCTTGAATGCACCGGTACGTACATCTAGAAGGTGGGCCAGGCCGGTCAAAGGAGAACACATTGGGCCGTCAAGGTATCAAACTACACCGGGCGCAGTGTTGGTGATACTACACACGAGGCCATTCTAATTAGTCTTGGGATTTGTGCGGTGCCCATAGGTCGTCTCAACGCACCGGTGCGTAGACTTAGAGAAACACACTGGTGTGTAGTATCACACAAATGCATTGAGATTTATAATTGGTATCAGTATTTGTGCAGTTCCCATAGGTTGTACAAATGCACCAGTGCATAGAGACACATAAATGCACTGTTGCACAGTATCACACATACGCAACAAGGTTTATAATTGGTATCGATATTTGTGCGGTGCCGAGAGGTCATCTAAATGCACCGGTGCATAATTCCCCATAAACGCATGGGTGTGCAGTACCGCACAAACGCACCGATATTTTTAATTGGTTTTGGTATTTGTGTGGTGCCCATAGGTCGTAGAAATGCACCGGTGTGCTTCAGAATACAAACGCACCAGTGTACAGTAACTGACACACATCGATTTTCATTTTGTATTTTTTTGAATCGTCGACCTGTGACAGTGCAATTATTATGATTGTTTTAAATTCATTATTCATCAAAAGTCGACACATCTTATAACAATATTCATATTAATTAATTTTTTATTAATTCACTTGAATGTGATGTTTGGATTAATTTGTTATATCATATCATAATTATTGTGATATTTTAAAATTCATTATTCATCAAAAGTCGACACATATATCTTACAACATCATTCATATGAATTAAATTTTTATTAGTGCATTTGAATGTGATGTTTCAATTAATTTGTTATATCATATCATAAAATTTCACATCTCTTCATTATAATATTTAATCATCCATAAATTTAATCAATGGTGTTACATTCCACAGCGACAATGGAGAATGCAATAGAATAAATTAAAACATTTTGTCATACAAAATGGGACAGTTATTGGTATCCCTTTGTCTTTCAATTGGGAAACTATGTCCATTACATTAAACAAAATGTCTAATTTCACAGGATAATATTTCAAAAAATACAACGTCTTGCTTTGATATCCAAACACAGTGATCATCACTCTTCGCTTGAACTGTTGTCACTGCTAGAGCTACTTCCATGACTTAAGTTATTTTTAGGAATGTTTTGTTCACGGTGTTGATTGTTTTCTTCTTCTTCACCTTCCATCTACAAACATAAAAATAAACTGTAATGAGTGTATATACATTGGTGAGAATAATGAAAATTGAAATATTAAATAATATGCATCAATGTAAATTGAAAAGAAATGACGTACCATTGAAACAATTGATTCATAAACTATACACATTCTTTCAAAACCATGTAACATGCCATATTTCAAGATTTCATCTGTTGCCGCAGTTCCATACTTTGTTTCCTGCAAGTTTTATACCCCATAAAAAATCATATATTCAATATAAAATATTTTTTGGTTCTATTAATTATAGACGGAGCTAAGTAAAACAAGATCGATAGATGCTTACAAATTCCACAATTAATTTTCATATGCCAACATATACTCACAACCCATATTTAACCCAATTTTAATCAATTCCTCTGATGGTTCTTCTTTGTATGTTAGCACCTGTTTGAAGACATTCAATGATGATTTTTGTAAAACAAATTAAAAAATAAAAAAATGAAATCTAGTTAAGTTGCTATAAGGAAGTAACAATTATTCACAAACTTAGATATCAACCATTTTATTCCTTGTTGTCCTATTTTATGTGCTGAATGGGTTCCATTTTCTTTTCTTTTCTGCAAGAAAATACTTGAAAATTAATATTTAATGCTAAATTGTTTATTTATTGTACCTAATGATTGAAAAATTCAATGATTACATATTACATTTGAAGCACATTGTTGTTGATATGGCTCCTCCTGCGATGCAATTTTGTCCATTTCTTTTACCATCTCCTTGTACACATTTTTGTACATTCCTACTGGCATATTTCTGTTATCAACTTGTTCATCTTTTGAGATTTTCATAATATTTCTAAAAATGTAACATGAAAATAAACTATTTAATTTTTATATTGATATATGAAAATTAAATATAACAAAAGTGATATTTATAAATAATTCTAGACAAAAATTTAAAGGAATATTACTTTTTCATTGCTTCTTTTTTGTTGTTGTACGTTTTTGCTATTAAAAGTCTGACATGTCTCATTGACCAATTCTCTGAAAAATCTTCCTGTAGTTTAGATAAAATTTGGTTCTTAGAATCATTGGATTGGTTTTTGTATTGTAAGTGGAAAGAACGTCTATACATTCGTTCCACTACATCTCTCAAACTTTTGTAAAAGTTTTCCCCCTTTCGTTAACCTCCAACACCACTCTAGATGAGCCAAGAAGCAACTCATTTTCATTTGCATGTTCTATTTTTTTTCTTTTCTTAGAACAAAATTCCTTTTCTGAGTTGTTTGGTCCTTGTAGAACATTAAACAGATTTGAATTAAAATATTGTTTGATACATGTTATCTAATAATTTTAAGTATATTATTAATGAAAATTAAAAAAAAAACTCATATTGGATCGATAGTATTTTTTCATTCACCTCATTCATCCTTTTGCAATTTTTCCATCAAGCTTTTACGCTCTTCTGGTCCTAGATTAGAAATAATCTTATCGAGCTTCATCATTTTGTGGCTCTGCATGATACACAATAAACAATATATACTAGTTAAACTTACATATAGTTCAAAAATAATATTTTTTGTAAATAATTTACAAAGAACTTGCCTTTTTTCTTTTCTTGATGTGTTATCAGTATTTTTGTTATTTGATCTCTTGTCATTCATTTCTTTATCAATCTAAAACCTGTATCATATCATTCATTAATATATTTATAAATAAATTGTCAACTTTTCAAGTAAAAAGAAAATCTCAAGAAACCAGTGCGCCATTTATTCTGTACACATCGATGTCGATGCGTGTAGGTATTATAAACACACAGCACAAACCGTATAATAGACCGTACAATTCTCAATGTCAATAAGGAGCACAGGTGCGTTACATGTTAACCACCAGACTGTTTAACACAAAGAAAATAATAAAAATGTCGAGTGTTAGTTTTTGTGGCATAAACCGGTGCCATATTTTACATATGGCGCATTGATTAAAAAAAAATTGTTTTTAAGTTTTTTATTACAGTAATTTCGCAGTGCGCTTGGAGAATACAGCAAAATGGTGCGGTAGGTTACGCCAGGTGCACCGATGAAAAAAATCTACTTTTTTTTTAAAATTCACGAAAGGACTGACATAGATTGGGATCCGACTATGCAAGTCATTCCATCGGTCAGATATCTTAGGCCTATATTTAGCAATACAAAACCTATAAATCTAAAATGAAAAGCCCTAATTCTGAAATCACAGAAAGAGGGAGAAGAAAGGGTAGAAACAAAAAGAATGTAGGGTTTGTTTCTAAAATGGATTACTTTTTTTTTGTGCGAAACAACATGTTCGCAGTGCGCCATAATGAAATAGTGCACCGAAGGCATATTTTACACATGGCGCACTGAGAAAAAAATATTTTGTTTTTTAGTTTTTTATCACAGTACTTTCGCGGCGTGCTGGGATAATACAACACACTGGTGTGCTAGGTTACACTGGGCGCTTTGATGAAAAAAATCTATTTTTTTTTAAATTCACGCAAGGGCCGACATGGATTGGGATCCGACTATGCAAGTCGTCTCGTAGGTTGGATGTCTTAGGCCTATATTTAGCAATACAAACCCTATAAATCTAAATTGAAAAGCCCTAATACTGAAATCACAGAAAGAGAGAGAAAAAATGGTAGAAACAAAAAGAATGTAGGGTTTGTTTCTAAAATGGATTTTTTTTTGTGCAAAACAACACGTTCGCGGTGCGCCATAATGAAATAGTGCGCACTGATAAAAAAAATTTTTAAAGTTTTAAATTTTTATCATAATACTTTTGCGGTGTGCTGAGATAATACAGCGCATCGGTGCACTAGGTTACGTCGGCTGCATCGATTAAAAAAAAATATATGTTTTTTTTAATTCATGGAAGGGCCAACATGGATTAGAATCCAACTATGCAATTTGTCTCGTGGGTTGGATTTCTTACGCCTATATTTTGCAATACAAACCCTATAAATCTAAATTGAAAAGCCCTAATTCTAAAATCACAGAAAGAGGGAGAAGAAAGGGCAAAAACAAAAAGAATTTATAATCTGATTCTAAAATGTTTTTTTTTTTTTAATTTTGTTTCTGAAAACTGTAGAAAAAGTAAAAAAAAACTGCAGAAAAAGTAAAAAAAATAATAAAATTTTATTTTTTACTTTTACTGCATAAAACAAACTATAGAAAAAGTAAAAAATACAATAAAATTTAATCACGAGATCCTTTGAAATTTCTATGTTATAGGGTTTGAATCACTAGAGGTTTGGAATTCTGATTGTCTGAATACTTTTGTTAGAATGTATTTCCCTGCTCCACAGTGCTCTCGTGCTCTGTTTGCAAATCTCCAGGTATGTCTCCTGCAAATCTCTGGCTGAAATTTTTTGCAAAATAGTGAAATAATGAAAAGTGTTTAGTATTTAAAATATTTTTTTATGAAATTAGATTTTCAAAAATATTTTGCTGCCCATTTTTCAATTTAACGCTTTTTTTTCACTTAAAGAAAATAAAATTGCACTTTTTTTATTTGTGGTTATTCGTCACTAGTGCGTCACTTAATAGCACCGCACCAGTACGTCTTTTTATAAAATGACACTTGTGCGCAGTACCAAAAATGCACCGGTGCGGTGATCTGTACATTAGCACCCATAACAAGAAGTCCATTTTTAAGGCACCAAAATTAATTTTAGGTGTGTGAACCAAACTTTAATGTTGATTTTGCTCAAATGCAGGGAGAAAATATCATAATTATATCGAATGGAAAATTCTTCAAAATCCAGCTCATTCCATAATATTTCTCAAAGTCCATCACAGAGTTATCCCTATCCATCTCGAGACGTAATATTTACTTCAGATTTTATTTATATTTCCATTATCTAATTGAATTTATGTTTTTTATCCAAGTCAATCATGCACATCTTAATTAAATTTAAAACGTATAAAAATTTGTAGGTTCATGCAGATTCAACATCAAGTTCAGATGCACAAAATATTCAAACAGCTCCAAAACGTCGGAAGCTCTTATCAGGAGCTGCATACCATAAGGCGCATTTGGTAGATGAATATGGATAGCCGCTTCACCCTGCCAATTGTAACAATATTGCATCTTCTAGCCACAATCCCGAGACAATGTTGGTAATAATTATAATTGTTTGGTATATTGATTAATGTAATTATTGCAACTTCAAAACAATTTATAATCATGCAATATTGTCAACGTGGTTACTAATTGATATCATATATTTTGTACTAATCATGTTCAATTTTTTTTTTTAAATTATTAGGATTCTAGTGATGATGAGTGACCTACCTACCATCTTCCGTTGCACCCCACGACAATGTCAAATTGAGAGAAGTCTGAGTTAAGAGAAAAAATAGGAGAGGAACAATACAAAGAATGGTTGACCAATTCCCGCTACGTCCAAATTCACTAATTCGGAATGACTACAACAATAGTAGTTCTTCACAAGATGGCAATGGAGGAAATCAAATAGAGTTTGGTATGGATGATTACTTAAGGGATACGACTACCATGGAGACAATGTTGTTAGATACATTCCAAAACTATGATCAGCTAGGGGATGATTCTCATATCACTAACACCTTTTTCGAAAGCCTTAAATTTTCTTCCACCGCCCCTCTCTTTGGACCTGGCGGTCAGTCAAAGTCTACCCAGTTGGGGACAACGATGTTACTGTACAACTTGAAAGCAAAGTTTGTCTTTTCGAATGCATGTTTCTCGGAAATTTTGAGGTAAGTTACCATAAAGTACTCCCTTATATAAATTTTAAATATAATTAGTACACTGCAATGAACATTACAAATGGTAAATTTTATGAACGTTAATAATTATATCGACATTAATGTACATTTATTAATATATTTTTCCATGATTGCCAACTACAGGTTATTCAAAGATAAGTTTCTTCCGAGTAATAATGTCTTTCTCGGTAGCTGCGAAGATGCAAAGAAATTGTTGAAAATGTTGGGTGTTGAGTACATATCATATCATGCATGTCCAAATGATTGTATTCTATATAGAGGAGAATATGTAGACAAAGAGATGTGTCCTAAATGTGGGCATTACATGTATGATAAATAAAAAAAGAACGGTAAATCATGTATTGGTCCTCCTTTTAAGATATTGAGGCACATGCCTATAATCCCAAGGATTCAAAGGCTCTTTTGTTGCAAAGAATTAGCTATGTTGCAGGGATGGCATGCCTCACACAGAAGTGAGTTGGGAGCTATGTGAATCCCAACTGATTCAATAGCCATGAAGCATATAGAGGATACATGGCCTGAAAAATTCAAGGATGAAGTATGAAGTCTACGACTCAGCATAGCCATGGATGGTGTCAACCCATATTCCCTCCAGAACACCAACTATTCCATTTGGCCTGTAGTATTGATCAATAACAATACCCCCCGATGGTTGTCCATGAAGAATGAACATCTTATGTTGGCTCTCATAGTCCCTAGTAGAATACAAGTGAAGAATATGGATGTCTACTTACAACCACTAGTAGATGAATTGAAGGAATTATGGGATGGGATAAATGTATACGATGTATCAAGACCCATTGTAGTAGAGAGGATTTTTACATTGTATGGCATATGTGCTTACACAACACATGATTATCCAGGCTTAGGAGTTTGCTTTGGTAAATTACATGTTTAATTTATTGATTTGTTTATATACGTAACAATATTCTTTCACATATTAGTTATTTAATTCGTTGTAATATTTGTTCTAATCTTCATGATATTATTTAACATGCCATGCATATTAATTGTATACAATAATCTCGTAGGTCTTGTAACAAAAGGGTATTTTGGATGTAAATTTTGTGGACCTTCTCTGAAAGCTAGATGGTCCAAGGACCTACGAAAGCCAGTGTATGATTGCTTCAGGGTATTCCTCCCAGAAGAACACCCTTACAGAAGAGCATCATCCACTTTCAATGGTAAACGAGAGAGAACCCATAGGCCTCCAATAACGACACTAGTTGAATGACTTAGAGCATATGGGAGAGAGAAGTAGAAGGAGTTCATAGAAATGTTCGATTCAAATGGGGAGCCTATGTTCGATGATCCAGAATTCTTCGACACCTACGTTGATAAATTTCCCATTGGGATGAAAAGGAAATCTATCTTTTATAACATCCCATATTGGGGGCATCTTAAGATTACCCGCTTATTAGATCCCATGCATATATTTAAAAATGTTTCATCTTCTTTATGGAGGCACATATCATCAAAACAAAGTGACACATTGGTTGTTAGGAAAGATATTATTACTTCAAAAAATAAAAAGAAACATTCTCCAAGACGATTATAAAGTACGAGATTAGAGGCAGGCGCTAGTCCCTCTAATTCATCTTTTTTCAAAGAAGGTGATGTCCCATGGATTTTAAAAAAAGATGATATTTATTTGGCAAAGGAAGTTATAATGGGTGTGAGGGTGCCAACTTCATATGGGTCTTCACTACGGTGCTACTTCACTGTGGATGACCATTTGTCAGGGTTGGAATCGAAAGACCATTTGAATCTTCTAAGAGTATTTATAATGTCAAAAGCATGATTTTATTATTTTTTATATTAATAAATTTTATCCGATGCAGGGATCATAAAACATAACTAATTTTGTATATTATGGCACATGTTTATAACTTTTCAATGTCATTATCCTTTGTTCGTGCGTGGGTGTGTGAAACATGAATTCCTTCAAGACCTAGGATGTGCCATATCTAAATTATCTGGATTTGTACATTGGATCACGTCAAAGGAGATTCATGTGGCTAGCATTCCACGGTGGCGTCAAGATATAGTTGATATTATTTTTATGTTTGAGAAGGAACTACCGACGAGTTTCATGGACTTATAGATTCATCTTCTAATCCACCAAGTAGATGAGGTTGAATTAGTTGAGGTGGTTTCTTGTCGTTGGATGTTCTTCTTAGAGAGGTACATGAATAAATTGAAAGGTTTTGTTCGACAAAAAGCAAAACCCAAGGGGTCTATGGCATAGGGGTACATATCGTATGAGTCTTTCTATTATTCCAATGATTACATCAAGCAGATCGACAACATACCAAGTGCGGAAATTTACGATGATGAAAGGGATGAAGACAAAAGAGAAGGGGAGTTGCTCCAAACGAGTGGAAAAAAGCGCTTGATAAAGAGTAAGCGACTTATAATTTTTCAAATTTACAAAAAGTTAATATTCATGTTGAACTACGATATAATGTATATTTTGATCTCTAAGTACTATATATTGTCGGTTTGATTTCATCAGTGAATGCATAAATTGAAGCAATCAATAAATTCATTCTTTACAATTCTGAAATGACACAACCGTGGGTCACATTGTATGAACAAAAGAGGATGAAATGGGATAGTGACAAGAAAGAATTCAGACGGTTGAATGGTAGAAGTGTGCCTTATACCGATCATTTAAAATAAAATATGCCAAAAATATGCCTCAACAGTTGGGTTGTTGACCAGATCAGTTAGAAATATGGTGCAACCAGTTGTTACCCACGTGCTGAAGAGGATATGCTAATTGTAGGGATTGGGTGCAGCAACTCGGTAATAATATTTTTAATTTATATGTAGATTTGAAACTTATAAGATATCTATATTTCATATTTTAACTGTTGGGTTATTATAAGACACATGACACTATGATTTTTTTAACTTTTTTATAATAGGTGCATTTGTTCCCATCTATGTGGGCATATGGACACCATTTTCACACAGAAAATGCCGATGCTGGAAACATCACACAAGACTGTGGAGTGGAAGTTGAGTTCGATCAATCTAGTTGAGCTAGCCACCGTGATCAAAACCTAGTATGAGGGACGTTAGGTGACATCAGAAAGATACAAGAGATCATTGAAGTGGATTTCTCTTCTTTCCAATGTGTTATTTTTAGGTGCAAATGGTGGGACACCTTTGATTGAAATAATGTAAAGGAAGATCGCAATAGTAGGTTGATATGTATCAACTCTAGAAATATGTGGGATGAAGCTAAGGAGACCTATGTTTTCCCCAAACATTGCAATGGGGTATTTTTTTACCTAGATGTGTTGGATAGGGATTGGTGGTTAGTATTGACACATGACCCTAGATCAAAATAGATTTTTGAGAACAATAGTGTTATCATGCCATGCGAGCTGGAAGATAATGAGGGTGATCATGAGAACCGAGAGTGATATGGTACATGTGTTAATATTTATACTTTTTAAGATGGGTTTTTCGAAACATTATAATATGTATTTTGAATCAATTGGTAATTTGCATTGTGTTAATGTTAAAATCAATATTTCACTTAATAATTTGCAATTATTTTGATCTAAAAAACAATGACGTACTGTATAAATTAGTTCTTTTTTTGTATCTAAGATCATAATAAAATAATGATAATTCTAAAGTACATGAATTTATTTGCATTTTTTTCTAAACTTTATTATGTTACAATAATTCATATTATTCTAGATTTATTATTTTACAATTATTTAAATTTTACAAATTTACAAATTTTAATAAAATCATTTCACATTAATACAATTCAAATTTTACAAATATTTTACATACAATTACAATTACAATTTTACAATTTCACATACAATTACAATTTTAGAATTTTAAATACAATTACAATTACAATTACAATTTTACAATTACAATCAATTCACAGTAATACTATTAAAATTTTACAAATATTTTACATAGAATTAGAATTAGAATTACAATTATGATGAGTAATATTAGAAAGAACTGGGTTTTCGTTGTTGCTAGCCCGCGCTCTGCTGTTGCGGCGCCCTAACTGCTGCTCTTCTATTGCTTGCTACGCACATGGCCCCTCCGGAGTCCTCCCCATAGGTGGCCTCTCCTCTGGATCAGGTCCAAGACTTTTCAACCTTGATCAACTCCTTAGCTCCTCCTTGCCCCAAGCCGACGATCTCTAAATTCGTAAAGAAGCTTGATGGCATTCAGGAGGTCACCCTTCCTCCTTCTATTTCGCGTATGGTTTCCCTCTCTCTAGCCAAGAAGGGTCTCATAGGTCAATTTACCGGATTATGGCCCTCTCCTAAGACTGTTCAAAAATGGGTTGAGCGTAACTGGTCAGACAAAATCAATGGCAAAATCTCTATTTGGTTCTGCGGCAGATGCTACTTCACTTTTCATTTTGAAACGAAAGAGGAGAAGGATCTGATCTTCAAGAATGGACCTTACTTTATGGACACCAGAGGTCTGTATCTCAACAATTGGATGCTAGAATTTTACTCTGAACTCGATGTTCCAAGTGTCATCCCAGTGTGGGTGCACCTTCCTCACCTTCCATTGCACTGCTGGGGGATGATTATGTTCATTCTATTGGAAACGTTGTAGGCAATTTCATAGATCAGAGCGAACCAAAAGACAACATGCAAGCTTGTGCTATGATCTGTGTCGAGGTGGATCTAGGTAAAGGCCTCCCTGAGGTGATCAAGCTAAAATTTGATGAATGGACACACATCCAGCAGCTTGACTACGAAAAAATCCCATTTAAATTCAAGGTATGTCACGAATATGTCCATTTTTCTAATAGATGTTAAAAAATTATTGATATTGAAAGCCTGGAGTCAGAGACGCAATGGGAAACTGTCAAAAAAAAGAATACCTCTTATAACCCCAAAAGCACCTTCATCTTTGCTCCCCCTCCCAAATCTATCCCTCCCTCCCCACCTCCTCCTCGTCGAAACTTCCAGAATCTTCCCATCAGCTTTTTGATCCCCCTATTCCTCCCTCCAATGCCTCTCTAGCCTCCTCCAATCCCTTCTCCTCCCTTGCCCCTACCGAATAAGATCCTCCTCTTCTTTCTATTCCCTCTCAGCCTGCCTCTCCTCGCCCCTCCCCCACCAATATTGATCCCCTATCCTCCTCTTCTAACCCCTCCTCAGCTCGAACCACAAGGAACTCAGTGAAAGAACATGGTGCAACTCTGGAAAACTCAAATAAATCGGGCCCTATAAGGAAATCATCAAAGCAACATAGAGATGAAACTGCTCAAAATTATATAGCCCTTGGAACTCGGAATCCCATTGAAACCTATATCTTAGGGAAAAATAATAAAGACTCAGGACAAAAGGAGCAAGGAGGGAAGGCAGGTTCTCACTATGTTTTTTTGAAATGATGAAATCCCTTTCATGGAACTACAGGGGTTTAAGGCACCCCTCAAAAAATTCAGCCCTAAGAGATCTAATAAGTCAGGAAAAGTCAAACATTAGTCTTCTGCAGGAAACTAAGAAGGGAGATATTGACATGGAATTAATAATAGATAGAATGAAGAACCATGCGGGTACACAAACTGAACCTAGGGGTGCCTCAGGTGGACTGGCCACCATTTGGAAACAAAAGAAATAAAAAAAAATGCAGAACTGGATCAAAGTGGTGTTGCAGAACACTAAAGAGAGAAATGAAATCATCATATACAATGTATATGGAACCAATCATTATAGGGATAAAGAGATCTGTTGGAGCACTTTTAAAAAAGACATAGATAATGAAAACAACAACAAAATTGTCATCGAAGGAGACTTCAACTTAATCCTCCACGCAAACAAAAAAAGGGGTGGTTGTTTTAATTAGGATCCCTCTAGAAATCAAATAAAAACCATCATGCAAGACCATGATCTGGTCAATATTGTCCCAAAAAATCATAGATACACATGGAGCAATCGAAGGATAGGAAAAGGGAATATCATGGAGCGTCTTGACAGATTTCTTGTTGCTGTCCCTCTCCTTTATTTTTATTCCATCGCCTCTTCCAATGTTCTCTCCTTCTCATCCTCTGATCACTACCCTATCACCCTCTCTCTCGGTGATCATCACTCTCTCGTCCCCATTCCTTTCAAATACAGTCCTCTATGGAACGATATTCCGGAAGCAAGGCAATTGGTTCATAATATTTGGTTGCAGCACATAGAGGGATCCCCATATTTCATTTGGGAAACCAAAATAAAGAAGACCAAAATAGCCTTAAAGGATTGGGCCAAACTACACTATAAGGAACCAGACAAGATCAAAATTGAAATCAAATCTAAGCTGGATATTTTCCATAGCAACATTAACTCCCAAGGGGCTAATTAGGAAAACTCCAAACATGAAAAATATATTTATTAGAAATTATACAGAATCAATAGGAAGGAAGAGGAGGAGTGGAGAATCAAATCTAGGAATTTGTGGCTTCAAGCAAGTGACAAGAACACCTCCTTCTTTCACAAACAAGCTATTGTTCGCAAGTCTAGAAAGAACATCTCCTCTATCATCGACACTGAAGGTACAATTCAGACAGATCAAGAGCTCATCAAAGCTACTGCCACCGCACATTATAGAGATCTTCTATCTGAAACAAAAGTACCAGAAGACTACTCTGATATCTTAAGATATATGCCAAATATGATCATAGAGGAGATGAAAAACTCTTTAAACAAAGAGATAGATGAGGCAGAAATTCAGTGCGCAATTTGGTCCTTGCATCCTGACAAAACACCGGGTCTAGACGGCTTCTCTATCAGTTTTTACAAGACTTGATGGGACTTAATAAAAAAGGATTTGGTCAAAATGATACAATGGACTCAAAGAAAGAAGAAAATTGGGGGTTACACCAATTCAACCTTCCTCACCCTTATCCCAAAAGAAAACTTCCCCTCCTTCTTCTCTAGGTTCAGATCGATCTCCCTTTGCAACGCCTCTCATAAGCTTATTACCAAAATCCTTGCCATGCACCTCAAGCCCTTCCTCCATAACCTCATCTTAGAAAATCAAGGATGCTTTATCTCCCAAAGGAAAATTTCTGACTCGAACCTCCTTGTACAAGAAGCTATCCACTCAAGTATGACCCGCAAAGAGAAAGGTTTTATCCTCAAACTTGACTTAGCTAATGCCTTTGATAGGGTCAAACACTCCTTTCTTCTCTCTTTCCTTCAGAAAATGGGCTTCAATCCAAATTTCATTTCCCTCATCAATTCTTGTATCTCAAACCCTTGGATCTCCCCCCTCATTAATGGCAGGCCAACACCATTCTTTCAGTCTTCCCACGGCCTCAGACAAGGATGCCCTCTCTCTCCCTACCTCTTTATCCTCATGGAAAAAGCCTTCAGTAGGGCCTTGGATCATATCTGACAAGTAGGCCTTATCACTGGAATTAAATTTGGCAACGGTGTCAAAAATATGAATCATTTGCAATTTTCAGACGACACTCTCTTGATGGGTGGAGCAACCAGCATAATCACGCATAGGTTTAAAAACATCCTTGATAAATTCATGATTTACTACGGAGGGCTGATCAATCTTCAAAAAAGTTGCATTTATGTTTGGAATGCAACCATCCAAACCATTCACAACATTGCCCAAATATTTGGAGTTTCCTACAAACTAAACTGGGATCACTTCAATTATTTATGAATTCCTATCAGTGATGGCCCCTTAAAATCAGAAGTATGGAATATTACCATAGAAAAAATGAAGAGAAAAGTGTAGTAGTGGGGTTCTTCTTGGTTAAACCTTGCAGGGTGCATTGTATTACTCAAATATTTCCTCTCATCTCTACCCTTGTACCAATTTACTCTCCTTCAATCCCCTGCCAACATTCATCACAAATTTGAAGCAATATAAGACACTTTCTCTGGTAGGGTGGCAAAAATGAGAAGAAAAGCTATAATCTTGTTAAGTGGAGGTAGGTCACTCAAGATTATGAACATGGAGGGCTTGGAATTTTCTCACCCAAGCTTCTGAACAATGCTTTTAGTGGGAAGATTGTGTGGAGGTTAATCACCAGACAACAAGCGTGGTGGAAAAGAGTTTTGGAGTCCAAGTATCTCAACTCTCCTCGTCAACATATTCTTGGTCAAGACATCCCTAACAGACCCTACTCTAAAATATGGGCCCTCTGCAAGAAATCCATCCCTTTTCTAATTCACAATCTCTCCAAAGTCCCAAATTGGGGCAGCAACATCAATATTGGGAAAGATAAAATCATGGGGAAAAAACCACTCTCAGATAGCCCTAACACCCAACGCATTCTTTCCCATTTTCAAAGTCTTGGCCTAAATCTCTTAAGTCATTTTTCTAAGTGGGATGATCAAACCCAAAATTGGATTGGATGGCTCTTTCCTGCAGTCCCTGCTTATTTGGAAGCAAATCTGTTCAATCTCCAAATTCTTCTTCATGGCGCTGCTCCCTTGCGAAAATACTGTATGGACAACTTTCGTTGGGATCCCTATGGCTCTGCATACTCCATTAAAGCTTCTTATTGTCAACTTTGCCATGATATATACCCCTCTCCTTCTTGGAAAACTTGGAAAATGGTGTGGAAATTGAAATCCATCCCAAAGATAAAGATATTTATATGGACGTTGCTAAAAGGAAAAATCCTCACTTCAGAAAATCCTAAAAAAAGGGGAGTGAATGGTCCATCAAGGTGCCCCAACTGCTAAAGGGCCAAAGATACTATGCATCACCTTTTTATCATGTGTCTATTTTTTGCTCGATGTTTGACATAGCTTACCTCTTCCTATCAGCCTCATTGGGAGCATAACAACAGCATTTCGGAATTGATCAAAATATGGAGGAACAATTACCCATGGGGGAAAAAGAAAAGAAATCTAGCAAGAAGGGTCTAGGACACCTTGCCTTACGTGCTTATGTGGAACATTTTGCTCTCTATAAATAGAAATATATTCAATGACAAATAGACCTCTTGTAGGAAGGTTTGTAGCAAAACACGGAGCCTCACTCTCGAAACAATAGTGTCCAAAAACAACAGCAAAATCAATATTAGTGATATACAAGTGGAAGAAAGGAATTTCTTTGGAAATTTGCTGGAGAGCTTTGGCTTTCACAAGTCTCCAGCTAATCAAGCTCTCCAAAATGCCTCTTGTTGGAAGATTCAACTAAAAGAGAAGAAATTTATAGAATGGTTAGGCAGTTGCTCAAGGCCCACTCTCTTCTTTGACGGTGTATCTAAATCAAACCTAGGAATTTCTGGTGCAAGAGGCATTATAAAAAATGAAAGAGGCATAAATATTCTCTCCTTTGAATGGGGTCTCGACTCCCTCTCCAATAACAAAGTGGAAGCATATGCCCTCCTTCAATGCCTTCAACAGTTAAAAAAAAACAACATCTCAAATGCAATGTGTTTGGGGACTCCTCTATCATCATCAACATGATGTTCCATGATCAATCGATCAACAACATAGACCTCCACAGAATAGTCAACAGATGTTGCAACATTTCGAAAGATATGGAACACATATCCTTTCACCATATCCTCCGAAGGAACAATAAGGCCACAGACTCTCTTGCTAACAAGGCTTGTGCCCGAACTTCTAAGAAAATCTTTTGCAATGATGAACTATATATGATGTCCCTGCCATGATCTCATCTCATGTGGATAATAGATATCCTTGGATTCTCCCCTCTGATATTTCTAAACCTCGCAGGCCCCCTCGTACCCCCTCCCTCCTCTATCCCGTGACCTTATCCTATCGGGCCTGCTCCCACGCTGCCTTCCTCCTTTCTCGCTGCATTATTTATTTCCTAGACCTCCAAGCCTTTTCGCACCCCTTCGCAACTATTCTCCCTGTAGCACTCTCTAACTTCGTTGTTGCTCGCCTATTCCATATATCCCCCTCCCTTTGTTGGCCTCCTACATTGCGCATTCACCTCCTCCTCTTCCCACGCCCACCCTTTTGTAACATTCCTAATTTATCCTTCCTCTCTTTTAGTATGGCTCGCAGTGAGGACTGCTTTCATTGTGCGGATCTACAGGAAGAGTTGGATCAGATCCGTGCTCATCAAAAAATTCTTGACAAAAAGCATCAAGCAGATGTGAAAATCCTTGATGAAAAGCAGCAAATAGATGTGAAAGTATTTCTTCACAAGGTTACTTCTCTTCGGAAACAGTACAATGAAATCTCCAACCAGTGTTCCCACGCGGAAGAATCAGTCCAAATCCTCAAATATAAGCTTGAGAAACGCTCAGCTCCAAGCTCCAGTTCCAACAATGTGAGAAACGCTGGCAATGAGGACAACAAGAATACTTAAACTGGGCGCCCAATAAGCATCAAATGATCTATCATCTTCTCTCCTTAGCATGGATTTTAAGTTTGTTTTTATTTTTTCTTAGTTTGTTTGAATCTACTCATTATCTATATTTCAGTATCTTCCGAACAACAGAAGCAAAGAAGGTGTAGCATTTTGTTGTAGCTACTTTCTCGGTTCCTCCTCAAGAACTCCTACATGTAAAAAAGGAATTTCTCCTCTTCTTTTTGGAATACAAACTAGCACCCGACACTATTAAAAAAAATAAATTAGAATTAGAATTAGAATTAAATAAAATTTCACCTACAATTACAATTACAACTACAATTTTAGAATTTTACATATATACAATTAGAATTTTACAAATTAAAAAATTACAATTGCAATTGCAATTTTATAAATTTACATATATACCATTACAATTCCAATTTTAGAATTTTATATCCAATTAGAATTACAAATGTTACAATTTTACAATATCATGATTATTTAATATTAAATTAATTAATAAACATCACGTTCATGATAACCATCATACAAACATAATATTTGACTAAAAAACACATTCAAAATCGTTAACATCACCTGATCATCATCATCTAACAAAACACAATTAACATTATATATTAACATCATCACAACACAAACATCAAATATACATCTCATGTCAAATAAATCATGCTATCACATACACATCTATCTGCAAGTTGCGCATTAAATGAACATATCTAACATGACCTAACAATATACACATCATGATGATCACCAACATGTAAATTAAGTAAAACTGCAACATGAACATAAAATACATGGACCATATATATATATATATATATATATATAACTGAATAATGTCAAAAAAATATACAACTGTAATATAAATGTCATGGATCAACTAGTGGTACAACATCAAATATAGCAGTACTAGTCGAGGCCTGCTCAGTCAAAGGTGCAGCCTTCACGGTCGATGGTCTAGCCTGCTCATGATCATGAGTACTGCTGGATGTTGCAGGCTACTGACTGGATGTGGCTGATGGTCCAGCCTGATCTCCATGATGACTCCTGCTAGATGCTAGTGGAGGCTGCTCATATGGCACAGCATGAGGTGAACGATCATGAGATGATGAGTCTCTTCTCGCGGACTATCGATGATGTGTTGCATCTTGACCATGCCTATAACGTGCAATGGTCCTCCTCAACCGCGTAACTAAGGTCATAGCTCCTATGAAATGCTGCATTAGTTTATACATGTCACGCTACATGCCTCTCCACATCTGTAACAGCCTACCATCGGCCTATATGTCTCTCATGTGAGTGGGCCTAATGCCTGCCTCAACAATCAATGCAGTGAGTTGGTCGCCCAACTCCATCCTGTATCTACTATCAAGCCGACCACACCTAGCAAAAGGCAGTATCGGTGCACCAACAAGAGCAGGTCTCTCTGCATTGGCCTCCTGATGATCCTCAGCATCTGGCATGCCCTGATCGTCATCAGGCTCCACACCTGGATCATGTGGTGGTGATGGAATGTCCTTGCCATCAAAAGACCCAATGTCTGCAAAATATATACAAGTACACAACAATAATTAGACAATTTCATTACACAATTCAATAAAAATAAGTTAAAGAACATGTTAGAATAAATTTAAATAAAACAGTAATATTAACTCTATCATCTGGCGACTCATCAGCTGTGAAGAGGATGTTGGCACACCCTCGCCAATCCAAACCCACATAAGGACAGGGGACCATAATGAATGGATTCTCTTCAACACTCGCTAGCAATTCCAATGCATCATTCGATATCCTTGCTGGAAACACATTCTTGCCCCTCTTGGGCATCATTTGCCCCCACATGTGCATTCGTGCCTCGAACATCAACCTACGAGGAAGCCGAACAAAATTAGGCCTCGTCTCTAGAAACCTCTCAAAAAATAAACAAAAAAGCTCTGAATAAAAAGGGAAGTTGACCCTCCCTTATGCATGAGCACGACATCTATCTAAGGCTGTATAGAACTGCCACAAAAAAATGGCAGACCACCTAACAAGTTGTGGCTCTTGTACTAAAGAACCAACATAATATAGAAGTGAGAAAATAATTTGTTTCCTATCACTGGTGTTGTGTGAAATGGTCCAAATGAGAAGTGAGAGGCACTACACCTCCTCACTACGAAATGCACCAATACATAACTGACGTCCAACGACCTGAAAATCTGAAGGAGACGTTATTGATGCTCCAATGTATCTCTGAGAGTACACTAACTGACTCCCTGCTACATAGCTAGCTGGAACCTCTGGGAATGAGGGAAAATCCACCCCTCTCCTCGATAGCCCTACAATGAAATATATATCCTCCTCAGTGGGAATGTACCACTGGTTATGACCAACCCGAAAAGCCTATTGGTGGGCATTCCACCTTCGGATAAGATGTCTCAAAAACAAACCATGGCCCTTTAGGGAAGTAGCCTCCTCATAGAACTTGAGGATTCCTACCTGCCTTAGGAGCCCCTACATATTCGCTGTAATAGGGAAAGGGTATGCATCTCTCTCCCTCTCTCATGCCTCCCACATGTGAACCATGTTATACTGCTCTGCCTATTGTTGTTGTTATTCCCCCTCTTCTCTCCTTTCACATATCTGAGTGATTGACATATTAAATACAATTTTTTTATTAAATGAGACATGTATTTAGAAATATACATATATAATTTTTTTTGGAAAAACAAAAAAAATAGTCGTTGCACCAAAAAAATAGTCATGCATCGGTCCCAGTGCGTCTTTTTATGGAGCGCACTGGCGATGATGCACCAGATAATATGCAACGCACCAGCGACGGTGCTCCCGAAAATTTGTAGCGCATCGTTGACTATGTATGGTGTCAGGAGTGCAGTGCGTTGACTAAAATCTACGCCCTGGGGTGTATAGTTAAGTCAACGGATGCAGTCTTTTATCAGGCCGCACCATTGACCTTGTCGAAATACGGAAAGCAATGTGCTGAAAAAAATAACCATCCGAGGGAAAATATTTTAGTCAACGCACAATGTTGCCGCTATTCCACTAGGTCAATGGTGCTACCGGGTAACCGACCACACCGCACTTTAAAAAAAAAATTAAAATAACATGGTGCGACCGAGTAACCAACCACACCGCACTTTTAAAAAAAAATTAAAATAACACAGTGCGCCTTCGGTACCGCCCCAGAACTGATGCATATACTGTTAACACCGGTTTACCAAGCCGCACCATTGACCCTGTCGAAATGTAGAATGCAGTGCGCTGACAACATTACCCGCCCCAGGGCGTATATTTCAGTCAACGCACCGTGTTGCCGTTATTCCAAATTGTCAACAATGCGGGAGGGTAAACGACCGCACCGCACTTTTTAAAAAAAAATTAAAATAACACGGTGTGCCTATCGGTACCGCCTTGGAACAGGTGTGGATACCGTTAGCACTGGTTGTGGTGTGGCCTGTAAATTTATAGGCAGCACCTTGAATAGGTGTGAGCTGAACGGCTTGAGTGCACCGCACGACAATTTTTTTTCTTTTAAATGGTTAATTTTAAGGTTATTTGAAAATCTAATCTGCTAAAAGGCTTAATTATGGAAAAACAAGAAAACTACCTATACATTTGGCCGTCGAGGAGAAATATTGGCTGTAGAATTTGCAAAATAAAATTTTCCCACCGTTTTGCAAAATTCAAGCTGGAGATTGGTGGGCAATGCACAACAGCAGTGCGTGCAATGGGTGAAATGGGAGCACCGATGTCAGGGTGGCTCAAACAAGGATAAATTGCACGGGTGCTTGAGAGCTATGGAGCACTGAGAAAAGTGAAAAATGTGTTTTTTTTTTCGTAATTTTTTTTATTTAACCTTGTTCCGGTGTGCATGGTTTTTATGGGCACACCGATGCAATTGCTTGATAATGCACATGGCAGTTTCTATTTTGGCATGCTTTTTTATGATGCACTGGTGCGAAAGAGTTATAAAGCACCGGTGTGCTGTAGTAATACGACGCACAGGGCGAGTGTGTACGGAGCACACGGTGTCCAGTGTGCCAATGTTTTGTGCGCAATGGTGCTTTCTCTTGTTGAACGCACCAGTGTGGTTTACGATAATAAGTGCACTGGACGAAAAACATCCGCAAAAACCCCCACCCGCCAACCTCCGCTAGAAACGGATGTATGGGGTATTTTTATATGGGGTTCCTCAAAAACATCCACTAGAGGGTCTTTTCCTTGTAGTGGTCGCATGGATGAGCTAGCCTATGTGTGGTTGCAGCCAAAATTTCATCGTGGAAAGCCTGCGGTTGGGGATCAAAACCCTAAAACAAAAATGCGACCTTCAAACCCTGCAATTTCAACTTCATGTGAACCAATTCTGCGTGCACTTTCCTTATACCTGTGCTTGCTAACACCAAAGAATAGAATAAAATAATTCTCCATGATGATGTCCAAATGAGGGTAACTTGACTTGTATTTATAACCATCCATGGTTGCCTAATTTATATTTTGGGCCAACTTGTTCTTTTGTGTACAGATGGCCATTAATTCAAAAGTACACTTTTCCTTGTCCAAATTGAGCACTTCAATAGTCGAAATTGGTCCTCTCGAAAAGAGGAATCTTGTCCCATGGTCGGAATTTGTTACTGAGCTACCATATTAACAACACATGGACACTATAAATTATTTTGGAAACCCTTCCAATAAAATTGGTACCTATTAAAATATCTACTATTCTTTGGCCCAAGGCATCTTACAATAGAGCCATCATGTCGTTAAATAGGTTATATTACATGAAAATATCACGAAAAAAAACCATGTATTAGTGAAGAGTTGAACGTATAAACCACAAATAGTAAATCAATTAAAGACCATATCAATCTATGACCTTCATAAATTTATTGAAACTACCTTAACACTTTACAACTCTTAATACATCACCAATATCTTCACTCTATTATCTATGGAATTTCTTAATACAAAATAAAAAACACTTTCAACAGTTTTTTAGCATCGAAAGCATATCCCTCACACTTGACACCTCATAAATTTCCATTTCATTAAAAACTTACAAAAGCAATCATCTAAACATTCCATGAATTTATAACAATCTTTAGATTAGATATTTTTCATTTAGAGTCCCAAGGGCTAGCACAATTGGTTGAGTCCCCATCATTAAAGAGTCTTTGTTATTGCGAGGTCATGGGTTCATTTCTCTTGACAATGTGAAGGTTGAGATATGTGATTGAGTTAGCAGGAAGTGATCCCTTTGGGTGGATATACCTGGTACAAATATTCTATACAAGTAATTGTCACCAAATCTTCAGGGTCCATAAACCATATATATATAATCCATTAAATACTTAAATATTCGACCAGATAAATTATATGTTTAGATTAAAAAATAATTTGTTTCTTAAATAAAATATAACATAATATTAAGATAGTTGAGCCATTAATTTTTAACAGAATACTTAGATAGGCCATTAAGCTTTTATTATTTATCTTATTAAAAAACAAATGCCTTTCACTAATTTAATATTAATTTAAACACAACTTTTAATTATATTGTTATTATTATTATTATTATATATAATTAAAAATACTTTTAATTATATTAGTATTACTATTATTATATATAATTAAAAATACTTTTAATTCATTATTATTATAAAAAATACTATTACTATTATTATTATTATTACTTATTTATTTATTTGATTTGATTTTATATTTTATTTTTATTTTATTTTTATTTATATAGAATTTATAATAAAAATATAATTAAATTTTAAAAATATAATAGAATTAAAATTAAAAATTAAAATATTTTTTGTCTATTCTATTCAAATTAGTCGTTTTTCCAACGGCTAGTTGTAGCTGTCCTGATCTATTTAAACTGGTTTCCTGATCAGATTTCTCATCTTGTCTTGATGATGAACCACACTAGCTGATTCGAAATGTGCCGACAAAAATTTCTTTTATGTGATTTTCACCAAAAATTATTACACACATTTTATGGATCACAGAAGCCAAATTCCTAATATAAAAATACTTTTAATTAAATTTGTAAATTCTTATCCCCTTTCTTAATGTGACGATTTTAAATTAATAAATTGTCCAACGGTTCATCGACCTAGCCATTTATTGAAGTTCATCGAGATAAAACGTCTTTGTGGGACGTTTTATCTCTTTTGACATATGAGGAAAGAGATAATATTTTTCCGAGTGTTCGAATAATCCTCCTTTTTATAAGTGTTTTTCATAAATGGTCTGTAATGATTATTGTACGTTTTGGAATTCTAATATGATATTCGAGCACTAAATATTTTTATTAATGTGATAAAAATAAAAGTATATGAAGAGGTGTACCAAATAAAACATGAAATTAAATGCTTATGAAGTGGACACGTCTTTCTTCTAGGAATTAATCACTTCAATTATTTTTTGATTGAATGGTGTAAATTAAAAAATATTGGTATATTTTTGTCATCGGCACTTTATCAACGAATGAAATGGAAAGTAATAACATTTTTACATATTTAAATTAAGTGTTTAAATTTTATTTAAATAATTTTTTTACCAAATTGTGATTAAAATTTTTCTATACAATTAATATGTGACGAGCCTCATTATCAAGTCGCAAACTCAGTAGCCTTGTTGAACTTGTCATCCATCAAAATCATTATCCTAGGACTGGAGAATCTCCTCCGATAACTTCTGTTACTCCTTGTCCAAATCCTAAATTTTCAGACATCCCGTTTCCACATGATGTTGATCATATAATGATGATCCATGAACTTCCTTCACTTGAGAATGAAGATCCACGTCTCAAAGAGATGTTCAGCAAGATGAGACCAATGAATATGCCAAAGTATCGGCTAGGATACCTTGAACAACTTGATGAGCTGATTCCCCTGTCCAGATTTGAAAATTTTGTCCCTCAATATTGTAAAAATCCATCCAAGCCTGAGATGCATAAATTTTTCTCCATTATGGAAGGATGTAAAAAGCATACAGTAGATACCCAGTGGATAAAGAACATGCTAAATTGGGATCTATATACTCATCCATAGTCAAATTCTTTCGACCTTGGTACTCCACACCAATAAAAAATCAAGATGTCAGAAGAATGAAAAGCATACATGACAATTACAAATACTTGGTTGTCTTTCTATGAATGGAAGAATAAATTTGAACCATCAGACATACATATGGAAGAAGTTGAATCATTTTCACAAAGCACTCTTGGACTACCATTGATGGCAGTAAAGTTGAAACTTCTACCACCTTTCCTCCCTATAAAGGAATGATCTTGGGAGAAGCACAAAATTGTGCAAAAGCAATTCCTTTAGTTTTAAAGGATGGCAATGCCCTTGGCATTGATGGTAGAATACAAAAGGCCAGTGAACAGATAAACTGGAAAAACACAACAGTTAAGGGACTAGAAATGAATTGTGTTAAAACTGTTGAGATCAAAGAACAATTTGATAGCTTACAAGTTTCTGGAAATAGCATTAATAGATCTATGAATGATGTAAATTATTCCAATACATTATTGAAGGGTTTTGTCAGAGAATCTCTATCAAAGATTCAAGATGTTGAAAAGAAGGTATAGATTGGAATGCATTCTACTCAAGGGCTTATTGAAGATTTAACTAAGAATTTTGATAGAATGCATATAGCCCCAAAAAACAAACCCATTCCTACTTCTTATCTTTTTAAAAGATCTGTAAATATTCAACATCATGTAAAACCTGTTGAGAAATTTTCCCATCTGTTTCCAAAAGAATCAACAAAAGAAAAATCTGAGCCCATAACTATTTCTTCCTTGTTCAAAGAACCTAAAATCCCAGAAAGCTCAGACCCACATCTGCTCCCCATCTATGAACCTCTTGAATGCCAATACACCAAATATTCTGCGCCTAACCTTAGTGGAAAAGGTAAGCTCCTAGAAACGCACAATTTCCATCCTGAATCTCACAGAGAATGTAATATTGATAACCTGAGTGTTGGCCAAATTAGGCAAATGATAGATTTAATGTTAAATAAATACAAACTCATGTGTCTCAAAGGAAAAAATGAGGTAGAAGCATGCAAATCTATCATCCATTGTTTTACTGGAACAATACTAAGATGGTGGGAAACAGAAACACCACCAGCATTGGTGACAAAGATGGAAAATGAAATTTTAAAAGATGAAGGGGGAGACATCATCCATAATCCTGATGAGAGTCCACAGAGTAATATGATTGGAGCATTGACTTCACTCAGTATGTCTCAATATGAATATTTTCACAGAGATTGGGTTCAAAGAATATATGAAGTCAAATATAGCAAGAATATCCTGTGGAAACAAGTTTATTTGGCAGCATTGCCCTCAAAATTTGTTGATTATCTCAGACAACAAGAGGCTTTCCAAATGCCTTTTGAATCATGTACTTGGGGGGAAATATATAGCATTATCACCATAGTCCTTGTAGGATTGTGCACAAGTATGAAAGTTAATAAATCCTTGAAAAAATTATCTAGAATGCCAGATAGCAAATCCATCTGTAGCAAATATGGCTTATCTATAGATGATCCTATAATAAAAAGAAGGAAAGCCAAAAATAATGCCAAGAAAATAAAGAAGTAAGGATATATAGAGTACCCACAAAAGAAAAAGAAGGGGACCAGGAAAGGGTACTATAAATATGTCCCCAAAACACATTATTATTAGCCAAAATATATTCATCTCGAAACACAGAAAAGAGAACAATGGAACAAGCTAACATGTTGGCTCTGTGGTCAACTAGGACACACAACAAATTGTTGTCCTATTGCAGATGAATCCAAGAAAAATAGAGGAAAAAAGTCACAAGAATTAGCAAAGAAGAAAAGGACTGTAAAAATAGAGGGATCAATCGTGTGCTATAAATGTAGTTCTAAGAACCACAAGTCTGAAAATTGTCCCAGTTTTACAATCAGAGAACAAGTCCAACAACAAAAACTTGTTTCTACCTCATCATCCTCTGAAATTTATTCCTCAGATTCCTCTGAAGAGGAATTAAATATGCACATGAATGAATTCAATTGCACAGATTCAAATGATTGCCATTGTGATTCAGACACTGAATCAAAAATTTCTTTCGATGAAGAAAACTTCGTTTCTGAAAAGAAACAAAAGGAAAACGTTCTTATGGCTCATACCATAGATGATGCAGAAACAAAACTACTCTCCCAAATTATAGCATTAGGAGAGGGAGAAATGAAAGAAATATTTCTAGAAACTTTTCTTAATAAATGCACAAAGACCAGGGAAATAGTAGCAAAACTGTCCCAAAAACAGAGAACAAAGCATTATTCATTGATGCTTCATTTGAGAAAAATATGAGAGCTTTCCAAAGAAACCAACAACAAGAAAAATACAGGGCTTTGACTTTGGGATAAGTTAGAATAGAGATTCATAATCTCAAAAAATAAATCTCCTCCTTAAAAATAAAAGTCTCTGAATTAGAAAAAGGAAAGATGCCTGAAGAAGAAGAATGTTTTTCTAATCCAAACATAGAGATTTTTGAGGGAAAAAGAGATGACTCTATGGGCTTTAGATACATGAGAGTCATGAATATACAATATTAGCAACACCATATTATGCTGGAAGTATGTATACAAGGAGAGATGTTTTCTCTCAAGACACTTATCGATACAGGTGCAGATGTTAATGTCCTAAATTCAAAACTAATACCAGCCAAATATTGGGTAAATTTTTTTAGACAAGTGGATGGGCTGGGAAGTAAAAACTTATTGTATGAAGTTCCCCAAGCTTCTATATGCTTTAAATAACATTGCATCAAGTTGAAATTTGCAGTTGTAGACATTCCAATTGACTGCATCTTGGGAAATTTATTCTTGGCTGTTGTAGAGCCACATGGTTCTACTAGATTAAAAGGCAATAAGGTTGGTTATTTTATAACTGTACCAAGCTCAGATGGTAAGATGCACATGATCAAATTTCCCTTTGTCTCTACTCCCAGATTATCTACCATGGTACAAGCCATGCAGCAGACTGAAAAAGCTAGCGAAAAGCTAGTTGAGCTTAAAGATCTGAAAACCACCATAAGAATAGGAGAATATCTTCAGACTCCTATCATCAAACAAAGGATCTCAAGCTTGAGATCACAAACTGAAAAGTTTTGATGTGCTAAAGAACCAATTGCTTTTTGGCATAGAAAACAACATTGTGTGGAATTTCCATACAAAGATGATTATGAAGGAAAACCTTGCAAGAGTAGGGCAATCCCCATGAACAAAGAATTCAAAGATCTATGCCAGAAAGAAATATAAATTTTACTAGACAGAGGTTTGATCAGAGAATCCAACAGTCCATAGAACTGTTATGGATTCTATGCTAATAAACATTCAGAACATTTAAGAGGAATCCCAAGATTAGTCATAAATTATAGACATCTAAACTTTGTCTTATCTGATGACACCTACCCAGTTCCCCACAAAGGGAATCTCTTATCCAGAATCTCCAGAGCTAAAATATTTTCAAAATTTAATATGAAATCAGGTTTCTAGCAAGTTGCAATCAAGGAAGCTGACAAATTAAAAGCAACTTTTAGTGTGCCACCAGGGCACTATGAATGGAATGTAATGCCTTTTGGACTCAAACATACACCATCCAAATTCCAAAAGGTCATGGATACAATTTTTAAACCATATTTTGATTGGTTAATTGTATATATTGATGATGTGCTTATATTCTCCAAAAGTGTCCATGAACATTTCAAACATGTTCAAAACTTTTCCCAGTTGGTCAAAAGTAATGGATTGGTACTCAGCAAGAAAAATATTGAACTATTCCAGACCAGTATCAAATTCTTAGGACACACAATCAAAGATGGACAGATCTCTCTGCAAAAACATGCTTTGGAATTTGCTGATAAATTCCCAGACATCATCACAGACAAAACTCAATTGCAAAGATTTTTAGGTTTCTTAAATTATGTGAGAATATATTATAAATACTATGCCAAGGATAGAAATTTGCTCAATCAAAGACTACAGAAGAATCCACAATCATGGACGACAACACACACAGAAGCAGTTAAAAGAATTAAAAACAAGGTAAAAACTCTTCTAGTTATGTATATTGTTGATGAAGATTCTTTTAAAATTTTGAAACAGATTCCAGTGATTTCAGTTGGGGAGGAATCCTAAAGAAAAAAAAGGAGAGAGAGGATCAAATTGTACAGTTTGTTTCAGGAACATGGAGTCCTTCTGAAAAGAATTACTCCACTATAGAAATAGAAGTCGAAGCAGCATGGAATTGCATTAACAAATTTGATATTCATCTTGTCAATAAAAGGTTTCTTTTAAGAACGGATGCATCTACTCTAAAAAAGGTGCCCAGTAAAGATATCAAGAAACCAGGAGAAGAAAATTTTTCTAGATGGCAAGCTCTATTTGCAAATTTCGACTTTGATGTTGAACACATTAAAGGGGAGAAAAATTGTTTGCTTGATTTTCTAAGTAGAGAATACTTAAGCCAAAGGGATACTATCACGGTGATAGTAACAGAGTGGGACCCTTCCCAACACATGGAGGTCTTGAGAAGTATTCCAGAAGGACAAGATTGGAAAGAATAATGTTCAAAATGAAAGCCTACCTAGCAGCTAAGAAACACAAATATTTTAGACACAAATCTTCAGCCTGATGCAGATATACAACATATAGTTCCAAAAAGAAAGGTCTACCTAAAGGTAGTAAATGGATATATGACATGGTATATGAAAGGAGTATGATTTTTACACATTTAGCTGAAGAAGGCTTGAGCAAAAATTTCCATGACATAAGCATCATCTCGACAGAAGTAATTAGCCAGAGGAGAGTCTATCACAATTATTTTGCCATAAACCGCACGAGGGTTCCTACTTGGCATGACATGCCATAAATATGTCCTCAGGGAAATCCATCAATTATCTTTCTAGATACCATCTATAATTTTCCTGATTATACAACATTATGGTGGGATATCATGAATGTTGATGGGAAAAATGAGACCCATTATACTAAAGTCAAGTTTGGATCTACATGGACTACACAAAGAAACAGGCAGGGTGGATGGCTTCAAAATTGGTGGAATGATTACAGCCTCAACAAAACTGTTATGGATCCACTTTATTTTGAAACTGATTTTCAACCTGACTATAGTATATGTGGCCCTATGGTATAATTTTGGCACTCTCCATGTAAAATTATTGGGGATCTAAATAATTATCCTGACTATGATATCCTCGAACAATTTATGAAAAGACACACTGAATGGTTGGTGATGACTAAAATCAAACACAAAATAGTGCTGAGAAAGCCAATGATTGTACGAAGAATCTACACCAAGGCATGGGATGCTGTCAGATACAATCGATTTCAATTTCCTGGGACCACACCTCTCGGATATCAATAATTATGGTTCTAGTGGGCTTTTCCAAAAAGCATCCACTATGTAGTGATGTCTAGTCACAGACTGACAATGGCCAATTTTCTTGTGGGATTTCTAGTAAAAAGCTTCCACAGTGTAAATATTTTACTGTTTAAAACGGTACTTAGATTCTTTCTAGATCGGAGACTCGGAGCACTTCTCCGACATATGGTGGGGTTTGACCCTACATCTCTGTGACTGATGGAAAATAGTATAGGAATATGTCTGCTCGATTGTCTAATGTTTGTCCCCTCAACTTTCCTATATAAGGAAATGGGTAAGGCTCATTAGAGGCGTTCAGGGTTGGAGTTTTGAGTCTATGTTTTTGGAGTTTTAGAGTCTAAGATTGAAGTGTGAGCTTATCTTCCTTCCTGCTCTGCATTTGCGAACAATTGTTTGACCTGCTTGCATCATGAAGGAGTTCATTGCCTCTATATTTTAGACTCTGAATCTGAGAAGCCTGCGCATCAGAGTGAGAGCTCTGGTGAGAACCTAAAGTGGCCAGATTCTAAGGCTTTTCATCTGTTTTGTGTCAAAGTTCTGAGACTGAGTCTATGAAAGGCTAGGAATCCTTCAGATCGCTTCTTGTTTATCAAGTCACAATATTTGATAAATGCCTTAGCAATCTATCTCTGTAAAGAAATTCTCTCTGTAAGAACTATATCTCTGTAAAAAGTTTGATCTTAATAAAAGAAGTATCCATTTCTAAAGCAAATTTTCCGCATATGAGTACTTTATTCTATCTGTGTTAAAATGATTTGTTGAGGTAGTATCTGTGAGTCAAGAAGTTCACTTGAGGTTCGCCGGAAGTTCACTGAGGTCTGAGGAACACTAGTCCATTAAAGGCAGGAGGCCCTGTGAAGGACGATAGAGTGTATGAGTTCATGTAAAGGTTCGTGTATTGATCACAAAAAAGGGACTCAACAAGGCCGAAGTGCTGAAAGTGCAAGCTTCTTTGAAGCCCTTGCAGCAAATTGGTATCGATACATGATCTGAATACATTTATGCATATTTGTCCATGTTTCATCTTAAAGCAGTAACTAGAATATCCATTAAAGAAAGTATCAGTCAGATCCAGAAACTCTGATGCTATCCAAAAAATTCCTTTGTTAGATCCTAAACAACTCCAGAAAGAGGATAAGAGGATAGGAACTAAATGTCTTCATGTAGGGTGTATAAGGATATGGATCAATGCCCTAACACATAGAGTTCTGAATACATTTTTTCTTACCACAGTAAGAGACATGACCCATAATAAGTATTTAGATTCATTAATCGGCGAGATGGTAGCTCCATTATCTGATGGACCAGTATACTTTGATTGCTACCCAAATTTTTATGTTTATACATTTGATGAGCACATCAAATATATCCTACAACTTCAGATCCAAACAACTGGATTTGACATGAAGAAGAAAAGAAATAATATTTCCATCCAGAATCGTGGATGTTTTGTACATACCAACACCCTCTATCTTGCAGTTGTTCATGCCCCCGACAAAGAATCCAAATCCAGTGTGGTTGTTCTAACAAATGCTCAAAATCAAAAAATAGAACATCAAATCATCACATGGGAAGATCTAAGCTTTCCAGAAGATTGGGTTGTAGAAAATCCAAAGTCTCCTACATTGCAAAGTATTACTTCTGCCAATATAGAAGAAGGCCCTTCCTCTACTGTCATGTCTTTCCCTAGAATATCTACTATAGAATACAGAATAATTGATCAAGCCTGTAAAGCTTCATACCTATATATATATCTACAGGAAGTTGGTATTGCTAGTTCTCACCTATCATCTGTAAATTGTACCCATGTTGATTTGTTTGAGTTTGCTTAGCTTTTAAATTTTTCCTCTCTACAAGTAATATGCCCAAATTGCAAAAGCAAAGTAAATCTCAGTAGCCTTGCTGAACTTTTCATCCATCAAAATCATCATCCTAGGACTGGGGAATCTCCTTCGACAACTTTTTTTACTCCTTGTCCAAGTCCTAAATGTTCAGACATCCTGTTTTCGCATGATGCTGATCATAATGATGATCCATGAACTTCCTTCACTTGAGAATGAATATCTGCATCTCAAAGAGATGTTCAACAAGATGAGACCAATTAATATGCCAAAGTATGGGCTAGGATACCTTGAATAACTTGATGAGTTGATTCCCTTGTCTAGATTTGAAAATTTTGTCCCTGAAGATTGTAAAAAGCCATCCAAGCCTGAGATGCATAAACTTTTCTCCATTATGGAAGGATGCAAAGGCATACAGTAGATACCCAGTGGATAAATAACATGCTAAATTGGGATCTATATAATCATCCATAGTCAAATGCTTTCGACCTTGGTACTCCACACCAAGAAAAAATCAAGATGTCAGAAGAATGGAAAACATACATGACAAATACAAATACTTGGTTGTCTTTCTATGAATGGAAGAAGAAATTTGAACCATAAGACATACATATGGCAGAAGTTGAATCATCTTTAGCAAAGCACTCTTGGACTGCCATTGATGGCAGTAAAGTTGAAACTTCTACCACCTTTCCTCCCTATAAGGAATCATCTTGGGAGAAGCACAAAATTGTGCAAAATAAATTCCTTTAGTTTTAAAGGATGACAATGCCCTTGGAATTTATGGTAGAATACAGAAGGCCATTGAACATATAAACTGGAAAAACACAACAGTTAAGGGACTAGAAATGAATTGTGTTAAAACTTCTGAGATCAAAGAACAATTTGATAGCTTACAAGTTTTTGTAAATAGCATTAATAGATCTATGAATGATGTAAATTATTCCAATACAATATTGAAGGGTTTTGTCAGAGAATCTCTATCAAAGATTGAAGATGTTGAAAAGAAGGTAGAGATCGTAACGCATTCTACTGAAGGGCTTATTGAAGATTTAACTAATAATTTTGATAAAATGCATATAGCCCCAAAAGACAAACCCTTTCCTACTTCTTATCTTTTTAAAAGATCTGTAAATATTCAACATCCTGTAAAACCTGTTGAGAAATTTCCCCATCTGTTTCCAAAAGAATCAACAGAAGAAAAATCTGAGCCCATGACTATTTCTTCCTTGTTCAAAGAACCTGAAATCCCAGAAATCTCACACCCACATCTGCTCCCCATCTATAAAACTCCTAAAGCCAATACACCAGATATTATGCGCCTAACCTTAGTGGAAAAGGTAAGCTCTAAGAAACACACAATTTCCATCCTGAATCTCACAGAGAGTGGAATATTTATAACCTGAGTGTTGGCCAAATTAGGAAAATGATAGATTTAATGTTCACTGAATACGAACTCATGTGTCTCAAAGGAAAAAATGAGGTAGAAGCATGCAAAACTATCATCTAGTGTTTTATTGGAACATTACTAAGATGGTGGGAAACAGAAACATCACTAGCATTGGCGAAAAAGATGGAAAATGAAATTTTAAAAGATGAAGGGGGAGACATCATCCATAATCCTAATGGGAGTCCACAAAGTAATATGATTGGAGCATTGACTTCACTCATTTTAGAACACTAGTGTGGAGGTGAGATCGAGCTTGCAAATAAACATGATATGATTCTCATGAACCTCAAATGCTATAAAGTGTCTCAGTATGAAGATTTTCATAGAGATTGGGTTCAAAGAATATATGAAGTCAAATATAGCAAGAATATATTGTGGAAACAGGTTTATTTGGCAGCCTTGCCCTCAAAATTTGTTGATTATCTTAGACAACAAGAGGCTTTCCAAATGCCTTTTGAATCCTGTACTTGGGGGGGGGGGAATATATAGCATTATCACCAGAGTCCTTGTAGGACTGTGCACAAGTATGAAAGTTAATAAATCCTTGCAAAAATTATCCAGAATGCCAGATAGCAAATCCATTTGTAGCAAATATGGCATATCTATAAATGATCCTATAATAAAAATAAGGAAAGCCAAAAATAAGGCCAAGAAAATAAAGAAGCAAGGATATTGTGGTTCAGATACTGAATCAGAAAGTTCTTCTGATGAAGAAAACTTTGTTTCTGAAAAGAAACAAAACGAAAATTTTTTTATGGCTCAGACCATAGATGATGCAGAAACAAAACTACTCTCCCAAATTAGAGCATTAGGAGAGGGAGAAATGAAAGAAATATTGCTTGAAACTTTTCTTAATACAATGCACAAAGACCAAGGAAATAGTAGAAAAACTATCCCAAAAACAGAGAACAAAGCATTATTCATTGATGCTTCATTTGAGAAAAATACAATAGCTTTCCAAAGAAGCCAAAAGCAGGAAAAATCCAGGCCTTTGAATTTGGGAGAAGTTAGCCAAGAGATTCATAATCTCAAAAAAGAAATCTCCTCCTTAAAAATAAAAGTCTCTGAATTAGAAAAAGGAAAGATGCTTGAAGAAGAAGAATGTTTTTCTAATCCAAACATAGAAATTTTTGAGGGAAAAATAGATGACTCTATGGGCTTTAGAGACATGAAAGTCATGACTATACAATATCAACAACACCATGTTATGCTGGATATATGTATACAAGGAGAGATGTTTTCTCTCAGGACACTTATTGATATAGGTGCAGATGTTAATGTCCTAAATTCAAAACTGATACCAGCCAAATATTGGGTAAATTTTTTTAGACAAGTGGTTGGGCTGGGAAGTAAAAACTTATTGTATGAATTTCCCCAAGCTTCTATATGCTTTAAAGAACATTGCATCAAGTTAAAATTTGCAGTTGCAGACATTCCAATTGACAGCATCTTGGGAAATGTATTTTTGGCTGTTGTAGAGCCACATGGTTCTACTAGATTAAAAGGAAATAAGGCTGGTTATTTTATAACTTTACCAAGCTCAGATGGTAAGATGCACATGATCAAATTTCCCTTTGTCTCTACTCCCAGAGTATCTACCATGCTACAAGCCATGCAACAGATTGAAAAAGCTAGAGAAAATCTAGTTGAGCTTAAAGATCTGAAAACCACCATAAGAAGAGGAGAATATATTCAAACTCCTATCATCAAACAAAGGTCTCAAGCTTGAGATCACAAATTGAAAAGGATTTTTGTGCTGAAGAACCAAATGATTTTTGGCATAGAAAACAACATTGTGTGGAATTTCCATACAAAGATGATTATGAAGGAAAACCTTGCAAGAGCAGGGCAATACCCATGAAAAAAGAATACATAGATCTATTCCAGAAAGAAGTATAAATTTTACTGGACAGAGGTTTTATCAGAGAATCAAACAGTCCATGGAACTATTATGGATTCTATGTTAATAAACATTCAGAACAGTTAAGAGGAATCACAAGATTAGTCATAAATTCTAGACCTCTAAGCTTTGTCTTATCTAATGACACCTACCAAATTCCCCACAAAGGGAATCTCTTAGCCAGAATCTCCGGAGCTAAAGTATTTTCAAAATTTGATATGAAATCAGGTTTCTGGCAAGTTGCAATCAAGGAAGCTGACAAATTCAAAACAGCTTTTAGTGTGCCAGAAAGGCACTATGAATGGAATGTAATGCCTTTTGGACTCAAACATGCACCATACAAATTCCAAGAGGTCATGGATACAATTTTTAAACCATATTTTGATTGGTTAATTGTATATATTGATGATGTGCTTATATTCTCCAAAAATGTCCATGAACATTTCAAACATGTTCAAAAGTTTTCCCAGTTCGTCAAAAGTAATGGGTTTGTACTCAGCAAGAAAAATATTGAACTATTCCAGACCAGTATCAAATTCTTAGGACATTCAATCAAAGATGGGCAGATCTCTCTGTAAAAACATGCTTTGGAATTTGCTGATAAATTCCCAGACATCATCACAGACAAAACTCAATTGCAGATATTTTTAGGCTGCTTAAATTATGTGAGCAGATTTTATAAAGACTATGCCAAAGATAGAAATTTTCTCAATCAAAGATTACATAAGCATCCACAACCATGGACGACAACACAAAGAAGCAGTTAAAAGAATTAAAAGCAAAGTAAAAAATCTTCCAGTTTTGTATATTTCTGATGAAGATCCTTTTAAAATTGTTGAAACAGATGCCAGTGATGTCCGTTGGGGAGGAATCCTAAAGCAGAAAAAGGAGAGAGAGGAGAAAATTGTACAATTTGTTTTAGGAACATGGGGTCCTTCTGAAAACAATTACTCCACTATAGAAAAAGAAGTCAAAGAAGCATGGAATTGCATTGAAAAAATTGATATTCATCTTGTCAATAAAAGGTTTCTTTTAAGAACAGATGCATCTACTCTAAAAAAGGTGCTCAGTAAAGATATCAAGAAACCAGGAGAAGCAAAATTTGCTAGATGGAAAGCTCTATTTGCAAATTTCAACTTTGATGTTGAACACATTAAAGGGGAGAAAAATTGTTTGCCTGATTTTCTAAGTAGAGAATACTGAAGCCAAAGGGATATTATCATGGTGATATTAACAAAGTGGGACCCTTCCCAACACATGGAGGTCTTGAGAAGTATTCCAGAAGGACAAGATTGGAAATAATACTTTTCAAAATGGAAGCCTACCTAGCAGCTAATAAACACAAATATTTTAGACGCAAATCTTCAGCCTCATACAAATATATAACATCTAGTTCTAGAAAGGAAGGTCTACCCTAAAGGTAGTAAATGGATACATGACATGGTATATGAAAGGAGTATGCTTTCTGCACATTTAGCTGAAGAAGCCTTGAGAAAAAATTTCCATGATATAAGAATCATCTGGACAGAAGGAAGCAGCCAGAGGAGAGTCTATCACAAGTATTTTTCCATAAACCGCACGAGGGTTCCTACTTGGCATGACATGTCAGAAATGTGGCCTCAAGGAAATCCATCCATTATCTTTCCATATACCATCTATAATTTTCTTGATTATACAAAATTATGGTTGGATATCATGAATTTTGATGGGAAAAATGAGACCCATTATACTAAAGTCAAGTTTGGATCTACATGGACTATGCAAAGAAACAGGCAGGGTGAATGGCTTCAAAATTGGTGGAATGATTACGGCCTCAATAAAATTGTTATGGATCCATTTTATTTTGAAATTAATTTTCAATCTGACTGTAGTATCTGTGGCTCTATGGCAGAATGTTGACACTCTCCATGTAAAATTGTTGGGGATCTAAATAATTATCCTGACTATGATATCCTCGAACAATTTATGGAAAGAAACACTGAATGGTTGGTGATGACTAAAATCAAACACCAAATAGTGCTGAGAAAATTGATGATTGTACAAAGAATCTACACCAAGGCATGGGATGTTGTTAGATACAATAAATTTCGATTTCCCAGGACCACACCTCTCGGAGATCAATAATTATGGTTCTAGTGGGCTTTTTGAAAAAGCATCCACTGTGTAGTGATGTCTAGTCATGGACTGATAGTGACCAGTTTTCTCATGGGCTTTCTGGTAAAAA
The DNA here is from genome assembly GCA_034641835.2 of Pinus albicaulis. Classification (NCBI taxonomy): domain Eukaryota; kingdom Viridiplantae; phylum Streptophyta; class Pinopsida; order Pinales; family Pinaceae; genus Pinus; species Pinus albicaulis. The sequence goes on from CM076570.1 coordinate 578,469,060, forward strand.
TCTTCCACAATGTAAATATTTTACTATTTAAAACTGTACTTAGATTCTTTCTAGATCAGAGACTCGGAGCACTTCTCCGACATATGGTGCGGTTTGACCCCACATCTCCGTGAATGATGGAAAATAGTACAGGAATATGTCTGCACGATTGTCTAATGTTTTCCCTCTCAGCTTTCCTATGTAAGGAAATGGGTAAGGCTCATTAGAGGCATTCGTGGTTGGAGTTTTGAGTTTGAGTTTTTGGAGTTTTAGAGTCTAAGATTGAAGTGTGAGATTATCTTCCTACCTACTCTACATCTGCGAACAACTGTTCAACCTTCTTGCATCACGAAGGAGTTTCTTTCCTCTATATTTTAGAGTTTGAATCTAAGAAGCCTGCACGTCAGAGTGAGAGCTCTGGCGAGAACCTAAAGTGGCCAGATTCTCAGGTTTTTCATATTTTTTGTGTCAAAGTTATGAAACTGAGTCTGTGAAAGGCCAGGAAGCCTTCGAATCGCTTCTTATTTATCAAGTCGCAATATATGATAAATGCCTTATCAATATATCTCTGTAAAGAACTTCTCTCTGTAAGAAATATATCTCTGTAAAAATTTTGATCTTAATAAAATAAGTATCCATTTCTGAAGCACATTTTCCACATATGAGTACTTTATTCTGTCTATGTTAAAATGATCTGTTGAGGTAGTATCTATGAATCAAAAAGTTCGCTTGAATTTTGCCGGAAGTTCACCGAGGTCTGAGGAACACCAGTCTGTTAAAGGCAAGAGGCCACATGAAGGACGATAGAGTGTGAAATACTAGAAGTTCATGTAAACGTTCGTGTATTGATCACAAAAAAGAGACTCAACAAGGCTGAAGTGTTGAAAGTGAAAGCTTATTTGAAGCCCCTGTAGCAAATTGGTATATGAGCCTTGATAATGAACTTAGCAATGAACAGAGGTCTAAATACATTTGTTCTTGCCACAGTAAGAGACATGACCCATAATAAGTATTCAGATTGATTAATTGGTGGGATGGTAGCTCCATTGTTTGACGGACCAGTATAATATGATTGCTACCCAAATTTTTATGTTTATACATTTGATGAGCACATCAAAGATATCCTACAACTTTAGATCCAAACAATTGGATTTGATATGAAGAAGAAAAGAAATAATATTTCCATCCAGACCCGTGGATGTTTTATACATACCAACACCCTCTATCGTGCAGTTCTTCATGCCCCCAACAAAGAATCCAAATCTAGTGTGGTTGTTCTAACAAATTCTCAAAATAAAAAAGTAGAACACCAAATCATCAAATGGGAAGATCTAAGCTTTCTATAACATTGGGTTGTAGAAAATCCAAAGCCTCCTACATTGCAAAGAATTACTTTCGCCAATATAAAAGAAGGCCCTTCCTCTTTTGTCGTGTCTTTCCCCAGAAGATCTACTATAGACCACAAAAGAATTGATCAAGCTTGTGAAGCTTCATCCCTTTATATAGATCCATCGGAAGTTGGTACTGCTAGTTCTCACCTATCATCTGTAAATTGTACCCATGTTGATTTTTTTGAGTTTGCTCAGCTTGTAAATTTTCCTCTCTGCAAGTAATATGCCCAAATTGCAAAAGCAAAGTAAATTTTAGTAGCCTTGCTGAACTTGTTATCCATCAAAATCATCATCCTAGGACTAGATAATCTCCTCCGACAACTTTTGTTACCCATTGTCCAAATCCTAAATGTTTAGACATCCCGTTTCCACATGAAGCTGATCATATAATGATCATCCATGAACTTCCTTCACTTGAGAATGAATATCCACATCTCAAAGAGATGTTCAGCAAGATGAGACCAATGAATATGCCAAAGTATCGGCTAGGATACCTTGAACAGCTTGATGAGCTGATTCCCATGTCTAGATTTGAAAATTTTGTCCCTGAAGATTGTAAAAACTCATCCAAGCCTGAGATGCATAAATTTTTCTCCATTATGGAACGATGTAAAAATCATACAGTAGACACCCAGTGGATAAATAACATGCCAAAATTGGGATCTATATACTCATCCAGAGTCAAATGCTTTCGACCTTGGTACTCCACACCAAGAAAAAATCAAGATGTCAGAAGAATGGAAAACATACATGACAAAGAAAAATACTCGGTTGTCTTTCTATGAATGGAAGAAGAAATTTGAACCATCAGACATACATATGGCAGAAGCTAAATCGTCTTCAGCAAAGCACTCTTGGACTTCCATTGATGGTAGTAAAGTTGAAACTTCTACCACCTTTCCTCCCTATAAAGGAATCATCTTGGGAGAAGCACAAAATTGTGCAAAATAAATTCCTTTAGTTTTAAAGGATGACAATGCCCTTGGAATTGATGGTAGAATACAGAAGGACAATGAAGAAATAAACTAGACAAACACAACAGTTAAGGGACTAGAAATGAATTGTGTTAAAACTGCTGAGATCAAAGAACAATTTGATAGCTTACAAGTTTTTGTAAATAGCATTAATAGATCTATGAATGATGTAAATTATTCCAATACAGTATTGAAGGGTTTTGTCAGAGAATCTCTATCAAATATTGAAGATGTTGAAAAGAAGGTAGAGATTGGAATGCATTATACTCAAGGGCTTATTGAAGATTTAACTAAGAATTTTGATAAAATGCATATAGCCCCAAAAGACAAACCCATTCCTACTTCTTATCTTTTAAAAATATCTATAAATATTCAACATCCTGTAAAACCTATTGAGAAATTTCCCCATCTGTTTCTAAAAGAATCAACAGAAGAAAAATCTGAGCCCATAACTATTTCTTCCTTGTTCAAAGAACCTGAAATCCCAGAAAGCTCAGACCCACATCTGCTCCCCATCTATGAACCTCTTGAAACCCAATACACCAGATATTTTGCGCCTGACCTTAGTTGAAAAGGTAAGCTCCTAGAAACACACAATTTCCATCCTGAATCTCACAGAGAATGGAATATTTATAACCTGAATGTTGGCCAAATTAGGAAAATGATAGATTTAATGTTCACTGAATACAAACTCATGTGTCTCAAAGGAAAAAATGAGGTAGAAGAATGTAAATATATCATCTAGTGTTTTACTGGAACATTACTAAGATGGTAGGAAACAGAAACATCACCAGCATTGGAGACAAAGATGAAAAATGAAATTTTAAAATATGAAGGGGGAGACATTATCCATAATCCTGATGGGAATCCACATAGTAATATGATTGGAGCATTGACTTCACTCATTTTAGACCACTGGTGTGGAGGTGAGATCGAGCTTGCAAATAAAGATGAGATGATGCTCATGAATCGCAAATGCTATAAAATGTCTCAGTATGAATTTTTTCATAGAGATTGGGTTTAGAGAATATATGAAGTCAAATATTGCTATAATATCATGTGGAAACAAGTTTATTTGGCATCCTTGCCCTCAAAATTTGTTGATTATCTCAAACAACAAGAGGCCTTCCAAATGCCTTTTGAATCCTGTACTTGGGGGGGAATATATAGCATTATCACTAGAGTCCTTGTAGGACTATGCACAAGTATGAAAGTTAATAAATCCTTGCAAAAATTATCCAAAATGCTAGATAGAAAATCCATATGTAGCAAATATGGCGTATCTATAAATCATCCTATAATAAAAAGAAGGAAAGCCAAAAATAAGGCCAAGAAAATAAAGAAGCAAGGATATAGAGAGTACCCACAAAAGAAAAAGAAGGGGACCAAGAAATGGTACTATAAATATGTCCCCAAAACACATTATTATCAGCCAAAAGATATTCATCTGGAAACACAGAAAAGAGAACAATGGAACAAGCTAACATGTTGGCTCTGTGGTCAACCAGGACACACATCAAATTGTTGTCCTATTGCATATGAATCCAAGAAAAACAGAGGAAAGAAATCACAAGAATTAGAAAAGAAGAAAATGACCGTAAAAATAGAGGGATCAATCATGTGTTATAAATGTGTTTCTAAGAACCATAAGTCCGAAAATTGTCTCAATTTTACAATCAAAGAACAAGTCAAGCAACAACAACTTGGTTGTACTTCATCATCCTCTAAAAGTTATTCCTAAGATTCCTCTAAAGAGGAATTAAATATGCACATGAATGAAAGAAATTGCATAAATTCAGATGATTGCCATTGTGATTCAGACACTGAATCAGAAAGTTCTTCTGATGAAGAAAGCTTCATTTCTGAAAAGAAGCAAAAGGAAAAATTTCTTATGGCTCAGACCATAGACGATGCAGAAACAAAACTACTCTCCCAAATTAGAGCATTAGGATAAGGAGAAATGAAAGAAATATTGCTAGAAATGTTTCTTAATACAATGCACAAAGACCAGGGAAATAGTAGCAAAACTGTCCCAATAACATAGAACAAAGAATTATTCATTGATGCTTCATTTGAGAAAAATACAAGAGCTTTCCAAAGAAGACAACAGCAAGCAAAAGCCAGGTCTTTAACTTTGGGAGAAGTTAGCCAAGAGATTCATAATCTCAAAAAATAAATCTCCTTCTTAAAAATAAAAGTCTCTGAATTAGAAAAGGGAAAGATGCCTCAAGAAGAAGAATGTTTTTCTAATCCAAACATAGAGATTTTTGAGGGAAAAAGAGATGACTCTATGGGCTTTAGAGACATGAGAGTCATGACTATACAATATCAACAACACCATGTTATGTTGGATATATTTATACAAGGAGAGTTGTTTTCTCTCAAGACACTTATTGATATAGGTGCAGATGTTAATGTCCTAAATTCAAAACTGATACCAACCAAATATTGGGTAAAATATTTTAGACAAGTGGTTGGGCTGGGAAGTAAAAACTTATTGTATGAAGTTCCCCAAGCTTCTATATGCTTTAAATAACATTGCATCAAGTTAAAATTTGCAATTGGAGACATTCCAATTGACTGCATCTTGGGAAATGTATTTTTGGTTGTTGTAGAGCCACATGGTTTTACTAGATTAAAAGGCAATAAGGCTGGTTATTTTATAACTGTACTAGGCTCAGATGGTAAGATGCACATGATCAAATTTCCCTTTGTCTCTACTCCCAGAGTATCTACCATGGTACAAGCCATGCAGTAGATTGAAAAAGCTAGCGAAAATCTAGTTGAGCTTAAAGATATGAAAATCACCATAAGAATAGGAGAATATCTTCAGTCTCCTATCATCAAACAAATAATCTCAAGCTTGAGATCACAAATTGAAAAGGATTGTTGTGCTGAAGAACCAAATGCTTTTTGGCATAGAAAACAACTTTATGTGGAATTGCCATACATAGATGATTATGAAGGAAAACCTTGCAAGAACAGGGCAATCCCCATGAAAAAAAAATACAGATATCTATGCCAGAAAGAAATAGAAATTTTATTGGACAGAGGTTTGATCAGAGAATCTAGCAGTCCATGGAACTGTTATGGATTCTATGTTAATAAACATTCAGAACAGTTAAGAGGAATCCCAAGATTAGTCATAAATTATAGACCTCTAAACTTTGTCTTATCTGATGACATCTACCCAATTACCCACAAAGGGAATCTATTAACTAGAATCTCCGAGGCTAAAGTATTTTCAAAATTTGATATGAAATCAGGTTTCTGGAAAGATGCAATCAAGGAAGCTGACAAATTCAAAATAGCTTTTAGTGTGCTAGCAGGGCACTATGATCAGAATGTAATGCCGTTTGGACTCAAACATGCACCATCCAAATTCAAAAAGGTCATGGATACAATTTTTAAACCATATTTTGATTGGTTAATTGTATATATTGATGATGTGCTTATATTCTCCAAAAGTGTCCATGAACATTGTTGAAAAGTTTTCCCAGTTAGTCAAAAGTAATGGGTTGGTACTCACCCAGAAAAATATTGAACTATTCCATACCAATATCAAATTCTTAGGACACACAATCAAATATGGGCAGATCTCTCTGCAAAAACATGCTTTGGAATTTACTGATAAATTCCCAGACATCATCACAGATAAAACTCAATTGCAGAGATTTTTAGGTTGCTTAAATTATGTGAGCAGCTTTTATAAAGAATGTGCAAGGATATAAATTTTCTCAATCAAAGACTACAGAAGCATCCACAGCCATGGACGACAACACACACAGAAGCAGTTAAAAGAATTAAAAGCAAGGTAAAAACTCTTCCAGTTCTGTATATTGCTAATGAAGATTCTTTTAAAATTGTTGAAAGAAATGCTAGTGGTGTTGACTAGGGAGGAATCCTAAAGCAGAAAAAGGAGAGGGAGGAGCAAATTGTACAGTTTGTTTCAGGAACATCGAGTCCTTCTGAAAATAATTACTCCACTATAGAAAAAGAAGTCAAAGCAGCATGGAACTTCATTGACAAATTTGATATTCATCTTGTCAATAAAAGGTTTCTTTTAAGAACAGATGCATCTGCTCTAAAAAAGGTGCTCAGTAAAGATATCAAGAAACCAGGAGAAGCAAAATTTGATAGATGGCAAGCTCAATTTGCAAATTTCGAATTTGATGTTGAACACATTAAATGGGAGAAAAATTGTTTGTCTTATTTTCTAAGTAGAGAATACTTAAGCCAAAGGGATGCTATCATGGTGATAGTAACAGAGTGGGACCCTTCCCAACACACGGAGGTTTTGAGAAGTATTCTAGAAGGAAAAGATTGGAAATAATATTGTTCAAAATGGAATCCTACTTGGCAGCTACTAAACACAAATATTTTAGACGCAAATCTTCAGCCTCATACAAATATACAACATCTAGTTCCAGAAAGGAAGGTCTACCCTAAAGGTAGTAAATGGATACATGACATGGTATATGAAAGGAGTATGATTTCTGCACATTTAGCTGAAGAAGCCTTGAGCAAAAATTTCCATGATATAAGCATCATCTGGACAGAAGGAAGCAGCCAGAGGAGAGTCTATCACAAGTATTTTTCCATAAACCGCACGAGGGTTCCTACTTGGCATGACATGCCAGAAATGTGGCCTCAAGGAAATCCATCCATTATCTTTCCAGATACCATCTATAAATTTCCTGATTATACAAAATTATGGTGGGATATCATGAATGTTGATGGGAAAAATGATACCCATTATACTAAAGTCAAGTTTGGATCTACATGGACTACGCAAAGAAACAAGCAGGGTGAATGACTTCAAAATTGGTGGAATGATTACGGCCTCAACAAAACTGCTATGGATCCACTTTATTTTGAAACTGATTTTCAATCTCAATTTAGTATCTGTGGCCCTATGGAAGAATGTTAGAAACCTCCATGTAAATTTTTGGGGATCTAAATAATTATCCTGACTATGATATCCTCGAACAATTTATGAAAAGACACACTGAATGGTTGGTGATGACTAAAATAAAACACCAAATAGTGCTGAGAAAACCGATGATCATATGAAGAATCTACACCAAGGCATGGGATGTTTTCAGATACAATCGATTCTGATTTCCTGGGACCACACCTCTCGGAGATCAATAATTATGGTTCTAGTGGGCTTTTCCAAAAAACATCCACTCTATAGTGATGTCTAGTCACAGACTGACAGTGACCAGTTTTATCATAGGCTTTCTTGTAAAAAGCTTCCACAGTGTAAATATTTTACTATTTAAAACTGTACTTAGATTCTTTCCAGATCAGAGACTCGGAGCATTTCTCCGACATATGGTGGGGTTTGACTCCACATCTCCATGACTGATTGAAAATAGTACAACAATTTGTCTTCTCGGTTGTCTAATGTTTTTCCCCTCAACTTTCCTATATAAAGAAATGGGTAAGGCTCATTAGAGGCATTCGGGGTTGGAGTTTTGAGTCTAAGTTTTTGGATTTTTAGAGTCTAAAATTGAAGTGTAAGGTTATCTTCCTTCCTGCTCTGCATCTACGAACAATTGTTCGACCTGCTTGCATCATGAAGGAGTTTCTTGCCTCTATCTTTTAGAGTCTGAATCTGAGAAGCCTGTGCATCAGAGTGAGAGCTCTGGTGAGAACCTAAAGTGTCCAAATTCTTAGGTTTTTCATCTGGTTTGTGTCAAATTTTTGAGACTGAGTCTGTGAAATGCTAGGAAGCCTTCAGATTTCTTCTTGTTTATCAAGTCACAATATCTGAAAAATGCCTTAGCAGTCTATCCCTATAAAGAACTTCTCTCTGTAAGATCTATATCTCTATAAAAATTTTGATCTTAATAAAATAAGTATCCATTTATGAAGCACATTTTCTACATATGAGTACTTTATTCTGTCTATGTTAAAATGATCTGTTGAGGTAGTATCTGTGAGTCAAGAAGTTCTCTTGAGGTTCGTCGGAAGTTCACCGAGGTCTGAGGAACACTAGTTCATTAAAGGCAGGAGGCCACGTGAAGGACGATAGAGTGTGAAAGACTAGAGGTTCATGTACGAGTTCATGTATTGATCATAAAAAAGAGACTCAACAAGGCCGAAGTGCTAAAAGTGCAAGCTTCTTTGAAGCCCCTGTAGAAAATTGGTATTGGAGCCTTGATAATGAATTCAGCAATGAACAGAGGTCTGAATACATTTTTTCTTGCCACAATAAGAGGCGTGACCCATAATAAGTATTCAGATTCATTAATTGGCAAGATGGTAGCTCCATTGTCTGACGGACCAGTATACTTTGATTGCTACCCAAATTTTTCTGTTTATACATTTGATGAGCACATAAAATATATCCTACAACTTCAGATCCAAACAACTGGATTTGATATGAAGAAGAAAAGAAATAATATTGCCATCTAGACCCGTGGATGTTTTAGACATACCAACACCCTCTATCCTGCATTTCTTCATGCCCCCAACAAAGAATCCAAATCTAGTGTGGTTGTTCTAACAGATGCTCAAAATAAAAAAATAGAACACCAAATCATCAAATGGGTTGTAGAAAATCCAAAGCCTCCTACATTGCAAAGTATTACTTCCGCCAATATAGAAGAAGGACCTTCCTCTGCTGTCGTGTCTTTCCCCAGAAGATCTACTATAGACCGCATAAGAATCGATCAAGCCTGTAAAGCTTCATCCCTGTATATAGATCCACAGGAAGTTGGTATTGCTATTTCTCACCTATCATCTATAAATTGTACCCATGTTGATTTGTTTGAGTTTGCTCAGCTTGTAAATTTTTCCTCTCTACAAGTAATATGCCCAAATTTCAAAAGCAAAGTAAATCTCAGTAGCCTTGCTGAACTTGTCATCCATCAAAATCATCATCCTAGGACTGTAGAATCTCCTCCGACAACTTCTATGTGGAATTGCCATACAGAGATGATTATGAAGGAAAACCTTGCAAGAGCAGTGAAATCCCCATGAACAAAGAATATAGAGATCTATGCCAGAAAGAAATAGAAATTTTACTAGATAGAGGTTTGATCAGAGAATCCAATAGTCCACGGAACTGTTATGGATTCTATGTTAATAAAAATTCAGAACAGTTAAGAGGAATCCCAAGATTAGTCATAAATTATAGACCTCTAAACTCTGTCTTATCTGATGACACCTACCCAATTCCCCACTAAGGGAATCTCTTAGCCAGAATCTCTGGAGCTAAAGTATTTAAAAATTTTGATATGAAATCAGGTTTCTAGAAAGTTGCAATCAAGGAAGCTGACAAATTCAAAACAACTCTTAGTGTGCGAGCAGGGCACTATGAATGGAATGTAATGCCTTTTGGACTCAAACATGCACCATCCAAATTCCAAAAGGTCATGGATACAATTTTTAAACCATATTTTTATTGGTTAATTGTATATATTGATGATGTGCTTATATTCTCCAAAAGTGTCCATGAACATTTCAATCATGTTCAAAAAAATTTCCAGTTGGTCAAAAGTAATGGGTTGTTACTTATCAAGAAAAATATTGAACTATTCCAGACCAATATCAAATTCTTAGGACACACAATCAAAGATGGGCATATCTCTCTGCAAAAACATGCTTTGGAATTTGCTGATAAATTCCCATACACCATGACAGACAAAACTCAATTGCAATGATTTTTAGGTTGCTTAAATTATGTGAGTAGCTTTTATAAAGACTGTGCCAAGGATATAAATTTTCTCAATCAAAGACTACAGAAGCATCCATAGCCATGGACGACAACACACATAGAAGAAGTTAAAAGGATTAAAAGCAAGGTAAAAAGTCTTCTAGTTCTGTATATTGTTGATGAAGATTCTTTAAAAATTGTTGAAACAGATGCGAGTGATGTCGGCTGGGGAGGAATCCTAAAGCAAAGAAAGGAGAGAGAGGAGAAAATTGTACAGTTTATTTCAGGAACATGGATTCCTTCTGAAAATAATTACTCCACTATATAAAAAGAAGTCAAAACAACATGTAGCTGCATTGACAATTTTGATATTCATCTTGTCAATAAAAGGTTTCTTTTCAGAACAGATGCATCTGCTCTAAAAAAGGTGCTCAGTAAAGATATCAAGAAACTAGGAGAAGCAAAATTTGCTAGATGGCAAGCTCTACTTACAAATTTTGACTTTGATTTTGAACACATTAAATGGGAGAAAAATTGTTTGCCTGATTTTATAAGTAGAGAATACTTAAGCCAAAGGGATACTATCATGGTGATAGTAATAGAGTGGGACCCTTCCAAACACATGGAGGTCTTGAGAAGTATTCCAGAAGGATAAGATTGGAAAGAATACTGTTCAAAATGGAAGCCTACCTAGTAGCTAAAAAACACAAAGATTTTAGACGCAAATCTTTAGCCTCATACAAATATACAACATCTAGTTCCAGAAAGGAAGGTCTACCCTAAAGGTAGTAAATGGATACATGCCATGGTATATGAAAGGAGTATTCTTTCTGCACATTTAGCTGAAGAAGCCTTGAGCAAAAATTCCCATGATATAAGAATCATCTAGACAGAAGGAAGCAGCCAGAGGAGAGTCTATCACAAGTATTTTTCCATAAACCGCATGAGGGTTCCTACTTGGCATGACATGCTCGAAATGTGGCCTCAAGGAAATCCATCCATTATCTTTCCAGATACCATCTATAATTTTCCTGATTATACAAAATTATGGTGGGATATCATGAATGTTGACGGGAAAAATGAGACCCATTATACTAAAGTCAAGTTTGGATCTACATGGACTACGCAAAGAAACAGGCAGGGTGAATGGCTTCAAAATTGGTGGAATGATTACGGCCTCAACAAAACTGCCATGGATCCACTTTATTTTGAAACTGATTTTCAATTTGATTGTAGTATCCGTGGTCCTATGGCAGAATGTTGGCACTCTCCATGTAAAATTGTTGGGGATATAAATAATTATCCTGACTATGATATCCTCGAACAATTTATGAAAAGACACACCGAATGGTTGGTGATGACTAAAATCAAACACCAAATAGTGCTGAGAAAACTGATGATTGTACAAAGAATCTACAACAAGGCATGGGATGCTGTCAGATACAATTGATTCTGATTTCCCGGGACCACACCTCTCGGAGATCAATAATTATGGTTCTAGTGGGATTTCCAAAAAGCATCCACTGTGTAGTGATGTCTAGTCATGGACTGACAGTGACCAGTTTTCTCGTGGGATTTCTGGTAAAAATCTTCCACAATGTAAATATTTTACTGTTTAAAACTGTACTTAGATTCTTTCCAAATCGGAGACTCGGAGCATTTCTCCGACATATGGTGGTCCCTAACACATCTCCGTGAACATGGAAAACCGTACAGAAATATGTTGTTTGCCCGATTGTCTAAGGTTTGTCCCCTTAGCTTTCCTATATAAGCAAATGGGTAAGGCTCATTAGAGGCATTAGGGGTTGGATTTTTGAGTCTGACTTTTTGGAGTTTTAGAGTCTAAAATTGGAGTGTGAGATTATCTTCCTTCCTGCTTTGCATCTGCGAATAGTCGTTTCAATTCGTTGTATCACTAAGGAGTTTTTCGCTCTATCTTTTAGGAGTCCCAACCGAGAAGTCACACATCGTATAAAAACCTCGGTGAGAACCTAAAGTGGCCGATTCTTAAGTACACTTGGCAATGGTATTAAACTTCACATTTTTTTTAATCGCTTTTTATGAAAAAAATTATCCTCGCGGATGTCAAAATGGTTTCACAGTGTATTGCAATTACTTTTTTTTTTTCAATTAATATTAAAATTTAGTAAGTTGTCTAATCAATTGTTTGTGATAATTTTAGTTGTGTAATTAATTGTTTGTGATAATTTTAGTTGTCTAATTAATTGTGGGTGTTAGAGGTTTTACCAAAGCCAATGCACTTGGACGGTTGTTGGCTACCGCTGATTTGTCCACAATATATTTACCATTTTTAGATATTTTTAAAATAAAAAATATGGACAGATCGTCGGCTCTTAGTTCAGTAATGCAATCTTTGGGCATATCTCAAAAGAGTATGGTGGTAGATCGATATAGATCTACATATTTGGTAAATGATCTATTTTTAAAAAAATGTCTATTTACAATGGGTGAAGCTATAGGTATCACACCTTGTGTTACCAAATGAAAAAGGCCAAAGGCCAAGGTGGAAGGACATGCATCAAAGACTCAACACAAAGACCTTTGGGGTAATAAAGACAACTATGATATGAAAAATAGAGGCACAAACAGCAACTCAAAAACATTTACCGAGAAATTATTGGGCAGCAATCAAAGAAACATTATCTGAGTTAAATTTGTAATCTAGATTGAGACTTTATTAATGAAGTATTAGTAAAATACTTATATTTTTAAGTGATTAATAACTTTTCTTAATCAATATTAATAATTAATTAATATTATTTTTATATTTTTTATAATAATATACTAACTAATATGATATTTTTAATGGTTAATTAATTTATGATTAATTTATATTAAATGTAAAATAAATATATATTCATTATAATTAAATAAGTATTTTATTAATAAGCTAATTATTAATAAAATATAAAAAGTTAATATTAAATAATTATTAATATTATTTTATTAATTAATTGTTATTTATTAATTAATTAATATAAATTATGACATATGTGAAGCTAGGTTACACTTTTTGCATTTTTTTTAGAAAAAATATCATTTTTTTTGTTCTTCAATTTTCTGCAAGCCAAAATATTTTTTCTATTTAGAATTTTATTTTACGATAAAAATAAAACTTGTCAGAAATTTTATTAGCTTTCTATTACTTATTTTTTGGAAATTTTTTATTCACATTTGATGTGTCAACTTAACATTTTTTTGAGTGTGTGTTCTTTAACAATCAAAGGATTCATAAAAAGTCATGTTCAAACGTGTTGGTGTATTCTTTGAAAACTTTGTGTTTTTGAGAGAAAAATGTGTTACAACAATCTCGATAGAGTCTAATTCGGTTTCGTTATATTTACGAAACCAAATTATGCACATCATAATTACTAGATTTTTTTGAACTGATCCAATATTAAAAAAACTGCATATTTTGAATATTTTTCGGCTCACAAGAAATTTCTCAACATACTAGTTATAAACTAAAAATCTATAAACTACCCATTACAAACAACAGACCAATGTAATGCACCATAATTTTTTCAATTTTTTTACAGTGTATTTTGAAAGGGATAGAATTTTGATTTCACTGAATCATAATGACCTTCACAAATTGTTTACACACATTTTATTACAAAATTAATTAAAATTAGTGAATATTTATGGAATTCCATAAAATTTATATTTTCTTAAAGTAGATTGAATTTTTCAAATGCTTGTCTTGGTTCCGATAGTTAATTCATAAATTTTGATGGATTTTAATCATTCCAAAGTTGAAGAAATGTGTTCAGAGCCGAGTTGTTGCGTAGTTGCAGACGTGTTAGTTCAACCGAACTTTTGATCAAAATTACGTCAGCTGAAAAAATCGATGAAGTCCATATATATATATATATATATATATATATATATAACATTTTCAAGTCCCACTAGCACAACTGGTTGAGGATGGGTCTTGTCAGTGAGGCGACCCTGGATCAAACCTCACAGGGGGTGGTTGTGCCCTATGCTAGGGGGAGGAGACATGCTAAAAAATAGAGTCAGCTAAGCGTTTGTGTGGCCTAGGCCGGGTGTAATCCCCGGATGACTTTGAAAGCTTAGATGTCCTTCGGTCACGGCTCCTTAAGCCACAGGTCAAGCCTGGAGGATCACATACAACTTGACGAAAAACAAAAAACACTACTATAATATTTAAATAATTTTAGTAATAGTTTAAGAGAACACTAATGCCACATTAATAATATATTAATCTACATATTTATAACATCTTAGCTATAAATTAATTCATGTATTAATTCATTTAAGTATGGATGAGTATTGTTGACATGGTCAATTGTAGTCAACATGACTACCATGGTGAACCATAGTTATCATAAGCATCATGTTCTATCTATAGGTGACCTATAGTGAATCATAATGAACTATATTGAGCCATGGTGGATAGCCATGGTTGACCATGAAGCATTATAGTGGATGGTTAGGGTTAACCATAGCCAAACCATAGTTAACCATATTATGTAATAATAATAAGAATAAAGTCCTTAAGATCATTAATAATAACAATAAAGCTTTATTAAAGTTAATATTCAAATTTAGTAATTAATATTAAAGTTTAATAACATTAATATTAAAATTTAATAATAAATTTTAATCATTTTATAATAATATTAATATCTTAATAATACTATTTAAATATTAATAAACTTATAATAATATATTAATAATGATATATTAATATAAATTTATTTATGAATGAATACACTAATCATTAATCTACATATTCATAATGTCTTAATTTTAAATAAATATATACACTAAGATATGTTGGTTATGGTTGACTATTATTGACATGGTCAATTACAGCTAACATGAGAATCATAGTCAACAATATTCTACATGACTACCATGGTGAATAAAAATTACCATTGGTATCATGGTCTATTTGTAGGTGACCTTTAGTGAACCATAGTGCACTTAATTGAACCATACTAGATGGCCATGGTGGGCCATGGAGGCCTACAGTTGATGGCCAGGGGTTAACCATAGTTAAACCATGGTTAGATATCAACAACCATCATTTCAATGGTAATGAAATTTAAATCATGGTCAGCTACTAAAAAACCATAGTCAAAATATGGCCAATCATAGTAAAATTGTATTCAAACGATGGTTAGCTATAGTCAATCATACTCAACTGTGGTTGAACATAGCCAAGCCATGGTCAAACGATGGTCAACCATAGTTATACTTTCTTCAACCATAGTCAATCATTATCAGACCATGTTCAACCATAGCTAAACCATTTCTAACTATTTTTTAAATTCAACAACCTTCAACTTTGGTCAAACATAATCACATATTATTATTGAATAATATTCATAGTTGAACATAGTCAATCACATTAGATAAACATAGTCAAACCTTGATAGTCAATGTTTAAATAGTTTACCATGATCAAACTTGGTCAACCATATGTTTACCATATTTAATAATATCCAATGTGATGACATAGTCAAACATGGTCAACCTTTCAAGGGTGAACATGGATAACCATAGTCAATCATGTTCAATCGTATCCATACAATCATTAACCATAGTAAAAAAAATAGTTAGCGGTGTTTAACAATAGTCACACATTGTAAATCATAATCTAACCATAGTCAGCCATCGTGAACTATGACCACCATAGTTTATTATGATTGACCATAGTTAACAATAGTCACCATGGTCAACCATTTTCAACCATGGTTAATGATAGTCATATTGGTATCCATAGTCACCATAATAGATATTTTAAAACCATGGTTAATACATGCTTAACATCGCCAACCATTGTTTATATGGTCAACGTAGGTGGACATGGTAAAACATCGTCAAATGTAGTATTCTATTATCAATATATACAACCAAAATCTATTATTGAAAACTATGGTAAACTATGGTTAAACTACTTAAACCATGTTCGCTCATGGTGAACTTGGCAAATCCATGTGATAAATGTTGCAATGTGATAATCATTGTCATATTGAGATAATCATTATCACATTGTGAAAAACATTGTCACATTTTGAAAAAGACTGTTGTAATAAATTTATTAAATGTTGCAATGTGACAAAAATTCTCGTATTGTGACAAGAATTCTCACAGTGTTGTATTACATTGTAATTTATCTAACGTCGCAATGTGACATTACAAAATTACTTGACCACAACTACTAATGTGATTGACTATTTTCGACAATGATTGACTATGTCTAACACTCAATACTCTTCAACTTTGGTGAAACATAATCACCCATTAATATTATCCATTAGTATTAATAGTCAAACATAGTCAAATAAAAAATTTACAGTCCATGTTTAAAAAGTTGACAATGATCTAACTTGGTAAACTTATGTTTACCATATTTAACAAAAGTCCAAAGTCACCCATAGTTGTTCTCTTTCAATGTAACTCGACCATAACAATGTTTATAGTTCACGCTTAATATTTTTGTTTATAACGTCATGGGTTTTAGTATTTGGGTGTAATATTAGGGTTTATAATAGTAGGTTCAAAATTAGGGTTTGTAATACTGGTCAACCATAGCCTAACAATGGCCAACCATCGTCAAATATGACCACCATGGTTTACTATGATTGACCATAGTTAACTATGGTCACCATGGCCAACCATTTTCAACCATGGTTAATGATAGTCATATTTGGTTATCCATAGCCACCATAATCGATATTTAAAAACCATGGTCAAAACATGTTCAACATCGCCAACCATTGTTTATATGGTTAACCTAGGTGAGCATGGTAAAACAACGTCAAATGTAGCCTTCTTTATCAATATATACAACCAAAATCTCTTATTGAAAACTATGGTCAACTATGGTTAAATTAGCTAAACGATGTTTTCCCATGGTGAACTTGGTCAATTCATGTGATAAACGTCGCAATGTGACAATCATTGTCACATTGTGACAAACATTGTTGTAATAAATTTATTGAATATTGCAATGTGACAAACATTCTCATATTATGATAAGGATTGTCACAATGTTATATTAAATTGTAATTTATCCAACATCGCAATGTGACATTACAAAATTACTAAACCAAATTTACTAATGTGATTGACTATTTTCAACAATGATTGACTATGTCTAACATTCAACACTCTTCAAATTTGATGAAACATAATCGCCTATTAATATTATCCATTAGTATTAATAATAATAAATAGTCAAACAAAACATTTACAATCCATGTTTAAAAATTTGACAATGATCAAACTTGGTAAACTAATGGTTACCATATTTAACAAAAGTCCAAAGTCACCCATAGTTGTTCTCTCTCAATGTATCTCGACCATAATAGCGTTTATAGCCCGAGTTTAATATTTGTTTTTATGACGTCTTGGGTTTTAGTATTTGGGTGTAATTTTAGGATTTATAATAGTTTGGATTTAAATATTAAGGTTTATAATATTGGGTTTGATAATATGGTTCATAATATTGGGTTTAATATTAGGGTTTATAATAGTAGGTTCAATATTAGGGTTTATAATAGTGGATTTACAATATATGATGTTTATTATAGATTTTTTATGATATCTAATTTATAATATTAGGGTTTAATATTATAATTTATATTAGGCTTTAATATTTAGGGTTATAATATAGGATTTAATAGATACAGTTTATAATTAGGGTTTAATATTTGGGTATAATATTAGGGTTTATAATATGTCAATCTACAATATTAAGGTTTATAATATTGGGTTTACTATTAGGTTTATAATAGTGGGTTTAATATTAGAGTTTATAGTATAGGGTTTGTAATATATCAAACGTCACAATGTGACAAACATTGACACATTGTTACATTACATTGCAATTTATATCAACCCCATTTATTAATGCAGTTGTGCTAGGGTTCATAACATTTGGTTTTATGACATTTGGGGTGTATAATATGAGATTTTAAGTATTTTGGGTATAATATTAGGGTTTATAATATTTTGTGTGTAGTATTGGGTTTGGGTTCGTAATATTGATTTTAATATTAGGGTTCATAATATTGGGCTTAGTATTAGGCTTTATAACATTGGAGTTTATAATTTTCAGTTAAAAATTAGGGTTTATAGTATATCTAGCATCACAATGTGACAAACATTGGCGTAATGTTACATTACATTGAAATTTATATCATCAATGTTTACTAATGTGGTTGTGCCACGATTCATAAAATTTGAGTTTAAAACGTTTGGGGCTTATAATATGAGAGTTTTTAATATTTGGGTATAATATTAGAGTTTATAATATTTTGGTTATAATATTGGGTTCTGTTGTAGCTGCTACAACACCACCTAAAATTTTGGGTCCCCCATTTGCTTGCTTAACCCATTAAGGATCTGACCCGACCTTCAATCTGTTAATCTCCCCATGTCCTATTCCTGCCAAAACCCTGTCACTGCGCCCACTCATACAATGCATGCCGCACCCACTTGTCTTTTCCCCTCAAGGCAGGCAGTTGTTGTCTGGAGTTATCTTATCATTAGCCTGTATTTGCATGAGTGTTTTCCCACCACCCATATTTTGCATGCAACCTCACGCTCTCTGTTTATTTAATGATTGTAATTTGGTGGTCCTCTCTACATGTTAAAAAAACCCTGAGTTATCATAGCCATGAATCAAAGGTTATAACCTTGCTCTCTCAAATTTTACTTTGGTACATCTTAGCTTGTTGTCTCTCCACCAGGTTTGAAGGAATATTTTCCATGATACACATGAACATTGGAATTATATTACCAAGCTAAGGTTTATTTATGAGTGAGAGAGTAAGCCTCCAAGGCCGAACATTGTGTTTCATATGTTAATATTGGAGGGAATGGCTAGCATTCAAGACGAGTCATGATGGGTTGGAAAAGGTCACTCACTAATCTCAAGGATACATAGGTTGAAGTTAATATGATCATACTCGATAAAGCCATACTTAACATGCGACCAAAAATATGTTATTTAATTAATAAACTCATCGCTATATTGCAAATATAAAATGACAGTAGGTGTTGACACCCTAGATTAGTATACTGATATTTGAATTATTGTATGTTGTGGCTCATATATTTATGAAATATGGCAAGTAGGACCAACCATACCATATTGGATATGTCATAAAATAAAGGGTGAGGCAAGAAATTGCAACTGAAACTACAGGGGCTTGATTTCGTAATACAACACGTTCATCCCCTGTCCATAAGCAAGGAACAAAAGTCATGCAAATTGGGGAACTTAAGATCGTGGTTAAGTCACATATTTTCTGTTTGTATTGCCTCATTCATGAGGAGATGCTTACAGAGGATAATTTCTTATTTGATGTTCGAAGCATATCTCAAACCAAATGTTGTGAAGCAATATTCGGTGAACAACGTATAGATCAACACTTGTTATCACAGAGGTGATTGGGGAAAATGGTGCAAATACTGGTTATTGCAGAAGGGGATGGAAAAAATTATATGTGTTGGCATGATAGGAATTTTGCACCATCAAACCTTCCTCCAGAGACTCACTCCCACCATGTTGTAAGCATGTACGGTGCAATAGCAACATCCACACTAGTACATTTGGGGGAAATTATGACACTTGGTTTCGACGCTTTTGACCAAATGTCGGAAATTTCCCCAAATTTTTTCAATCCCGCCCGAAACCATCGCTATACCGACATTTAGAGAAAAGTGTCGCAATACCGACACTTAGACAAAGTGTCACAATTGCGACACTATGCCCCAAAGCGTCACTATGGCGACGACTGCCTCCAAACGTCGCAAGTGCGACACAATGTATAAGTGTCGCAATTGCGATGTTTGGAGGCAGTCGTCGCAATAGCGACGCTTTGGCCACTGTAGGTATAAAGACACTTATATGCGCGCTACATAAAAATTATTTTATTAAAAACTACGACACTTATATGCGCGCTACATAAAAATGATTTTATTAAAAACTACATTAACGTCTGATATCGCGCGCGCATTCGCCCTCAGCTCTTGCAGAACAATATTCACCCTCAGCTCTTGCAGAATAGCATTTTCCCTCAGCATTCACCCTCATCTCTTGCAGAACAACATTCGCCCTTAGCATTCGCCCTCAGCTCTTGCAGAACAACATTCGCCCTTAGCATTCGCCCTCAGCTCTTGCAGAACAACATTCGCCCTCAGCATTCGCCCTCAACATTTGCCCTCAACATTCGCCCTCAGCTTTTGCAGAACAGTATTCACCCTCTGCATTCGCCCTCAGCTCTTGCAGAACAACATTCGCCCTCAGCATTTCGCCCTCGGCTCTTGCAAAATGGTAAGTTCTTACTGCAGGCCTTTCCTCCTATAGTAGGGTTGACTCTATTTGGGTTTTAAAGACTCTGTTGGGTTTTTTGAGTCAATTCCATTGGATTGTATTGACTGTAAGTTCAATCATCGTCTTCCAATTTCTTTGGATGAGTTTAAAAAAGAGGATGTGTAAGATGTGTTTGTGCTTGCATGAATTTGCCTCCACCAGTTCATGAAGTTTAAGCTATGGATTTTAGTTCGACAAACTCATCCATCTTAACACCCAGTAACGAATTGCCCTTGGTCTGATATATATTGAAGGTTAAGTGCAAAGTGGTAGAGAATGGGAGATTGAAAGTCATCAACTTTATCACAATGGTAGTACTCCAGATCGAATTTGATAAGCTTTAGTTCTCCAGATTTGGGGATTTTCTGATATTTGGGGATTTTCTGATGACATACCAAAGGTCACATCCATACAACCATATCAAGGTCAATGTTGAGATCATTCTCATATAGATATAGGTCACTGATATATAGGGTTAATATCATCATCACTATCCATGGAAACCGAATGGTTACAAAATTTGTGATTGTGGTTGGCTCATTTATAATTATTACCCATTTACAGTAGAGCACAGAAACACTAAATATGGCTCGAGCAGAGCCTTTACAACAGGCAATGGAATTGCAGCTGCTTCATCAATAACCAATAGCTCCACTTGAGAAAAAATTTCATAATCTTGGGGCTAGATATACTGCAGAGCAAACAATTGTAGTTATCATTCGTGCTCCAATATATTAATATATTTTTTACATTGAACTGAAGAAAGGGAAACAAGAAAATGCTAGCCATCATACAATGCTTTGACATAAGAGTTTTGAGTGACATACTTGAAAAAGAACTCATCCACTGATATTTATAATCATTTGAGTTATTCAAGTTAAACACAATGTCAAGAATCAAGATTCAATACCCTCTATTATCTTCATCACCCAATACAAGATTTAAATTTTTCCCAAAGAAACGCTTATTAATTTGGCAGCCATTATTTCTCCCTCCTTTAAAAACCCTACATTTAAATGAAAACAAGCATTGCATTTCAACTACAAAAATCTATTAGTGTTCAAATGTACATGTGTGCATCACTTGTGTAGGGTATTCCTTTTCCACTTTCACATTATCCAAGAATGTGTGCTGTATAGTTCATATTTTTTGTGATTTAGATTATCTTGAAAAAGGAAAGGTAAATTATTTCCCATGGAAAAAGAAGGTTTTCCCTTTTTACTACTGGAAATGGTACAACAAAGTTCCATTTCTACCCGAAACTCCTATGAAGCAGGAACCAAATAAAGGCCATGTCCTCAATGGACATCATTTGGCTTTGAAAATGGCCATTGCACCGTGTTGTTTCTTATATTACATCACGATAGTTTCTTAGGTAATTTCTTGTTTCTTGAGATGAAAAACAACCAAAGAAATTATGAAGATCCTTTCAAGAAATAAATGACCATTTCTCAATCATATCTCAACTATTTTTTATTTTATTCAGTGGTTGCTTAATTTGAGAGAAATTTGACACTTTTATAAGGAATATAACATAAAAACACAAAATGGGAAGGAATTGATAAGGTAGATGACCTTTAGTTGTTGTTAGAAAATTAAATATTACAGAGCAATGCAACACATAAAACATGCGGAAAATAAAAGCACACAAAACACATAAAACTAGAGAGACACAGATATACGTGGTTCACAGGTTTGGAGCTCGTCCACCACTGAACAACCGGTCCTTCCTTTCCTGTATCCAGCCAAAATGAAAGAATAAAGAAACCTACGGCGAGATCCTTTGTAATATCCTATGTTCTCTCTCACCGGTCTCCCTCTCTGTTTCTCGCTCAGAATACACACATAACATGAGCCATGATACAATGCCCTCATAAAAGAGAGGTTTCCTTCTAGGAAAAAACCTAAATCTAAACATAACTTCTCTTAATCCGATCATTTGCCTAATGAAAGGACCAGATTCCCAGATTGACTAAGAATTACTATACTTTTTAAAGGCAATTTTGTCTTGTTTTAACCGGGGCTCGCTTCAAAGCCCCGCCCGGGGGGAGCTCAGCGTTGCGCCCCCTGGACCCCTCGTGGCAGCGATTAATTACGGGCAGCGTTGCTGCCCCTTTTCAGGTATAGGGGTCCAATGCTATGATACAAAGTAAACAAGATAATCGGGCTCCACACCCAATAATATCCCACTTGGAGACTGATTGTAGCAACTCCATCACTGCTTCATTTGCTGGACAATGACTCCTCTTTGGACTTGGCTATTCCTCATCTTCATCGTCAGTCTTGAAGACCAGTGGACCAGGCATGTTCTCGGTTTCTCACTTGATACACAACTTTTGTTAGCATATCTGCCGGATTCTGGCTAGTGTGTATCTTTTCCAGCTTCAACTCTCCATCTTCCAATACTGACCATATGAAATGGTACTTGAGATGTATGTGTTTAGTCCTGGAATGAAATGCTGAGTTCTTTGCAATATGAATAGCACTTTGGCTATCACTGTATAGAATGCCGATATCATGCTTCTTACCCAATTCATCCATAAACCTTTGTAACCAAATCATTTCTTTACTAGCCTCTGTAGCAGCAACATACTCGGCTTCTGTTGTTGAAAGTGCAACAACACTTTGGATTTTTGAAACCCAACTGACAGTTGTTCCACCTACAGTAAATACATAGCCTGTAGTGCTCCTCCTGTTATCTCTGTCACCTTCCATATATGCATCAACATATCCCTCTAGAGCAATGTTTGAACCACCAAAGCATAATGCTTGATTTGTGGTACCTCGCAAATATCTGAGAATCCATTTTACTGCCATCCAATGTTCTTTTCCTGGATTATTCATGTACCTGCTTAAAACTCCCACTGCAAGTGCAATATCAGGCCTTGTGCAGACCATTGCATACATTAAGGTTCCAACTGCAGATGCATACGGAACTTTAGACATATAATCCATGTCTTCTTGGGTCTTTGGGCACATCTCCTTACTAAGTTTGAAATGGCTAGCAAAAGGTGTACTAACTGGTTTTGCATTGTGCATATTAAATCTTTTCAACACCTTTCTATGTACTCATTCTGAGACAGTGTTAATTTATGATTTTTCCTATCTATAGTTACCCTCATACCAAGGATTTGTTTTGGAGCTCCCAAATCCTTCATTGCAAATGAATTTGCCAATTTTCTTTTGAGCACATTTATTTCCTGCATGTTAGATCCTGCAACAAGCATGTCATCTACATACAATAACAATATAATATATCTGCCATCATTTTTCCTTTTTAGATAAACACAATGATCAGAGTGACATCTAGTATAACCTTGTTCAGACATAAACTTGTCAAATTTTAGATACCATTGCCTTGGAGCCTGTTTTAAGCCATACAAGCTCTTCTTTAACCTGCAAACCAATTTTTCTTTCCCTTTTACCTCATATCCTTCTGGTTGCTGCATGTATATCTTTTCCTCCAAATCTCCATGGAGAAATGTTGTCTTTACATCTAACTGTTCAAGATGTAAATCTTCCGCTGCTACAAGACTTAAGATAGTTCTGATTGAATTCATCTTAACAACAGGAGAAAATATTTCATCAAAATCAATACCTTTCTTTTGTGCGAACCCCTTCACCACAAGTCTAGCTTTGTACCTCTGTTTTCCTCCATCTTCTTCCTTCAGCCTGTAAACCCATTTATTCTGCAATGTAGTTTTACCTGCAGGCAACTTGACTAAGTCCCAAGTCTGGTTATGCATTAAGTAGTCCATCTCTTCTTCCATGGCTAGCTCCCACTTCTTCCTGCTTTCAACCTGCATTGCTTCTTCATAACATTCGGGTTCACTAGAATCAGTCAGCAATAAATAATATAATGAAGGAGAGTATTGTTTAGGGGGTATACTTATCCTGGTAGATCTTCTAACACCACTTTCAGGTGTTTGAGGTGCCTGTTGTTGTTGTGGTGGTTTTTGCTGCTGTGGTTGTTGATTATTATTATTTTCAGGCACCTTTACTTTTTCAGTTATCTCATCAAGAACCGTGTATTCCTTGCTTTCTTTTTCCTGTTTCTTTTCCTGCAACTGATTCTTATACAAGACATTTTCATTGAATATTACATCTCTGCTCCTAATGATTTTGTGATTTTCATAATCATATAAGCGATAACCAAAATCATTAACACCATATCCAATAAAGGTACATTTCTTTGATTTTGCCTCAAGTTTTGTTCTATTTTCTTTATTAATATGGACAAATGCCTCACAACCAAAAGGCTTTAAAAAAGAGTAGTTTACCTTTTTACCTATCCATGCTTCCTCTAGAATACCACCATCCAAGGAACTTGAAGGCCCTCTGTTTATTAGATAAACAAAAATATCTACAGCATCTGCCCAAAATTGTAAAGGCAATCCTGCATGCAATCTCATGCACCTTGCACGCTCCATGATTGTTCTGTTCATCCTTTCTGACACACCATTTTCTTGTAGTGTTCTTGGAACTGTCTTCTCTCTACAAATTCCATGCTCTGAACAGTACCTATCAAACTCTTTGCTGCAATATTCACCTCCATTGTCTGATCTGAGACACTTCAACTTCTTTCCTGTCTCAATCTCAACCAAAGCTTTCCATTTCTTGAAAGTGTCAAATACATCAGATTTATTCTGAATACAATAAATCCATGTTTTTCTAGTTGCATCATCAATAAAAGTAACATAATAACGAGAGCCACCGAGAGATGATACCTGAGCAGGTCCCCATACATCTGTATGCACAAGCTCCAATTTTTCGCTCTTCTTTTCTTTCCCAACTCTGAGAAATCTGACTCTCTTTTGTTTTCCATAAATTCAATTCTCACAGAAATCCAAATCAACATTCTTCAATCCTGGCAACAAATTTCTTGAGTGAAGAATCTTCATTCCCTTCTCACTCATGTGTCCGAGCCTATGATACCATAATGCTGCATCTGCTCCTTTGGAAGTTAAAGCATTAACAGAGTTAGAAATACCATTGCATAAATACAATGTACCAACCTTTTCACCTTTTTCTATTACCAGCGCTCCTTTGGTGACCTTCCAAGTTTTATTTGTGAAAGTTGTCACACAACCTTCACTGCCTAACTGCCCTGTTGAAATCAGATTTTTCTTTAGATTTGGAACATGCCTTACCTCCTTTAGTAGCCATTGGTTTCCATTCTGTTGTTTTACAAGAACTTTACCCATTCCAACAATTTTACAGGGTTTATCATCACCCAAACTAACTTGTCCAAAATCTCCTTGAACATAGTCATGAAAATATTTCTTATCAGGTGTGGCATGGAATGAAGCCCCTGAATCTACAACCTAAGAATCAGTAACATTTTCAAAAGAAAGAATCAAAGCATCTTGTAACACATCACCTGTCACATTTGCTTCATGATTGTTTTCTTGCTGTGTGTCTCCTTCTTTTCCCTTCCGAGATCTACAGTCTTTCTTTAGGTGTCCTTTCTTTCCGCAATTCCAACACACTATCCCCGATCTAGACTTGGATCTGCCTTTCCTTGATTTACTGCGATATCCAGAGCTCTTTCCTCTTTCCATTCTTCTTCCCCTAGACTCTGCACTCAAAGCATTACCTGATGTCTCACCAGAGCTTTTCCGTCGCATTTCCTCGCTAAGGATAGCACCAACAACATCATCAAACTTTAAAGTATTAGATCCAGAGACAGAGTTACTAATGGCCATTACTAAACCATTCCAACTCTCTGGAAATGAGCACAAGAATAATAGAGCTCTAACTTCATCATCAAAGTTTACCCCTACAGAACTTAACTGACTGGTAACTGTATTAAATTCATTTAAATGGTCTGCAACAGATCCACCTTCCGACATCTTCATATTAAATAGTCGTTTCATAAGAAATACCTTGTTTGAGGCCGATGGTTTTTCATATATTTTTGCCAATGTCTGCATCAAACCCTTTGTTATTGTTTCCTTCGAAATATTGAAGGTGACTGACGCTGCAAGACACAACCGTACTGTTCCGAGTGCCTTTCTATCGAGAATGTTCCATTCCGCATCTGTCATGGCCGTCGGATTCTTTGTTTTTCCACTGAATGATAGGTACGGATATTTCTGATACAGATAATCTTCCATCTGCATCTTCCACAGTGGAAAGTTTTGGCCGTTAAATTTCTCGACCCTAAACTTACCATCGTCCGCCATTGCTCCCACTCGAACCAGGAACCCTTCTTTCCTGCGAGTTTATCAGCCAAATATATGTTCGGCTCTGATACCAGTTGTTAGAAAATTAAATATTACAGAGAAATGCAACACAAAATATGCAGAAAATAAAAGCACACAAAACACATAAAACTATAGAGACACAGATATACGTGGTTCACCCAGTTTGGGCTACGTCCACCCCGAACAGCCAGTCCTTCCTTTCTATTATCCAACAAAAATGAAGAGATAAACCACATAAAACAGATTCTACATAGAAACATCTCTATTATCTCTGCCACTCTCTCTGCTTCTAGCTCCGATATCACACACACACACTAAGACAAACATAACATAATGCCCTCATAAAAGCCAGGGTTGCCTTCTAGGAAAAAAACCCTAAACTAAACATAACTTCTACCGTCAGATCATCTGCCTATGAACAACCCAGATTGACTAGAAATTACTATATTTTTACAAGGCAATTTTACATTTGTTTTTAGTCAGGCTCAAGCACTGTCGAACCCCCCTCTGACCCCCACGAATGTAATGAACATGCTAATGCCTCATTTCTTTTATGTGCAGATCCAATGTTGTGATACAAAGTAAACAAGATAATCGCTTCCACACTAACAGCTTGTTGTCACTAAGTTAAATTGATAATACACGATGCATGTTTTGTACTACAAACTAGATTCCTTCCCGGAGTTAGGACACAGAGTATTGAATCAAAGATGTAGTTTCTAACTTCTTGTATTGGTTCATCAATCTTGAAATTCAGACATTGCATATCTTCATTGCTTCATGTTTGAATAATTTGCATCATATCGTACAATAGGAAATTAAGAATTATGATTATTATTACTTTATGGATCTATTAAGTTACTTTTAAGTTTGCATGGTTTAGTGTGAAATTATTCTAGTGTGCCCCTAGGCCCAGGTGAAGGAATGCCAAGGACCGAGAACCCTAGTTTTTAAATGGTATTGTTTCTTATACCCAAAAACCCCTCAACATCACTTCTTATTAGTTCTTAACAATAGTGTTGTAAACAATTTGAGAATTGATATAGAAAAATCTCGCACCTCGCACTTCTCAAGTCAAAGTCCTAAAGCTAAAGTGTGATACCATGTGTAATTCAATAGCCCCATTGTCACCTCACCAACCTCTTTTCACTTCGGGCTAGCTCTCCTCCAACTCAAGGGGGGTTCTCCCTAGTATATGTTAGGGATCTAATGGCCCAACCAAACCAAGTCAAGAGCCCCCAACTCTCTATGTTTACTACTATCAATCAAAATATTGAACAATAGGGTCAGACATGCATCCTGAAGATAAAATTGCCAGGGTATTTTTGGGTAATTTCAAAGGGAAAGTCCCCAAACACATATAATCAAGGAATTATAACGTGATTTCAAACATTAAATATCAACAAAATCGTTTAAAGGATATTGAAAGGAAAAATGTGATGGAAGATATAAAGTGCCTTACTTAAATGCTCTAAGGATTTTTCAATAGTTGCTCCAAAAGCTTCACTTCAAGGCCCTTCAAGATCGTCTCCAACAATGCTATACCATCAACTTCAACAATGTTGCTCCAAAAATGTCCTCAAGGTCTTCACAACAAGTTTACTAGAAGTTGCTCCAACAATATATTCAATAAGGTCTTCATTGTCAACTCTTCTCTTGTTTGGGTGCCTTAATGTGCAATGACATGTTTCCAGGACTGAATTCAATGCAAGGCATATTTGAAACTCTAACTCTGTCTTCCGGTGTCTTATTAGAAATTATTTCAGTTTTCATTTTGTGTTTTCAAGTTAGATATTGTTTTCAAGTTTTTACATTTACAATTTTATTGCAATGTGGCAGACTGATCAGAGCAGTGCAGGAACAACCCCGAGACAGGATGATCGCGGAAAGAGGCCAGCGGAAGAACATGTAAAGTGCCAGCATTTCTCTATCTTTAGGTATTTTAGTTATTTACATAATTTAAATAATATTAATTTTGTTCAAATATGCAGACACCTAGCCATGGTACGCCTGATGATTCCCTCTTTGAGGAAGAGATTTCTTCATCCCTATCTCCAGTGTTCTTGTTGCGAAAAAAGGCACGAGATGCAAGGTCAGAATTTAATACTTTGATAGACGCGCCTCAAACACCTGAAACAGAAGAGAGGATAAAACAAATTATGAGCCAGCTAGAAACATATCAGGTAATAATAAAAGTTATGAATTTTGTTCCTGATATATAATTGTTATATTTGATTTACCTTTACATTGACTAAAACCAACAAAAGTTCTTTGTATGTAGCATTTTCATACTGCTGAACCCGTGTTGGTGGTAGTAGGGACACAAGGGCAAGAGATTTCAAAGAACCCTTCCCACACCTTCTACTCCTTAGGTGCCAGCCAAGAAACACACCCCCGCCCCAAGCAGAGAATCACCCAACCGTTGAACGTGTTGGGCGTGATGAGGCTGATATTTCCACATTATTGGTGCCTTAGAGCTACACGCAGCTACCCACTGTGACTAATGGCACAAGAGCAGAACGATGAAGGTGTCCCTATAAAGCACGTACAACTCCCAGGTAAGTTTTAATATTTTAACTATTTCATTTACTCTATCTAAAACATATTTTATCGTGATTTTTATTTTTAAAGTAATGATAATATATTTTTTTTCTATGTAGGAAACAATGAGTTCTACAGGTTTTTGGAGAGCTATGCGTTGGTAATTTTTGTCCCAACCATATGCACAAGGTGGAATTCCCAAAATTCCAACCTGAAAAAATAACTTCTAGATTATCTAGAAGCCCTTGTTGGGGTCGATAATATACAAATACGGCTCCTAGAGTCAAAATCTGCTAAAAGACACTGTGAAACCTAGGACACAATTGAAATTTAACCCTAGATACGAGCGTCCTCTCACAGTTCCATAGAGTGAGTGGAGAGCACTCATCCATGATGGAAAAAAGAAAAGGGCAAAGAAAGAAGGAAAAATGCCAACTAGACCCGTAAGGTAAATTACAACTTTAATTCAATCGCTTTAATTTTCTCTATGTCTAAAATAAAAGTGTGCTACGTCATATCTGACTTCAATATTTTGATGCTAGGTTGCCTGACACCTCAAAGGAAACCAAAGCTAGGATTGAAAAAAAGGGCCATCCACAAGGTCGGCCAGGGTGGCTACTTGAAATTAGCTGCAAGAATTGTAATTAAGTAGCTAAACATCTTATAATTAATTGTATCACCTTCCAACGTTTTTGTAATCCTATCAGATATGATTAAAAATACACAATCATATATAATGTAGGGTGATGACTTTAGAACAATAACTACAGAGGAAGATAAAAATACTTACTTCCTGCTTATCAAGCCGCATTTGAACATCATGAAGCTAAAACCAAGATCCGCACGCCTGAGCAAAACATTAACCTTTCAATATTTTTGTTTTCGTCCATAAATTTAATGTCTAACAACTTTGTTTAAATCAGGGGAGCAACACTACCGACGAGGTAAATAACCCAGCTTTAGAGCCAGATGTAGATGATCCTCTCGTGCAACCTGATCATTGTAGTGGGGACCAGGCCGACAATGCTGCTATCAGTGAGGGCCGTGACGGTAATTAATTTCCACTTATAATTTTTTCTAATTATACCTTGATGGTTGTCCTTATAACGTTTTTTGTTTATATGACAAAGAATGTTTCCCTTGAGGATCTTACCACCAGAGAGGAAGACAGGGCAACAGTCCCAACGGCGACAACTGGTGCACCAGGTAAATAATCTCATTGCAATTTTTTTTATTAATATTACCGAGCTAGTTCAATGATATTTAAAAACTGACAATTAAAATTTAATATTATCTGTTTTTGTAGGCGATGCCCCGTCACTGGATGAGACCAGACATCGTGACTACGCAACTAGGTCAGTAGTGGGGGTCGAAAGGCACGAAACAGGAGCAGAGCACGATGATATTGATGATGTAATTAGGAGCTTTAGAAATAGGAAGAAGAAAAAGAAATTTTGATAATGTAAAATATTGTATTATTATAAGACAAACGTTACCATACTTGGAACGTTTTTTGCGTTATATAAAAAACTCATTTATCTTACTATTTTTATGTCAAGCATTAATTTCAATGTTTCCTTGCGTACTTTTTGTTGAATTGTTTTTTTATTAGTTATTGAATATTTTTTTTATGCTCATGAAAGTAAAAAATGAAATATAGATTGGGTATTGGGGAATTGAGAGTGATGTGAGGGGGGGGGAGGGACCATAAGAGCTTCCACCTTCACGTGGTTGGCCCTGTTTAGTAGAGAATAATTTATTGGAGCGATTTAATCTTGGAGCAAACCTCCCTTGATCCAGCGTAGCAACAAAAAAGTCACTGTTGACTTAGTTGCTACTCTTTCAGATCGTGGGAGGCTTGTTCCAAGTTCATGCGACTCCAATAAATTGTTCTTGAAAAGAAGAGGAGCTTATTCAGGTATGTTTTGACATTTTCAACATATGTTCTAACATTATCATAAGAATGCATCTTAGAGTAAAACATACTACATCAATTACTTGTATTTATTGTATAGATAATGATGGATTTTGATTGACTTGGCAGTGCAGGTACAAATCCTCTTGCATCATGAGCAATACAACTTGTCAACCAGGGTCATGTCCAGGATATTTTTACTTGTGCGCTTGACCAGGTTCATAATGTCACATTTTGTAAGTTCCTTTACAGTTCATAATTCAATATTAAGCTTGTTCATGATTATTATCTAGGTTTTTGTATGTGTTTTTTCATCTATTTGATTGTAAGCAACTCTGCATGTTTCCTGTTGTTCACTATGATTTCTCCCATTACCACTCCCAGGATGAATCCGACTTTGTTGTTACATAGGTTACTTTATTGTTACTATGATTTCTCCATTTACGATTTCATAGGTTACATCATGTAAAGTTGTCAATCTCAGGTTGGTGATGAGCTTTAGTTCTCCAGATTTGGGGCTTTTCTGATATTTTCTCCCTCATGTCATTCCTGCATCACCTCGTTGTTTGAGCATGCCAATTGTCTACCAATTGTACCAATTGGCACATGTCAATATCTGAGTGGTGCCACATTTCACCTATTTTTGGCCCACTTGACCACCTGAAAAACTCAAATCCACACACCATGTGTCTTTATCATGGAGTGCCACATGTGCTAGATATTTAGGCCGATAGGCCTTCTGTTATGAAAGAGATCAATTTTTTTCCATCAACACTTCTTATCTAGGCACGACACCCGTTACTTGTTTAATCTGACGGTCACAGTCTCTTGGGTTACCTTCTAGGTTTGACATACCACTGGTTTCTGGTATATTTCCATGGAATCGGTCTGAAAATACCAACAAAAATCCACACACCTGCAACGGTCAACAGATCTGACGTTTTAGTAGCTACATTTCCGCAACTGCCAATACACCTGCCGTTTTAGTTGCTGCATTTTGGCAGCTGCCAATACACCTGTCGTTTCATTCTCCTAGACTCTGTGTATGCGTATTTTTCATATAATTTTATCATGAAGTTGGCTGCAGTGCTTTGACATGCCTTTGAATATTTTTGCAGGTTAGAAGACATTTTAGGCCAGAGATATTGAATAGACTTGATGAGATAGTTGTATTTGATCCTCTTTCTCGTGATGAGCTCAAAAAATTTGCTAGACTACATATTAAAGATGTAGCGATTCATCTTGTAGAGAGAGGTGTTGCTTTAGGGGTTACAGATGCTACTCTGGATCTTGTTCTTCAGGAAGCCTATGATCCTGTAAGTAATCACTTTGTTTTTCTCTCTTTCTTATTTAGAGTCTATCTTGCCAGAGGATGTGCCCATTATGGTTTTATATGAGACCGTTGTCAATTTCATCACCGTCCCTCATAATATGTTTGATTGTTTTTATAGATAATAAACAATTATTACACCAAACAATAAAAAATTAACCGTACTATGACTAATATGATATCTTGAAATAATTCTCATTATAATTTCATAACCTCTGCTCTCACTTGGTGGTGTCTATATCACTAAGTGTGTCTTCTTTAAAATTATAGTTATAATGTATAATAAATCACCAACTAATGAGTGATATTCATAATAATTCTTATTATACTCTAACTTACTCTCACTAGGTGTCTGTATCACTAGGTGTATCTATTTTAAAATGATAGTTTCAATGGTAGTAGATAAATTGTTATCTCTAAATTAGGTGCTTTGATGATGCTGTGATCGAGCACAAATAGCAATGGCTTTGACTAATATAGTCTCAGAACCTCTATTATATAAAGGTTGTGGGATTGATTACGTGGCAACGCTGGGTCCCATGGTTGTGGAACTTCTTACCTCTAGGAATGATAATGTTCGAGAACAGGTAGCACATTTATTTTATAGGCATAAATTATTCTTCCCAACTATCTTTATATGTCTTTAATTTTGGAATTTGATTTAAAAAACTAGTACCCAAATTTGAGTTCAACTCTAAAAGTTCATGTAGCAATGTTTAGCTTTGAAAATATTATGAGCACTCTTTTACATTTAGGGATCTTTCCCTCAGCCATGGAGCTCTAAGGCAGGTGCTTGACCAGTTGAATGATACTGCCAGAATTTCAATGATAAGAAATGCCACATGGGCTCTGTCAAATTTTTTCCACGATAAACCCTAACCACTATTCGAACAGGTAAGCAGAATACATTTTCTGCCTCTTCTTCTTAGTTCACAGATACTGTGGATTTTTTTTATAGATCTTGGTGCTTGGTAGATTTGGACGTAATATTGACCTAGGCGCTTGTTCATTACAATGACTTTGTCATCAGGTTTTAGAAAATGATCAGAAATTTGGGTTTCACAAGGGGATTACCCTTGCTTGCAATTATCGATTATCAATCACATTCAAAAAAATTCTTTCGTAGCATTGTTGAGCTCTTTGTAGAATTTCCTGAAAATTTCAGCAACATTCAACTAAATTTGAATCATTAATGCTAATACTATGCACTTGTAACAGTAATCCAAACAAACAATCTAGTGGCTAATGTAACAACAATAACAACACCCTCGTAAGTTGTAATGCAATTCAATTGCATTTATGTGAATGACTATGGCACCTCTTTTGTGTCAGCTATCGACGTGGTTGCAATGGTTTCCATTAGGATTCACTGGAATTCAACATCCAAATAGTATCAAACGCTGATCATATATCTCTATGAGGGCAATAACACGATTCAGTTGGACTCATCACCCCCAAATAGCCTCCAGGGCTACCCAGAGTGTGATCATTTGGAGCAATAACAAATGCTCATCCATCCCCAATTGAAACAGGAACAGGACCCACATTGGTTACAGAAAAGGAGAAACACGTTTTGAAAAAAGAAGAAACTTTTGTATTAGGGTCCAGAAATCTAACTGGTCTATTGTACAATGCCCTACCTACACTTCAAATTGGTACTCCCAACTCCATGCTAAGGCTCATTGTGCCATTCTTCAGATGAGCATCTTAACCTGAAGTTTGATTCCAAAAAACCCAAGTCCCCTGTTCTATGCCCAAGACCTCTGCTACAATTTGATGTTTCTATTTCCCAACTTGAGTTATTTGCATGTGGATTGAATATCTCACAATACAATCATTCATTTCCTAAATGTCTACACCATGAATCATGATAAGTAAAGTGAAACAGATGTTAAACAGATCAAGGTCCGTATTTGTTCCCACAATAGAAAATTTCCATAGTAATCCACTTTTAATGTTGTCCTTGCAGATTTTATCACCTTGATCTAACCAGAATATCTCCAAAATGATGCAACAAATAATCAGAAATTATTTTTCTTTAGTATAGAAACTATTGGTGATTATGTATTTTGTACAGTTCTAACACCCTAAGTGCATGGTTGATTTTCTTTATCTATATGTGAAATGACTGAACATTCAGCGTAAGGATATGGAAGGTTTAAGGTTTAAGGAAACCTTGTATATTACACGGTAATTCTCTGTATCATTCTCATCATTTTTTGGATTTCTCTTTTATACTGCGTTTCTACAATGTTGTCTTTATGCCGAGTTTTTAATAAGACTTAGAATGAAAATTTATAGATTAAAGGCCATTTCGCACTTCTATATTAATTTATGCATTAGGCTGAAATAAATTAGGAACAAATCCATAGATTCTAGTTTTTGGATTGATATCTGTCAAATCGTTGCTTAAAATAAGCTTATATATCAACCAAGGTCTTGCTAACTGTGAACTAGCACACAACCTACAATAATCAGATTACTATGATTTATTTTAAGTGACTTTGATAGAAAAGTCTTAATTGAAGTTATTGAGGACATATCAAGCAGTGTGAAGCAGTCCTTTGACTATAAACAGATGGTGAGTTTCAATAGTGGTTATAATCATTTGGTTGTGTATATTAACATCTGGTATTGTTCTTCTTAGCATTAAAACTAAATTTTCCTTTTGGATATCCTATACATGAGTTAATCTCTTTTTCTTCATTATTTAAACCACATTCTCAATCTCGAATTGCACTTGTAGAAAATAGAAATTTTTTTTTATGGTAATAGAGTTAATATACCATTTCTGAGGTGCAGAGATCTCTTCAAGCCAAGTTCTACTGTCTATTTTTTTTATAACAACTTAACTAAAATCCGATGAATATTTCATGCCCGTGAGCATATTTAGAATTTTCTTGAAAAATATGGCTTGGAAGGCTTTGGACTTTCCCTGATACAAACTCTGTAAAGCTCACCTAATGCATTATACCAACGTTATTGTTCAAGAGGTAGTCTTACAAAGTTGTACGCCTTTTTCATTTAACCTTTTTGTAAGGCATCAACCTAAAGGGTAACCCTGACTACTGTGTTTCTCCCTTTTCTTTCGTTAAACATATCTATAAATGCCTAGGGGATATTTTTTACATTGTTCTGCAGTTTTTATTTCGTGCCCAGCAGACAATGAAAACTTTAACATGTTGAATCTATAATATATTATCCTCAAAGGTCATTGACTACATGTATGCCAAATTCATTAGCATTTTGGTTAGACTTTTTTTGTTTAGGTCATTGAGTAAATCACTGTGTTGTGATACTTCACAACACTCCATTTGTTCTAGGTAATATAACATGTTAAGTCATGGGTTGTAAGTTTTTTTGTTTTGGCAATTAGTGGCAAGCCAATAGTTTCCAATTTTCATAGAATTCACTCGTGGAGTTTTCGGCGTGGAGATCTCATTATAAATACTCATCTTCAGGATATGCTTTAATAAGCAAAACTTGTATTTGATTTTAGGATGGAAACATATTACTATTTATATCTACTTAGCTCATGTCATCCTCGTTGAGTTCTTTTGTTCCTATTTCTGTTGTCTCATTTAGGAGGTCCTTTTGCTCGTCTCTCTCTCTTATGTAGTGTATCCAAGGTGGGTGATCAGGTTTGATCAACCTAAATTTTTCATTTTCTGTCACATTCTTTTATCTTCTCCTTAATATTTCTTTCTTTGCTCTTATTTTCATAAAATTAAAATCCATTCGTCATTGTTATAAATCAACACAAAAAAAGTTGAAAATGAATTCTTAGTTTTTGTTCTGCCTTTCTTTTTCGTTCTATGTTTTTTGTTCTCCTGTTACACATATCTAATGCCTTTCAGGTGTCAACCAATACTCATGTAACCCTCTTACATATTTACAGTGATTTCACAGTGAAGCAATGGTGCTATTCTATTTGTTGATTGGCCCTCAAACAAGTTGTTATCCTAATAATTAATGTGTAAGTTGTGGAACTCTTCTGGGTTAGCTAATGACGGTTCATTCCTTGGCAGATATCAGTTTTTTTGTAGGTTTCTGGGGATATACAAGACCGTGGTTGTGCTTTTGATCATATTAATGTTTTTGAAAGACAGATACGGACCTGAGGAAGGCACCTTTTCGGCATGTTTCTCAGTCAAGCGTGGTTTAAAGAGAATGGCCCATTGCTTTTTTGCCTACAAGACCGTGACAGTGGTTTTGACAATATTTACATCTTTGAGACTATGATACAAACCTGTGGAAGGAAGATTTTTAGCATGTTGCTTAAGCATGGTTCAAAGAAAATGGTTTATTGTTTTATTTTCCTTGCACAGAGAAAATATGCCAAGCACTACCGTGATTTTGTAGAATCCTGCATTTGAATTTGGGAGTCACTTGAACTTGTTGTGGAAGAAGTTTAGGTTACAGACCAAGTTTAGAGTTGTTTTAGGTTTCCCACCTGATACATATTTAAATATATTTAAATTTGGATATGCTTAAGATATTTTTTTTGTTATATTGGAAGTCTAAAGTTGTAGATGGATTATATCTGACTTTTCAATTGAGGGCATTCTTTCTAAAATTTCAAATTTGACAGTTTTTTAATGGCTTTCTTGTTATTGCTTTCATAATTTATTTTTTTGAAGTATCTCCTTAGTTGAATAGTGTATACGGAAATTCAGAGTTTCCCTTAATATTTCTTTCACATTATTCTATCCCTACCCAATTGTATAGGTGTTGCATAATTTATGTTGGTTTCTTAAAAGGAAATGAAAAATTCTTGGGTTTATGTTCAGGACATTGTTCCGATTCGTCATCACTGACATAATCTTGAACAATGTCACCCACCTGTCCTTGCATGTGTTGACCTTCTATTTACTTGCTATTGCAATGTCATTTTCTAATTGTGTAGTGTTCCATATTTTATTTGTCCAGTGAACATGGCATGCATTGAATTTTTTGCATAATGAAATTACTCTACATGCCGAGTTTCATATCCCCTCGAGAGTCCTAAAGCAGCCTTATGTGCAGAGATTAGTGTTGGTTTATCAAAATTGGGCAATTGATTTTCTTTATATTAACAATAATCCCCGATTTGAATTTGTAGCACTAATATTGGGTATCTTGGTTTATCATGCCGCAAACTTTACTGATGTTAATCAACACAAGCTTCAGTTTGTGGAAACCAATATCAATTCCATTTCTAGAGGCTTGAGAGGGATTGACAACCATTTCTATATCCTTCTACTCAAATATGTCAATGAGCCTCATTAATGCGCGCTCAAGTAATGTTATTGCCTCCTTTCGATGTTCCCTTGCACCTCCTGGTGCAATTGCTAGTAATAAACTTTACAACTACATTATGAAACAGGCTCACAACCCTTTTCTTTTATATGCAACGCATATATTAAAAACATAACAAAACTATGCAAATAACAAATCTATTAAAATGCTCCTGGGGTCCACAATTTATAAATGTTTTAATATATATATGAAATATATATATATATATATAACATATATACGTCGCATTTAAAACAAAATATTACCAAAACCAGTGTGGGACCTTAACAAACAATAAAAATATTCCACCGCGCGTTATATAAAGTAAAATATATAACAAAACCTTTGTCAAAACTTCAAACGAACCCTTTAGCCGTGGAGCTCTCCAGACTTCAAATGGCGATAAACCATAATTCAAACCAAATTCGCGTTCCAAAATAGCCTGCTGACGTCAGCCAATTTTGTGACACGAAAACTGAATGAATTCCACCCTAATCTTTTTCGGGTCCAAATTTGGGCTAGCGTACGGAGAGAGAGTTGTGACACGAATTTCTTATCAAATTCGCCCTAATCTTTTTCGGGTCCGTATTTCCACTGCGCAAGCAGCCCAAACAAAGATCTGCTCCAATCAATTTCTGCCACGTGTCCTCAATCAAAAGTTTCCATGTTCCCAGATGCAGGTGCATTCGATGGCGTTCAAGGTGATGGGACATGGATGTGGCAATTTCATATCAATCGCATTAAGTTTTAACGTTGTTCAATCAGCCGATATTTAAGTTCCAAGGTTTTCACATCAAATCGCATTAAGTTTTAACATTGTTCAAGATCGGACCTCCACTCCTGTTAGCGATTCTGCATGCTCCAATATGATCCGGCCTTCGGCTCTCATCAATGAGAGATTAATTATGACGGACGTTCTTCGATGCCATTGCATTCAGGTCGATAAAATGGTGTTTCGCTATGGTTTTTCAGACGAGTTGCAACCTTTGAATTGAAAATGCTCTCCGGTTGCTGGGTTACACTTCCTACTCACTGTGACGAGAAGGAGAAGTGGCCAACTGAACTACTGCTTAGACCTTGGTGCAAATATGCATCTCTCTCGGTCTGGTCTGTGTCTGTCTTCCTCAGTTTCTTGGAATCCTGCTTCTCCGTCTCGTCTTGTGCCCACTACTAAGACTGCACCCATGCCTCGCCTGCGTCCAAGGATGCGTTGCCACAGGGGGAGCACTAGAGTTCAACCCCTACGCGCTCCCTCCAACCCCTCAACCGAATCGTCTTCCGCCCAGTCTAGTGATTATTACGCAGGTTTCTATCCAAACACTAGAAGTGGGCAGGGTCGGGTTCTAGGATCTAGCCATCGTATGGGCTCCCCTGCTCCTCATTTCCCCACCGCTTCACCGGCTTCTCCCATGACGTGCACTGTGCATTTTTCCTTTAATTTCTCTCTGAACCGCCCAGGAATCACAGCTTCAATCACCGTGGTTTTCCGTGAGGAGGCCCAAGTGGAGGAACAATGCACCCGTCCAACGGGTCTGAGCTCAGAAAAAGCTGGCCAGCATTCGGGCCTTCAGGAGGGGAGCAGTGGCGTGAATGTGGAGATAGCACCTGGCAATTCTGGACCTTCCGAAGGATGGTGCCGAATCGTCGAGGAACCACCGGAGGAGTAGTTTGGTTAATTTGGTTTTCTTGCTTCGCGGCCCACTTAATTGGGCATGCTTTAGATTATATTCTGTGCTGGACCTCTGTAATATTTTTGAATTCTGTAAACGTTCAATACTGGTTTCCCCGTATGAGGGCAGTCTTATTTTTTGATTTTTTGATGAAAAATTTGCCATAATTCTAGGCAATGTTTTTGACTTCAGTCATGCTGTAATTTTATTCCCACTATTAATAGATTAACTTTACTTAGAAAAAAAAAATGTTGCCCTGTTTCTATTTTAAACCTGTTTTTTGAAATGCAGAGCCATGTTTATATGATTGTTTATAGCCGAAGCGTTGCGGGATGGTTTATTATATTAATATTTCACAGTCGAATTATGTTCATAACAATTGGAAAAAATAATTTTGCCCTGTTTCTATTTTAAACCTGTTTTTTGAAATACAGAGCCATGTTTATATGATCTACGTATTATACTATTTCTCTGTATATCTACAAGAACCTTTTTGCTATGAACAGGGTGGATGTTGTAGCGGGCTACTAATGGAAACAAGCCAGCCTAAACCTTACATCTCGGAAGCAACAGATGGTTACCAATTTTGGAATCAAGCGAGCCTGATATTACAAGCGAGCCTGGGTTTCTGTAGATGGTTTTTATTTCCGATAACAAGCGAGCTAGAACATACAATTGACCCTGGGTTTATACATATTTTTTCTCTATCATGGATGCTTTCTGTGTGAGGCGTATATCAACAGTACATGTATTTGCACATTTCCTGTATCCGCTTTATGATACTATTTTATGTGTTGACAGGTTATCACTCTGCCTTCAAAACTAGCGATGTTGGTCTATGTTGCTGGTTTATTGATATGGTCTGATGGTCTTTTTAAATTTTGGACATATCACACTCCTCACATGATTAGCGTTTTTCTTTGTTAAAGGATTTTGGATACTTTAATTTGTATTTGGAACAATGGACATCAGTACTCTATCTGTTGCTTTACTATTCTACATACTGCTATTTCACTTTCTTATAGATGCCTCGGGCATATTTGGATGCTTTCTCAAATTTTCGATAATATCCATGTGGACCATTACTGGGTTTTATATCATGTCCCTGTATGTGACATGGGGTATTTTTCTATCATTTTCTGGGGTGGGACTTCCACTTTTCTGGATGGATATTTGGGTTCCAATCTTCAGATGTGAAAATGTAATGACTTCATGGACTATTTTTTTTCATATAATATATTCAAAGTACCATTTTTTCTCTTGTGAAAAAAAAAATGATTGTTTATAGTCGAAGCGCTGTTAGGTGGTTTATTATATTAATATTTCACGGTCGAATTATTTTCATAAAATTGGAAAAAAAAAATGTTGCCCTGTTTCTATTTTAAACCTATTTTTGGAAATACAGAGCCATGTTTATATGATTGTTTATAGTCGAAGCGCTGCGGGGTGGTTTATTATATTAATATTTCACGGTCTTTGGAACGCCCAAAATTCATAACAAATATTGGAGATTTATTGTCCTGTTTTAAAGTTTCATTTTTTTCTTTAAATTGAACCCGCCGTCGATATACAGACGCTTTCTAAGCGCCGGTCTTCCGACATCTTGAACAATTTCTGTCGGTCTTGTGACGTCCGTCGATATTGCGACAGTTCTTCCTAGCTTCGGTATTGCAACACTTTCAGAATGCGTCGGTATTGCGACGCCTATGGGACACGTCGGTCTTGTGACACTTTTGCAATGCGTTGGTCTTGCGACACTTTTTTATGGCGTCGGAATTGCGACAGCTTAAACACATCAGAAGAGCGATAGTATAAAAATGTCGAAAGAGCGACGTTCAAAACGTCAGACCACATTTTGTCGGAATTGCGACAGTTTACAAACATCAGAAGAGCGACGTTCAAAACGTCGGACCACATTTCATTGGAATTGCGATAGTTTACAAACATCGGAAGCACGACGGTTTGGGAAACGTCGGAAGAGCAACGCTTGTTTGGAAGCGACGGAAAAAGTGTTGGTAGTGTGACACTTTGTCAGTGCGTCAGAATTGAAACGTTATGGCAAACCACATTTTTCACGTCCTTGAACTGTCGCTCTTGCGACGACTATGTGTCAGAATAGTGATGAAGTGACCGTCAGAAATTGCGCCAAATTTTCTAGTGCCATTATCGCACAAGTTTCTCTGTGGATGCAAATTCCTTCATTATGCATTGATGTTGTGATTGGGACATATGGTGCAAACATAATTTATCACATAAGGGATATACCCAACAATGAAATCACCTCACTATCAAAACTGACTCTAGAAACTCACTCCCACCACCATTTAAGCATCTATGGCAGAGATCCCCCTTGGTGGTCATTCAATGCCAAATGCAGCACCAGCACCTATTATCGTATAGGTTTCTCGATGGGTGCAAATTCCTTTATTATGTGCTGATGCTATGATTTGGGGCATATGGTGCAAATATCATTTATTATAGAAACAATAGTGGAGCGGTTAGTCGCACAAGTCACACCGATGCACCCCAACCAAGAGTGCGACCTCTGGTTCCTTGCAACCAGTCACAAATATCCCAGAGCAACGATTGGTGCTACCAATGCAACTCCCCGACTATCCGACTTCCGTAAGTTGCATCATGGTCCAGGTCACCTAGTCGCATTATGGGTCTCATGAAAGCAACTAGGAATCGTGGCCAGTCTTATGGTGCGACTACGTGACCTCTGGCAAGTCGCAGTTTCTCCCATCGATCGCTAAGTTGTAGGCCTGCAACATGAATAGAAGGTGCGACCTATCGGGAGCTATGACTATGCAACTTCCATAGGTCGCTATCCTAGCCCAAGACACCAGGTCGCAGGGTCACACCCAAGAGAATCCACAACCCGACGCGACCCTCCAACTATGCGACCTCCATGCTAGGTTTGCGACCTCATGCAAAATCAATGCCTATCAAAGAATGGGTGTGTTATTATTCACGTCCCTAAAAGGATAGATGATTGCAAGAACACATTGAGCCTTGTTTTGAGGACATTCCTTTGTGGTTAGTCGGCATTGGATGATTTCCTCCTGTTTGTAATAAATTTTTTTGGAAGAACGTTTGGCTACAATGCGCCAAATACATAACAAAATACGTAGCATGATCCCCAGCATCATGTCTTATTCATTCATGGGTAAAGAGGCTAGCCCCTTGAAGGTGTTGTAGAATTTGTTCTCATCGCCACTTTTTAGGCAAATATAAGTGAAAAGAAGCGTTATGTTGGGGAGAACCATAATAAGGAATGGCTATTTCATGGGATAATTAGGGGTCTTTGTGTTCGGTTGAACTCGCCACTAGCCTTGAATTTTCATAATACATAGAAGGAGTATTGATGAGAAATAAGGAAGCATATGATGGTGGATAAGGGAATTGTGTTCTTTGGAGGTACGAGAAGATTTAGGCACGCATCAAGAACCATCAAAGGTTAATCATGTAATACGAGAGGTAGTTACAAACTGAAGGAAGCACCTACATAACAAACATCAATATTTGTCTTCAAAGATTTTTTGAGGATGATATGGACTAAAGAATACAAGAGTACCATTTACAAGCCGCACGCGTAGCATTGTAGCATGACGATGGAACACACAAGGATCTAAACCTACGTTGTTTGCTTTAATGAATGTTCTTTAAATTAATGGGATGAGTTTCCTGCACTAATTTTTATTATAAAGACTGTGAACCATCTTATTTGTTGCAGGTAGAAGTTTTCGATGCGTAGAACAAAAGTTAGGGTTTTCTCCAGCAAGCAAGGTGGGTCCTTACAAAGCTCAAAGAACCTCACTATAGGCTCAATGGCACATCTATCACCAGTCCATTCGCACAAGACTAGTACCAGGGAAAGACATCATGTTCTACAAGGTCTGAGCTCTCCAAAAGAGAAGGATAGTAGGAATAGCCTTAGGTCGTAGATGAACCCAGGTCTGAGGTCGTAGATGACCCCAAGCCGCAAGTCGCATATGACCCCAAGTTGCAAGCTAGCCCAACAGTCGGGGAGGTCAAGAGTCAAGGGAAACTCAAGAGTCACTTCAAGCTATATGTGTGTCCTTGGGAAATGAGAAAAGGGACTTTTAGCACTTGAGTTGGAGCTAGGACGAGATAGCAGATTCGGGCTTGAGAGCTAAAGGAACTTAGCTCTTGGTATCAAGTGGAGGGAGTGGTAGTGAGGCTAGGGTTTTGGTATCATGCATTGAGATGAATAGCCCATGTTCCACTATTGGGTTTTAACTAGTTGTAAAATCTATATTTGAAGTTGCAGCAGCATTAATAATATATTCTCTCTTTTCTGGCACTGATTCACATGCTTTCTTGTTGTGATGGTACTATTTGTCTAATATTTCACTACGTTTGTACGTGTTCTTTCATACACGCAATTGGTTATGGACTGATTCATAGTGGTTGCATGTACGTTTAATTTTGAATCAATGTTTATTTTTTTCTTGTCATGTGATTGATCTATTGTGAACTACTTTGCAGTTAACTTATGGCATGTTTTCTTTCATGTATGTTTGACTGGGTTTTCGCTCACTGATCCCGCTCATGGCCTACCCCCTTTTATTTACTGCTTAGACTTGCTTATATATTTGTTTGTGGTTCGTCAATCTTGGGCTGATTGTGTATCACTGATTGGTCATTTCACCCTTGCCTCCACTTCATCATCTTCTTATTCAACAACCAAGAGTGGAAGCACTTATGGTGGTAGTCGAGCCCACATATCAGATGGGGCTCCTATCCCAAACAATTTGAGGTCTAATTGTGACCTTTCACTGGGGAGA
Source organism: Pinus albicaulis (assembly GCA_034641835.2). Taxonomy (NCBI): domain Eukaryota; kingdom Viridiplantae; phylum Streptophyta; class Pinopsida; order Pinales; family Pinaceae; genus Pinus; species Pinus albicaulis. The sequence continues at coordinate 578,513,198 of CM076570.1, forward strand.
CCCCCTTTTTGTCAGCGATACAATTTTTCCCGTCAACATTTTGGCGCTAGAAGGAGGGCCAGATGACAAGATGAGCCCTTGGAGCCTGCAGTTAGTCTCATATCTGTAAATGGCTTGTCTCCAAATCATTCTCCCAAGATGTTTATCAGACTTGTTTGTTTCTCTATGCTTAATCCCTGATGAACCTCTATATCACTTGTCTCAGTTAAAGTTCGATGGTGAGAATGGAATTTTCATAACTGAGCACCTTTCCGATTTCCTTGAGTTTTGTGAGTATTACGGAATTGATGATGAAGAGATGGATTGTGTGCTCTTCTACCTCACTCTCGAAGGTCTCATTAAGAAATGGTTTCGAACGTTTACAGTAGCTTCCACCCATTCGTTTGAGAAACTCACCAGTGAATTTAAACAAGATTTTCACAAATACGATTTTCAAAATGTATTAATAAGGACAAATGAGATCAGAATGAAACCTCCAGAATCTATAGAGGATTTTTCTATTAGATTTTTTCATCCTTGTTTTGAGTTCCCTGAAAGAGATGTCAATTGTTCATATTTAATGAATAATTTTGACAAGTAGTTTTCATTTCTCTTCAACACCTTCAATCTGTAACAAATCCTGACCCTCATGTTTGTGATGATAATCCTCAAGTTACTATTTTTCCGGATTTTGTCCTAATATTTCCTTTTCCATTTCCCCGAGTCCCAGAAAAATTCAGGCCTCCAATAAGGAAATTTCTATTTGTGACATTCCTCTTCCTCCTCCTGAATTGCCATATAATGGAGTTTTGGTCGCGAAATTTTTAAGCGATGATAAACGTGTATAGGAAAATAAAGCATGTTGTGTCACCTCTGAATTTTTCGTACACCATGTAAAACCAAAACTTGAAAACCAAATTGACTTAACATCTCTCCCTACTGATGAAACCAATATCGAGTCTAGTGAGCATGTGCCTGTATCCAATTCTAAATCTCATTCACCTACTAACAATGAACTAGGCCTTGTCATGGATAAATTTTATTGCCCTGCAAAATCCTTGGACCATGATGGGCACGCATGTCCACTAGCCTCTCTGGATGACATTAATGTGCAAGATGAAATTCCTTGCACGAATGGTACCCCTGCATCCGAATCATTCCGTCCATTATTCCCCGATTCACTTCTTGAGTCTATCGCATCAGTAATTTCTTCAAATCATTCAAAAATGTCTTGTGCCGGTGTTGATCGCAGTGATGAACACGTGAGTGGTGTTTCACAATGACATTACAAAATTGATGAATCTATTATTTTTTATCTCATTCATCAGAAATATTTAAATGGCCAAGAAAGTGAACTTATGCCCTGGAATTCTCGAGATGTTTCTCTCATTGATTCATCCCAATTTTTAACCTTAGAGGAGCCTAACATACTCGATACCCAACTTGATCAAATTGGCGACTCCAATGATCATTTTTTATCTAAAAAAATATTCACTCACGCCTTTGGAGACTGTCATTCGTATCTATCTCTCGAACCTATGAAGCCACCGAAATTTGATGATTTGATTTTTGATGATTCAGGGACCCATCAGGAAGTCAAGGTAATTTAGCTTCTGCTGATGGTTATCTCAAGTTCTCACGATCTTGATGAGACCCCCCGAAACAAGTCAAACTAGGGTTTCTCGAATTAGGGTTTCAGAAATTACGGTTCCCATGCACCACACTCCTCTTAGCATAACCATGCCAGATGTCAGCTCATCTGGGCAAGCCTTCGATTCGACTGATTTTTCCCTGAGCACATCATTCTGTCCTCTAATAGCTGATATGCAACAACATATATACCCTAATTTATTCGTTGAAAGGAAAACACCGGCCATTGTCTCTAATATTTTTGGTTGTTGCCCAGCCAATACAGGTTGCAATCAAGTACTAACATGTGATGTTTTACAAACCTCTCTATTGCATGAAAATATATCGGTCAACTCAGTTCACCCTAGGAAATCTAAAGAATCTGATATGTTGGATTGTCAATACGTCAGTTCGCAACATTTGTTCGAATTAATAATACGCGCGCTGACAGTTGTCTAGTCACCACATATAATGACCACATCCATTCGTCATTTGATCTCGGGAAACCACCAAAGTTTGAAAGCTCCCCGTTGGAAGGTCCAGAGTTTGTCTAGGTGGTGAGGCACTTTAGCCCTCACTGATGGTTATGTCAGGTCCTCACATCCTCGACAAAGCCCAGGGGCAACTTCAAACTAGCGTGTCCAAAATTAGGGTTTCTGCATTTGGATTCTCTAGCATCTCAACTTCACCTGGTGAATGCTTATTCATTAGGGGAATTTTGAGGTCTGCAATGGGCCTCCTAAGGAAATTATAAAATAATAGTGGAAATAATAAAATAAGATTTGATTACATCATCAAATTTTAGAGGGAAAAAATGATGCCTGGGCTACCTTCAATCTCCAATCTCTATGCATATAATAATAATGCACTTCCCATTTTACCCAAATAATTTTAAATCTAGGCAACCATTAACATGCAGAAGCTTCAAATTTCCCTAGGTGGTAAAACCCATAAAACCCTCTATGAAAGGTTCTCTCCTTTATTTATTCTAAGCAAATTAATCTCGTCCTTATATCCTTAATGTTCATCCTTGGCATAATATTTTAATGTTCAACCCTTATAAACTATAAACCCAATGGTTAATCTATCTGCCTCATCAATCTTAACTCTGTGGTTTAAACCCAACAAACCACACAGCTACTCATATAAATATATTAACTCCTATCACTCACTCGAAGGTTTAACTTCTATAAACCACATATGTCAACCCCATATTCGAACTTTATAAAACTCAATGTATTAGCATAATGGTTCGGCCCACACAACATAACATATCCAACCCACATATACGATTCTTATATGCGCACTAAACTATAATATATCAACACTACAATGGATATCAAACCCCGACTTCATATAATAACGCTCGGGCCCTGTTGAAGCCTAGAAAATCTCTTCTTCAAACATTGGGGAAAACCACCCGGTCGGGACCTTAAGACAGCTCCTTTTCCGTTTGGGATGGTGGCTCCGACTGGATTTAAAGGACCAGTTTCCTTATAACTAAGTGAATTGGATTGGATGGGTGGAAACGAGACTAAATTAACAGAAATAAAACTATCTAATCTAAGCTAAATACTGATAAAGAAATTCTAATACTAACCCGGGTAATTATATGTGAATACAACTTAAGATTGTTTCAATCTAATAATAACCATGGAAATGTATTATTAGTCAAATTGAAATGTGCAGAAACGAATAAAGATAACTCTGTTTAAGAAATTAAACAGAGTTATATTAGCATATTGCATTCATCATGTATACCATTTATATATGCTTATAAAATATAACATTTCAATTATACTCAGAAATGATATATAAAATGAAACGTTATGAAAACCAAATATATAAATGATAGCAAATTCTTCAAACGAATACCATATAACAGAGAAAATCAACAGTGAACAGATAGAAATACCTCATTCATCTTGAAGACTGTCAAATGAAATATGATACTCTGATCTAGTAACTCCGATGTAAAATTAAATCCAAAGGTACAGAAATGCAACACTTCAAAAATAATTTCAGCACAAAAATCACCAGATGTGATCCTTCATAAAATATAATAAGGAATGGAGTACAGAAATGTTAGCTCCAAGTCCAAAAAATATTACAATTTCAGATCCCTCTCTAAATGCATGAGAGGGATTGAAATAAGAAATTACATAACAAAATCCTACTACTACTGCTACAATCTATCAAATTAAAAACTGAAAGGCTATCTTGAATGAAACTGATTCATTGTTTCTCTCTCTCGCTTGATGAAGCCAAGTTGCAAATCTTCAACATATCTTGGAGTCTCGGTGGGTGACTCATCTCGGAATGCAGCTGTCCAGCATAGGTGGCATCGGAAAATTCTGGAATTAAACAATCAACGGCATTTGAAAGGAATTTGATAGCCATTTTTTGATTGTTTGGTTTGATTAAATGAGTCCACATACTGTCCCAGGATATTGTTTGAAGTTTTATGATTTGTTGACTTTTCTTCTCCATTTCTTCTCTCCATCTATTTTCAGTTTCTTTTACTTTTGGCAAACTGCCAGGAACACAGTCTGAAATGAGATTGATTGAGTATAAGTTGTCATTTATGAATTGCGTGATATTATTCATCATACTCCTGGCCCTTGATATTGCTCTCTCAGCTTTCATTATTTGATGTTCCCATTCTGTAAACAAGATTTCTTTGTGTTTTTCCTCTATTCTAGGAAGATTGGCTTCTTTTCCCTTTTCTGTGTCTTGCTAATTGAGAAATTCGGAAATCTTTTCATCAACATCATCTATTTCTTGTCTGAGAGTAATAACATTTTGGATCAAAGATGAAGTAATATCACAAAAAGGTTCTGCCTGTGACAGCTTTGCACAAAATTCATTTAATTGCTGAGACAATAATTTATTAGCCTCAAGGGCTTCTGATTTGAATTCACTTAACTTCGGGAAATCTTTAAACTTATCCAAAGTTGCTTGAAATTCCTTTTCTTGAATCATTTTTGCATTTTTCTCATTTTGTAACAGACTTTGTAACTTAGAAATTTCTTCATTTAGTTGTTGTTGTTTGCCTAAGAGTTGTTCATCAACTTTCTTCTTTTCTTCAGCAAGTTGTTTTTCCAATTCTTTGGACCTGAGTGTCTGATTTTGTAGTTGTTGTTGCAATTGGGTAATCTGTTGCTGACTTTCCTTAGCTTGCTCTTCAAGTGAAGCTATGTGGAGATCTTTCTGAGTTATCATCTGAGAAACTTCTACAACTTTATCAACTGTCGCAGCACTATAAGCTCCTGCATACTGGGATAATTTTGTGAGGTCTTCAGATGGATTCACCTCATTGTTTTTGTAAACAATATTCATAAACTCTTCTGATGGAGTAGAAAACATGTCATGTTCTGTCTTTCTTCTTTTTCTTTGTCTTCTAACAACAGCCTTATGTTTGGGGCTGTAAAATACATCTAAAGGAGGGATCTCCTCGACCTTTAATACAATATGCCCTGTCGGATGTTCAGGAATGATTTCAACATCCTGCTCTATTTGTTCTTTATCTTTATCTTGCAATCCCAGCTATTGAGCGAATTGATCATATTGTTTCAATAACTGAGAAGAAACATTAAGATCAGCAGAAACTATAATCTCCTTAGTTGTTTCTTTTCCTTTTTCTGTATCTATGTTCTGCTCAGTGCTTTTGCCATCCGATCCACCTTTTTTATTATGCACATCATCATCGGTACTTGTGCATAATTCTGTTGTTTGAGCAGTAGACTGCTGGCCAGTATTTTGATCGGATTTATCATCAGTATTTCCCTTTTGGGCATCAGGCTTGCCAACAGTGACCACCTTTTGAGTATGCACAGTTGGCTGGTTAACAGCCGATTGTGTAATGACTTTGCCAGTAGATGTTTCTACTAGCGTTTTGTTGGATGTACCTTCTGTCTCTGACCCTTGTGTTGGAATTCTTAGTTGGTCCAGAGGAACTCTTAACAATCTCTGACTTCTGAATAACAAAAATTTATTCATTTCCTCCTTTTGGAATTTAGACTTGGCTAAGTCATAAATTTGAGGAAAATTATCCAAAGAAACAAACAAATCATCAAACGGATCTGGCTCATGCTCAAATCGAGCAATTGAAACTGAAGTAGTAACATTAAAGGCTATCTGTCGCGGATCATATTGTCTTCCAGGAATGGTTGAAAATTTACAACCTTTTATCTTGGCGACTTCCTTTTCAGCATGCTTGAAGTCATTTAAATTAAACTGACCACAATTGAATGGGAATTGAGGCCACATTCTCTTCTTACTGTTATTTAAAGACCTGGATATTCCTTCAACTGTTAATTGATAGGAAATTTCTTGAGCAAGAAGTTTGTCTGGAATAATAAGAGGAAGAACATGTGGTTCCACAATACTACCAAAAACCCTGATGTATGTAAATTTCTCCTCCCCAAACCAATCTCCTATTGCAGATAAGTCGGACTTAGCTTTATCAGAGAATCTAGGAGGAAAGCGATTAAAAATGGTTTTGAAAACAGGGATAAGGAAACCATGGCAGATTCTATATACATTATCTTGGAAATGAACCTTCAAAAGTAGTTTATGATAAATATGAATTGGGGTAGGGTCTTTGGGAGTCCATTTCCATCCAAATAAGGGAAACTCAGAATTAAAACAAAGAGCATCAAGAATATAGGCACAAAAGAAAAAGGGAGTGGAATTTCCAGCGGTTTTTTCTTGTCTGTACTCAAGTATCCTATTGGCCATTCTATCAGACAGAATAACGGCCCAATCCATGATGTCGGAATTGACAGCAGCTAGGATTAATGGGACCATTTGTATAGAAAACCTAGCTGAATTATCATTGCCAAATAATCTACACATCATGGCAGTGGCATAGCAATATGGAGGTAAAAGGGAATCTACAGAATACATACCGGACGCTTCATTTCGATGCTTCTCTGGATTTTTCTTCCAATATCTGATAGGGTCAGATTGGACTTTGTTATTATCAGCAAAGTCTTTGATAAACTCCTTGTTATACACCTTCTGCGGGTCTGGAAGGTGATACATTGCCTTTAGGTCTTCTGCTTTAAACGAGCCAAAAGACACTCCAGATGCTGAAACAAACGTTCTGTCTTGTATCTTCACACTGTCAATAACCCATCGAACTGCATCATAATAAGGCATGATGCTCGCTTTGGCTGCAATTCGATGCAAAAATGAATTTGCAAGTGATTTTTCAGTGATCTCAGAGTCGGAATCTGAGCTATCTTCGTCTGGAACCGATGCCTTTTCCACTGTGACCTTGGGGTTTTCTCTTTCTAATAGGTTGTAGACTCCTTCCCACATCATATTCCCAAGCCCCTGGCATGATGTATCTGTGACTAATCTTAGTTTTGTGGGCTTTTCTTTTGAAACCGTAGGAGTCTCAACAAACTTAACTGGAACAACAGTCTTGTTTCTTCTCGCTTTCTTCGACATTTCTGCGTTTGCTATTGCTTCCCTTTGTCTGTGAATGAAGGGGCTTAGTGTTCTTTGGCTCTGCAAGACAATAAACTCTCAGTCATGACAAACAAGCAAATCAAACGGGATGATTTATGAACTTATGATTTTTATTTATTTGTTTCGTATACCGCGTAAATGCTCCTTTTGGGTCACACTCATGTATTAAAAACCAAATCATTAACAATATTCATTTGATTCGTTATTGAATGCCCTCGTACAAATTGAGATTTTGCGCTTGTGAAATATTAAAATATTCATCCATTCTGAACTTTTCGCATGTAATAAATGACATTTATCAATCGCATCGAAAGTTTTCGAATGGCACATAAAGATCACAATATGTTTTTCTCGATTGGTCGATTCCGATTGAAAACTTTTCCGATCTCTAATGGTGGGGTCTACCATATAAGATTTTAAACGAACAAATGTTTGATTTTCTTTTGAAAGCGTTTATTGTAATAACGCGCGTTGGATCGGGGAATTTTAATTGACCGTAAAGAGTTTATTAAATAATATCCCGATTATTCGATTGCGACTGGCCGCATCGCATCGGAAGTTATACAAATAAACAATTTAAACTCTTAGCGATTGAAGATTTCCGATCGAACTAATCGCATCGAAGGATTTGAAATAAGTATATGAAACTTCTTTTAAGGGTTATCTCCGATTCTCCGATTGCGATTGGACTTTTAAACTTGATTTGTTTTTTATGATAAGGCCTTCTATATTGGATCAGATCAGAAGTTTTGAATGTTGAATTTTTTTAGTAAACAAAAGATGAGTTTTTTCAAAACAATGAATCTTTATTTCTAAGTCTTTTATTTTTATAAAAAGAGAAAGGGACCCTATTTCTAAATAAAATTTTATTTCTAAATTTTAAGAAAAAGGGAGGGTTGTTGTATAGTACAACAGGCCCACAGTACTTACCTCCTTAACTATTTGCTGAGCATATCCAATGGTCCACAATTCATCGCGCTCCTCTCAGATGGCCACCACCGTCGATATATACGTTTGTAACCTTTGATCGACTTGTTTTACAAGCATCGTTGGATCTCTTCCAATCAAGATCGGACGAACACAAAGAATATCACGTTTTTTTGGCTTCCAAGCGTTAATGCTAAAAAAAACGCGAAATTCGTGGTTTTAGAAACCCGCCTTATGCCACGTGCCTTGCAATGACTGATATCGCACTTTTTTTTGTTATTCCATTTACCACTTTTGAAAAGTGCGATACTGCTGGTTTTCCGTCTCAAAACCACTTCCACTATTCATTCAAGTTTTCACTTCTTCGATTATTCACGGTTCCACCATCCTCCTACGCCTTCTATGTTCCGCCCTCACTCTTCATTCAACGACCCATTTAACTTTCATTTGAAGACTCGCTCCAGTTCTTCGGCCAACTCACTACACGGCTTACTATTCCAACTCTTGAATAAATTGACCACTCCAAATCACATATCCACATGCTTAAACACCACTACAAAGATAATAGATTCCCTTTCGCTCAGATAATTGTGTAAACCCACACATCGCATCATTCCGGAACCATTCTAATCACAATGAAATCGACCTTCTTCGATTTCGAGAAGGCATATTACAGGCTTTTCAACCACGGGTCTTAGATAGGTTAAACTATTGAGATGTGTATAGAACAGATTTCATTTCAACAGAATTCGATAACCCTCAAATTGAATTCAACCCTAATTATAGTATTATTCACACATACTTATACCATTTCTCATTGACATTCAAAGCCCATTCACCCAGAGGTTAAACCAATTTATACTCCTATAAAACCGAAACAGGTTCTTTCATTTACACAATGAACCACTTACAGAACTTATGATCCTCGGCCAGATCTTCAATTCGATGGCTTTTTCCCCACTACTGTGTCCTCTCTAAACAAATCTCAGACTCTGAACCCCTACTCTATCTTTCATGCTTTCATTTATACAAAGTGGTGACCTGAATTGATTCAGGTCCCTTATAGCTCGACAAACCCTTAAAATTCTCAAAAATCCTAAATTTAGCCTAATTCTCTAAAATAACTGAAACTTCCTATCTCTTCACATTCCCATCTGATCATTTCTCTCATGTTCTCTAATGATTAGAGAAAATTTACAATTCCTCACTATTTTATTCAAAATCACTAATAAATCCAATGAGAATTTATAAATATGAGACCCCCCTATGTCTACTTAGGTACAAAGTAATTCTTGAGCCTAATGCCCCTACATCAGACTCCCAAGGTTCAAATTGTTCATGATCTCCTAATCATGTGTCTTTAATCGCTACCTCCTAGATCCCATACTTTGTTTTGCTGCTGTCCAGCAGCTGCATCATCCTTCATCTGCATTTCTCCAGGTCTCCATATTCTATTCTTCAATTTACCTCCATCTTTGCTTTCACAATCTCTTCTTGTATTTCCTTTGTAAAAATTAATCTGCTTTCTTGCTGCTGTATGCTGCTTCTGAGACACATTCATCATCAGTCTTCTAATGTTTTCAATCTCCATGTCCAGCTTATCTTCTAGCTGGAAATTCCTCTACCCACTGCTGCTGCTTCCAATTTCTGTTGCAGCCAACATTGCTACTCTTACTGTTACTATTGTTACTAACATATTTACAACTCCTGCAGATGTTACCCCCCATGTTGCTGCCTCTATGGTTGCCTCCCAAACTTCTTGTCCCTTTACAACATGATTTTTCTCATCACCTACAAATTTACTTTTAGAAAATAAATCATCAATTACTTTTCCACCTACAGTAACATACTCACTCAGTATACCAGTAACCATAATCAAATTTTTCAAACTAGTATCTGCTCCTAGTTCTTCCACAAATTTAGGTAATTTCACTCTAGTGTCTGCAATATATTTCTCTTCTTCAAATACTTTCAGCAAACATTTCAGCCATCTCTTATGCACTTGGTTCACATCCTTAATATGTTGCAATTCAGTCTCAGCATATCCCTCTTCGTCTTCTTGGACAATCTTCAGTAACTGTCCATCGTCATCTTGATTGATTCTGGAAATAAAATCAAGTTATTCAACCACTGCATTCTCATCTTCCTCTATCAGAATAGAATTCTGATTCTCCATCATTATATCAGTTTTAAAAATCTGCCCCACAGTCTGCTCTTAGCCCATCAGACAAGCCAATTTTCCTTTGTCACCAACAGTGACAAATTTCTGCATGACTGTTTCATCCTCCTTCTTCTACAACAATTTTTATCCTCTCAAGACAATTCCAAACGATGGATTGTCCTCTGCATCACTTGTAAACACAGCCAATTTATCAGTTTCAAAATTACAAGACCCACTGTTCTCATTTGATGACCCAGTCACCAATTCTTCTATCTGCAGTTCTAAGTCTGTTTCAAGACTCAAAAATTATTCACTGTCTTTCTCCTCAGCTGCCAAAGTTATCTCCACTGCTCCAATCACCATGTTAAAATGATGATCCTTCCCTATGTTTTCAGCCAACATAGTTTCTCTTTCATTCAATTCTCTGACAACTTCCATTTGTTGTTCTTATTTCCCTGCATGATCAACACATGAACCTTCAACATTAAAATTCCAAGGTCTCAATGCCTCTTCCCTCTCAAACAACACAACAATATGTTGTTTTGAACTTCTTTCTAAATCCTCTGTCAGCACATCAATATGCTGAATTGCATCCTCCATGAGATTGTCAACTAGTCTCTTCTTGTTTCCATCATCTGCTTCATGAATGTCCCTCTGCTTTGATTCACCAAGCTGAATCATCTTCTTATCCTCTATTCTCTTATTTTCATTCATGAAAATTCCTCTGTCTTGCTTCTTCAGCAAATTCTCCTGTGTGTAAGTTCTTTGTTTCTCCAACTCTCTTCTTTGAAAGTCCAACCTTCTATACAATTCAACAACTTCCATTGGAGTAGACTTTGGGAACCTTACACAACCCCTTATGCCTTTGCTTGTTCTTGACCAATCATCAGCTGGTCCTTCTCCCTCGACCTCAGTATTCTGTTGAACATTCTCATCAGACTCTTTTGTCTTCAATTCCTCCTGAGATCTTGCTATCTCAGCATTGATCTGAACAGCGTTCAGATTCAATTTCTCCTCCTCAGAAAACCTTAAAGCTTTCTCATCTCCCTGTGATGTACCTACAAACATACACAATATTTTAGTTTCAAAACCACAAGACTTTTCAGTCTTGGTTGCTTTCTCAAACACTTCCCCTTGAATAGATCTGCATGTGGAATCTTCAAATTCCATCCTTGACTCAAGAAATCTGAGTTCTTCTTCCATTGTAGAACCTGTAATCTCCTCACAATTGTTAGGTTCAAAAATACAAGTCTTTACATCATCCAGTTGATCTGGACTTGTCCAATAACTCACGAAATCATCAATGATTTTCTCTTCAGCAAGACAAACTTCTTGCTTCCTTAAACCTTCACCATGCCTCACAAGATCTCTTGCAGTTCTCCATTCTTCATCTGTACTATGTTCTGCTTCCCAAACAGAAACCTTTTTCCTCAACTCACTGCTCTAAGTTCTTCTCTCAATAAGGCAATCTAATTTTTCCTCAACTTTAGCTGTAATGGTTTCCAATTCACTCTCTTCTTCATGAACCAACCAACTCTTTGGTTTTCCTCTATCATCCTCTCTAGTTTATAAAAATTCTTACTGATCTCGGCTATCTCTTTCCAATACTTTGCATCAGTCAACTGATGCCTCATGCCATTTGTCTTGGCATCTGCTTTCTCCTTTCTGTTATGGCCTCTCTCAGAACCTCTGAAATCTCTGCTATGTCTATCAGTAGTCATCCTTTCCTCCATGAGTTCTTCACTCATCAGCTACACTAAGCCTCTGCACCAGCAAGCTCTCTTGCTGCAACTTACCTCACCAATCCTTTCCTCCGGATCTAGGCTTTTGGCAAGTACTGGTCCCCTATCTGTTGGAACCTTCTGAGCACTCTCTTATGCTCTCTCTAGGATTCACTCTGCAACTTTTCAAGAACACATTTGTTCTTCTTGCATCCAACCTCTGTTGGGAATTCTCCAGGTATTGCCACACTTTATTCTTCACTTTAGAATCCTCTACTGGACTCTTTCATCACTGCTCTCAAAGTTTTGATCTGCCTTTGCTGAGATTTCCTCAATTGTTTGCAATCTGAATTCTGCAAACAATCCTTCAAACCGGAGGTAAAAACTGCTCATCAACTCACCTTCTCTTGAGAACACTGCAATTGCTCTCCCTATCCAACCTTTAGTTGAATATCAGGTTCACTGCCATCATTCTCAAAACTCTGTCTTCACTTTTCTGCAACCACAATTCTGCAATCATAAACTTCAATTCATATTTAAAATTATTTACCTGCAAGATCACTGAATGATCTTGTTTTTCATTCACTTTTTCAAATCCTGTTCACTGTAACCCTATGTATCTTTGCATATCATATTTCAGAATCTGATCTTATTTCTCACCACACCTTTATATTTAATTACAAAAATCCTTTACTTCAAACAGAGCTATCCTTCATCCTCTCAAAACATGAACTGCATCTCTGTACGCTGCAATCTTTGTCAGTTTTCAAAAGTCTGATTTCTTTTCATACATGCATTCATAAAACTTGAAATTTTTAAAAAGAGTTATTCCAACCCTGATACCACTTGATGCCCGGGCTACCTTCAATCTCCAATCTCTATGCATATAATAATAATAATGCACTTCCAATTTTACCCAAATAATTTTAAATCTAGGCAACCACTAACATGCAGAAGCTTCAAATTTCCCTAGGTGGTAAAACCCATAAAACCCTCTATGCAAGGTTCTCTCCTTTATTTATTCTAAGAAAATTAATCTCGTCCTTATATCCTTAATGTTCATCCTCGGCATTATATTTTAATGTTCGACCCTTATAAACTATAAACCCAATGGTTAATCTATCCACCTCATCAATTTTAACTCTGTGGTTTAAACCCAACAAACCACATGCCTACTCATATAAATAGATTAACTCCTATCACTCACTCGAAATTTTAACTTCTATAAACCACATATGTCAACCCCATATTCAAACTTTATAAAACTCAATGTATTAGCATAATGTTTTGGCCCATACAGCATAACATATCCAACCCACATATACAATTCTTATATGCGCACTCAACTATAATATATCAACATTGCAATGGATATCAAACCCCGACTTCATATAATAATGCTCGGGCCCACAGTACTTACCTCCTTAACTAGTTGTTGAGTGGATCCAATGGTCCACAATTCATCCTGCTCCTCTGAGATGGCCACCACCATCAATCTATACCTTTGTAACCTCTGATTGACTTGTTGTATGAGCGTCGTTGAATCTCCTCCAATCAAGATCTGACGAACACAAAGAATATCGCATTTTTTTGGCTTCCGAGTGTTAATGCTAAAAAAAAACATGAAATTCATGGTTTTAGAAACCCACCTTATGCCACGTGCCCTGCAATAACCGATATCACATTTTTTTTTGTTATTCCGTTTACCACTTTTGAAAAGTGCGATACTGCCGGTTTTCCATCTCAAAATCGCTTCCACTATTCATTCAAGGTTCTGCTTCTTCAATTATTCGTGGTTCCACCGTCCTCCTACGCCTTCTATGTTCCGCTCTCACTCTTCATTCAATGACCCATTTAACTTTCATTTGAAGACTCGCTCTAGTTCTTTGACCAACTCACTACATGGCTTACTGTTCCAACGCTTGAATAAATTGACCGCTTCAAATCACATATCCAAAAGCTTAAACACCACTAAGCGGAGAATGGATTCCCTTTCGCTCAGATAATTGTATAAACCCACACATTGCATCATTCTAGAACCATTCTAATCACAATGAAATCGACCTTCCTCGATTTCGAGAAGGCATATTACAGGCTTTTCAACCACAGGTCTTAGATAGGTTAAACTATTGAGATGTGTAGAGAAAAAATTTCATTTCAACAGAATTCGATAACCCTCAAATCGAATTCAACCCTAATTATAGATATTATTCACATAGACTTGCTCATTGACATTCAAAGCCCATTCACACAGAGGCTAAACCAATTTATACTCCTATAAAACCAAAACAGGTTCTTTCATTTACACAATGAACCACTTACAGAACTTATGATCCTCGGCCAGATCTTCAATTCGATGGCCTTTTCCCCACTACTCTGTCCTCTCTGAACAGCTCTCAGACTTTGAACCCCTACTCTATCTTTCATGCTTTCATTTATACACAGTGGTGACCTGAATCGATTCAAGTCCCTTATAGCTCGACAAACCCTTAAAATTCTCAAAAATCCTAAATTTAGCCTAATTCTCTAAAATAACTGAAACTGCCTATCTCTTCATATTCCCAACTGATAATTTCTCTCATGTTCTCTAATGATTAGAGAAAATTTACAATTCCTCACTATTTTATTCAAAATAACTAATAAATCCAATGAAAAGTTAGAAATATGAGACCCCCCTATGTCTACTTAGGTACAAAGTAATTCTTGAGCCTAATGCCCCTACATCAAAAAAGAAAAAACTATTTTTTCAACTCATATTTTTAACTTATATCCCAAAGTTTTTACTCAAATTTCGAGAGGGAGTACTCTTTGGATGCAAAATTTAATTCCTCATTCAAGGATTACCCTTGTTGCATACTTTCGATGGGTCCTGCTACACGAAAAATGAGAAATACATGAAAAAGGTGGTTGTAATCACGTTTTTTTATGTATTCCTCATTTTTCATGTAGCAGGGTCCATCAAAAGAATGCAACATGGGTACTCCTTGGATGAGGAATTAAATTTTGAGTCCAACGAGTACTCCCACTCGAAATTTGAGTAAAAACTTTGGGAGATAAGTTGAAAAAGTAGTTTTATTATTTTATTATTTTTTAATCGTTTTACCCTTTTTCTTAAAAAATGGTGAATTATCCCCCATGGTTGACATCATCATCTTGAATCCTATTGATTCTTATAAAGTTTATTTTTTTTGTACATTTTTCTTAGGAGGCCCATTTTAGACCTCAAAAGTCCCCTAATGTTTCCCATTCCATCAAATTGATCATCCTCAACATCATGATGAGATTTCTTGTTGGCTCGACGGATCCTATCCGACAAATATACCTACAAATAGGAAATGTCTTACCTCGCTTCCGTCAGATCTAGGGTTGTGCATGGATCGATGTGTTTCATTTATAAATGATTTTAGTTTTCAATTACATATTTCTGTGTATCAGGATGAAATTTCAATTCAACTTGAACAATCCATTCTGGCATGTTCTCTAGTAAGTAGCCATGAACTTCTTGTTGTTTCACATCATTTTCAGGTAAGTCTTGTTGTTGCTGCACAATTTTGTATGCTGGTTCTAATTGCGAACATTGTTGTTCTTGCAAGTCAGGGACTAATGCGATGGCTGCACTAGAAATCCGATTTCACATAACCCGACCAACTCTCTGGTTATATTAGGTTTTTAGGTTTAGGTAGGATCTGTTAATAAAAGTTTTTGGTTCAAGTTGTTAATTAGGGTTTACTTTCTAGGGTTTGATTTATGGTTTAAAATTATGTTTCTTGTATTTTCTTATGGTCAATGGTTTTATGTATTATAATTTTCCATTAGTTCGTGCTCATGCTCTTTCATTTTTCTCATTGCTTCATACTATTCAGATAATCACTTCATGCACTTTGCTTTGTTTTTCACCTGCAACTAGTTGACATTTCATGCACATGGCATTACATTTCATCATAAGCCTTGTCTCTTGCATCACGTTTTACACTTTCCTCCTTGCATCATATGCATTTTTTGTTGACCTAGCTTGGAAAGTTTATGTATATTACATACCACTGCATGAGCCCTCATTGAACCCGGAGCCTTCAAACCCTTGGTGCCCCAACTAGCCTTCTTAATCCTCCTTGCACATGTTTGAAGCCAGATGATTTCTTTCGCCTCTTTACACACACCAAAACCCTAAAGGTCTTCCTTTCTCTCCTTGTCATAACTACTAAAACCCTAACCCTATTGTTTGCGTGAGGTTGTTGTGGTTGCCCCAAGAGGCATCTTCTCTTAGAATCGGTCATCAGAGTCACGTTCTTGGCATCATTCCTATAAGTCTAATTCATTATCCAGGGAGATACGAGCATGTGTCTTATGGGAAACCCTAATGAATTTGAATGGTCTATATCTACAACTTGATTCTTGAGCCCAACATAGTCTTGAATATCTTAATGATTTGTTTTGCATGTTTTGTCTGTGGATGGGAGATGGGATGTGAAGGCTTGGCATGGGGGCAAACCCAAATCAGAATATCTTTAAGTTTTTTTCAAACAAGAAACAACCTCTCTTGCCCGTAAAATAAGTCGAGATCCCTCATCTTCCCATGAAAAATAAGTGCCACGAGCACATAAAAATAAGTGCTACAAGCGCATGAAACAAATAAGGGTAAAGGATTGAGAAATGCTTCCTACATAGAGAGGTAACACAACGACTATGCCGGGGTACTGACCAGGCTCGCTGGCAGTGGAGCAATGTTTGTGATTTCTTGAAGTGACTCTGTCGGGGTACTGTCCAGGCCTAATGGTAGCAAAGAAACACCAGAGACTTATTTTAAAATTTTAAAAATAATAATCCTACTGCCTTTCTCTCTAGATCATCATTAAACTACTAGCATGCGTGAAATTCTACTTGGGCTTTTTCTGATTAACGAGACCTAGCTGAGGCACAGGGGTTGGGCATATCTGTAAAGGTCAAAGTAATACAAGAGGTACCCACAATACCTGTTCAATATTCCCTTGCATCACTATCCAAACTCATATTATTGTGGGGACATTGACAGAGATGCTGGATTCTACCAATGGTTTGCCAATTGTTGTAGTTGCTACAACACCACTCAAAATTTTAAGTATATTCAAAATTTTGGGTCCCCCCTTTTCTTGCTCAACCCCTTAAGGATCTAACCTAGCCTTCAGTCGGTTAATCTCCCCATGTCATATTCCTCCCAAAACCTCGTCATTACGCCCACTCATACGATGCACGCCACACCCACTTGTCTTGTCGCCTCAGGGAAAGCAGGTATTTCCAGGAGTTATCTTATCATCATCCTGTATTTACATGAGTGTTTTCCCACCGCCCATATTTTGCATGCAACCTCATGCTCTCCATTAATTTGAGGTTTGTAATTTGGTGGTCCTCTCTACATGTTAAAAAAACCTTAAGTTATAATAGCCATGAATCAAAGGTTAAAGCCTTGCTCTCTCAGATTTCACTTTGGTACATATTATCCTACTGTCTCTCCACCAGGTTTGAAGGAATATTTTCCATCATACACATGAACATGGGAATTATATTACCAAGCTAATGTTTTTTTATGAGTGAGAGATTATCCCTCCAAGGTCGAACATTGTGCTTCATATGTTAATATTGGAGGGAATGTCTAGCATTCAAGATGAGTCATGATGGGTTGGAAAAGGTCACTCACTAATCTCGAGGCTATGTAGGTTGAAGTTAATTTTTTAATACTCGATAAATCCCTACTTAACATGTGACTAAAAATTATGTTATTTAATTAATAAACTCATCATTATATTGCAAATATAAAATGACAGTGGACGTTGACACCCTAGATTAGTATATTGATATTTGAATTATTGTATGTTGCGTCTCATATCTTCGTAAAATATGGCATGCAAGACCAACCATACCATGTCAGATATGCCATAGAATAAAGGGTGAGGCAGGAAATTGCAACTGAAACTACAGAGGCTCGATTTCATAACACGACATGTTCATCCCCTGTCCATAAGCAAGGAACAAAAGTCGTGCAAATTGGGGAACTTAAGATCATGGTTAAGCCACATATTTACCATTTGTATTGCCTCATTCCTGAGGAGATTCTTGCAAAGGGTAATTGATTATTTGATGTCAGAAGAATATTTCAAACCAAATGTCGTGAAGCACTATTTGGTGAACAACGTATAAATCAACACTTGTTATCGCACAAGTGATTGGGGAAAATAGTACAAATACCAATTAATGCAGAAGGGGATGGTGAAAGTTATATGTGCTGGCATGATTGGCATTGTCATCCATTAGACCTTCCTCCAGAGACGCACTCCCACACCAACATTTGTTATTGTACAGGTTTCTCTGCAGCCACAAATTCCTTCATTATGTGTTGATGTTGTTATTGGGACATATGGTGCAAACATCGGTTATCACAGAAGAAATATACGCAACAATGAAATCACCGCACAATCAAAACTACCTCCAGAAAATCACTCACACCATGATTTAAGAATCTATGGCAGAGATCCCCCTTGGTGGTCATTTGATGCCAAACACAGCACCAACACTTGTTATGGCATAGGTTTCTCAGTGGGTGAAAGTTCCTTTATTATGCGCTAATGTCGTGATTTCGGGAATATGGTGCAAATATCAATTATTGCAGAAATAATAGTGGAGCGGTTAGTCACACAAGTCGCACCGATGAACCCCAGCGAGGAGTGCGACCTCTGGTTCCTTGCAACCAGTCCCTGAGTCGCAAATATCCTAGAGAAACAATTCGTGCTACTGACGTGACTCCTCGACTACCCGATCTCTGTAAGTCACATCACGATCTAAGTCACCTAGTCACATTGTGGGACTCATGAAAGCAACCAGGAATCGCAACCAGTCTTGTGGTGCGACTACGTGACCTCTGGCAAGTCGCAGTTTCTCCTATTGATCGCTAAGTCGCAGGCCTGCGTCATGAATATAAGGTGTGAACTATCGGGAGCTTCGACTATATGACTTCTATAGGTCGCTATCCTCGCCCGAGTCGCCAAGTTGCAGCATTGCACCCAAGTGAATCCACAACCTGGCGTGACTCTCCCAAGATGCAACCTCCATGCTAGGGTTGCGACCTCATGCAAAATCAGTGTCTATCAAAGAATGGGTGTGTTATTATTCACGTCCCTAAAAGGATAGATGATTGTGAGAACACGTTGAGCCTCGTTTTGAGGACGTTCCTTTGTGGTTGGGTGGCATTGGACGATTGCCTCCAATTTGTAATAAATTTCTTTGGAATAACATTTGGCTACAATGTGCTAAATACATGACAAAATACGTAGCATGATCCCTAGCATCATGTCTTATTCATTCACGGGTAAAGAGGCTAGCCATTTGAAGGTGTTGTAGACTTTGTTCTCATCGCCATTTTTTAGGAAAATAAAAGTGAAAAGAACTGTTACGTTGGGGAGAACCATATGAAGGAATGGCTATTTCATGGGATATGTAGGGGTCTCCGTGTTGGGTTGAAATTTCCACTGGCCATGAATTTTCATAATACCTAGAAGGAGTCTTGACGAGAAATAAGGAAGCATATGATGGTGGAGAAGGGAATTACGTTCTTTAGAGGTACAGGCAGATTTAGGCACACATCAAGAACCAAAAAAGGTTAATCATGTAATACGAGAGGCAATCACAAACTGAAGGAAGCACCTAAATAACAAACATCAATATTTGTCTTCAAAGATTTTCTGAGGAGGATTTGGACTAAAGAGTACAAGAGTACAATTTACAAGCCACACGTGTAACATTTTTGCATGACAATGGACCACACAGGGGTCGAAACCTACGTTGTTTTCTTTAATGAATGTTTTTTAAGTTAATGGGATGAGCTTACCGCATTAATTTTTATGATAAAGACTGTGAGCCATGTTATTTATTGCAGGTAGAAGTTTTCGATGTGTAGAACAAAAGCTAGGGTTTTCTCCGAAAAGCAAGGTGGGTCCTTACAAAGCTTGAATAACCTCACTATAGGCTCAATGGAACATCTATCACCAGTCCATTCAAACAATATTAGTACCAAGGAAATACATCGTAATCTGCAAGGTTTGAGCTCTCTAAAAGAAAAGGATAGAAGGAATAGCCTCAGGTTGCAGACCCCGGGTCTCAGGTCATAGATGATCATGTTAGCACTGGTATTTTCATCCCACCCAACCTGCCTTATTTTACTCTTATTTCACCCCATCATTGTCATTATCATTGACCTCGCTTCATTTTTGAACCATTTTCCCCAAAGGTGCCCATGTCTCATTGTTCACAAGCACTAAACCCTAATTTCCTCTCCCATTTAGCTAAGGTTTGTCAAGGAATCAGAGACATATGAGCAGAGGAGGCATAAGGTAGGTCATATCAGTAATTATGAGGCCATTCCAACTCATAAGATCATGCTTCCATCATTTTTTAAGAAATCATTCCAAGGGTCAAGTCATTTGCCGCTCATAGGGCCGGTTTTACTTCAAACTATGTTTATGACCAAAAAAAGATGAATTTGACAAAAGTGAGAGATTTTTTTGTCCACCATAGGTCAAGAAAGACAAACCTCCTTCATTTTCTACACAGGTGTCATGGTTTTGGATAAATTTCAAAAATACAGGTGTCACAGGAGAGTTGTTGCACTTCTGGAGTAACCTTGGGAAAATCAAGTTTTCTCATAGATGAAGTGTCCAAATGACTTGTGTGATAAGTCAAATGATAAATATACTAATAGATAATTTCAATGAGATATCGGGAGCTCAATTGGGAGTTGATTAAGGCCTCAAAAATTTGTTTGCAACATCACTCTGCATTTTTGCACCCTCATTCAGCACTTTTTGACCAGTCTTGAGAAAATCAACTTTTGACAAGGTAAACGAACTCCAATCAGAAAATAAAAGGTATAATTGGAAAGTATACAAGATAATATTTCCAACGAGCTATCTCAGGCCCAATTGGGATTCTAGGGAGGCCTCAAAATGTGGTCTGCAAAAAGGTGCTTCACACAGAGGGTGCGTTTCCTTCTGTTCGCTGCGCATTTACTAGTCTTGGGAGAAGTGATTTTTGACAGGGAAAATGGGCATAGCTTTGAAAAATAGAGGTATTTCTAGAAATTAGACTCGAAGGGATTTCCAACGAGCCATCATGGAGCAGATTTGGATACTGGGAAGGCACTCAAATTCAGCCGTGAATAGAGGTCATTTTTCTACTTGGATGTTGCGCGTTTTACAAGGAAATTGTGTTTTTGCAGTCTTCAGAAATTTTCTGAGCTTCACTCCAGTTTTGAATTTTACCTTGCGAAATGTTGAATTTACCTATGTAAATGATCAATATGAATGTAATTATCATGTTATTACTATTTACTATGGTAAATACATTAGCTAAAGCAAACATATGAGGTGTAATGAAGTAGTTCACTTGAGATAGGTTTGAGTCACTTTTCTCATCCTATTCTCTAGCTATCAGTTCATATTTTTGTGTAATAACTCCCTCACCTCATGGATTCCACCCCTAAGGATGAGTGGAGGTGGTTTTCATGTATATTTAGCTCAGTTCTTCACAGGATTCAAGGGTTAGAATCAGTTTCATTTTTCTTAGTTGATCAAGGAGACTTTGTACTCATTTTTGGCCATTAATAGAAGAGGAGTTATGGCTACATTTATGGGATACCTGTGTTATTGAATGTTTTTCATAGTTTATTCTTTAGTCACATATGTTTGAATGTATTAATCATGTCACTTTCATGTCTATGTTACGATCTTTTACAAGTTTGAAATTCAGAATACATGCTTGCACATGTTATGTTTTGGGTAACTAATCATATTTTTTTCATTATCTTATGTCTGAGAGAAATACATCCCTTATGATTTTCTCAGCCTTCTTACAATTTCAAAACCATTCCATAACTATTCTCTTCAAGTGATTGGAATTGTACCTACCTTGCCCCATTGATCCCTGCAACCCTAACTCCATTTGACCTGACCTAGATTTCCTTGAACTAATTCCTTTATCCACCGATTTTCCAAACCAAATCAATTCAAAATAAACCCATGCACTCTATACCTAGCCTAAAACCCTAATTTATCTAGCCCTCCTGGCTGTGACCCTTTTGGAGAGAGCCCTCTCCTACTTGATAGGGCTACCTCTGTTGGGATTCCTTAGACAGCCTTGGGAATATGGTGGAGTGATAATAGACCCCAGGTCGTAGGTTGCAGATGACCCCAAGTTGCAGGTTGCAGATGACCGCAAGTCGCAAGCCAGGCCAACATTTGGGGAGGTCAAGAGTCAAGGGAAACTCAAGAGTCACTTCAGCCTATATGTGTGGCTTCATAAAATCAGAAAAGAGACTTTTAGCACTTGAGTTGGAGCTAGGACGAGATAGCAGATTCAGGCTTGAGAGCTAAAGGCACTCGACTCTTGGTATCAAGTTGAGGGAGTTGTAGTGAGGCTAGGGTTTTGGTATCATGCATTGAGATGAATAGCCCATGTTCCACTATTTGGTTTTGAAGAGTTTTTAAATATGTATTTGAAGTTGCAACAGCATTAATAATATATTCTCTCTTTTCTGGCACTAATTCGCATGCTTGCTTGTGGTTATAGTACTAGCTATCTAATATTTCATAACGTTCGATTACATGTGATTTCATACATGCAATTGGTTATGGATTGATTCATAGTGGTTTCAGGTACGTTTTCTTTCGAATAAATGTTTATTTGTTTCTTGCCATGTCAGTGATCTATTGTGAACTACTTTGTAGTTAACTTCTGGCATGTTTTCTTTCATGTATGTCTGACTGGGTTTTGGCACACCAATCCCGCTCATGGCATACCCCCTTTTATTTACTGCTTAGACTTGCTTATATCTTTGTATTTGGTTCGTCAATCTTGGGCTTATTTTGTTTCACTGATTGGTCATTGCACCATTACCTTTTCTTCATCATCTTCTCATCTAACAACCAATATTGGAAACACTTATGGTGGCAATCGGGCCCACATACCAGATGGGGCTCCTATCCCAAACGGTGTGAGGTCTAATTGGGACATTTCGCCAGGGAGACCCCCTTGTTGTCGGCGGTACAATTTTTCCCTTCAACAGGGTCATAATATTAGAGTTCATAATATTTGGTTTATTATTAGGGTTTATGATATTGGGTGTTTAATATATGGGTTTTATAACATTAGGGATAAATATTAGGGTGTAATATACATGGTTTATAATGTTACGGTTTACAATATTATGGTTTAATATTTTGGTTTATATAATTAGAAATTTTATCATTTGGATATAATATTAGGGTTTATAATATTTTAGTTTATAATATTAAGATTTATAATATTGGGTTTAATATTAGTGTTTATAATATAGGGTTTATAATATTGAGTTTAATATTAGGGTTTATAATACTGGGTTTAATATTATGATTTATAGTGTTATGTTTATAATATAGGGTGCTTATTATAGGGCATTAAATTTATAGGTTTTAATATATATGGTTTATAATATTGGGGTTTTATATTAGGGTTTATAATATTAATCCCTTGATTTTATTAATCCAAAGGGCTTATAATATTAATTCCAATAGTTTATAATATTAATCCCAAGGGATTTTAATATTAATCCAATGAGTTTATAATATTAAATCATAGGTTTTATAATCGTAGAGTCTAATATGGTAAAATTGGGGTCTAATATATTAATCTTAGGGTTTATAACCTTAGGTTTTATAATATTAATATTAAGGTTTATAATATTGGGTTTTATGGTGTTATTATTTATAATATTAGCTTTAATATTAGGGTTTGATATAATGTTGCTCATATGGTACAAAAAATTGGCCACCATCGCATTGTGATAAATATTGTCTCAATGTGACAATCAATATGTCAATTATTGTTGCAATGTTACATAAAATTGCAATTTTCAACATCACAATGTGACATTAAAAAATTGGGGTTTAATATCATGGTTTATAATGTTATGGTTTCTAACATTGGGGTTTATAATATTGTGTTTAATATTGGGTTCATAATACTAGGGTTTAATATTGAGGTTTTTTAATATTGGATTTATAATATTGTGATTAGTATCGAGGTTCAAAATGTTGTAATTTTAATATTAGGGTTTTATATTGAGTTTTGTAACCTTAAGGATTATGATGTTATGTTTTATAATGTTAGCATTTGTAATATTTGTTTTAATAGAAGGGTTTAATATTGTAACTTTGGAATGGTATAGAAATCCATCCAACATTGAGTGTTACAAGCATTGTCACAATGTGATAAGTATTTTGACAATCATTCTCACAATGATATATTACATTGCAATTTATTCAACGTCTTATGATGTTGAATAAATTAGGGTTTAATATTTTGGTTTATAATATTTGGTTTAGGATTTATAATCCTAGGATTATAAATATAAATCCTTGGGTTTTTAATCTCTTGGGTTTATAATAATATTAGTAAACCCTTGGGTTTACTAATATTTTGGGTTTATAATTTGATCTGTTAATGATTGTCACAATGTTACATAAGATTGGAATTTATTCAGCATCATAATGTGACATTAAAAAATTGGGGTTTAACATCATGGTTTATAATATTATGGTTTCTAATATTGGGGTTTATGATATTGTGTTTAATATTTGGGTCATAATATTAGGGTTTAATATTGGGGTTTTTTAATATTGGATTTATAATATTGTGTTTAGTATTAAGGTTAGAAATGTTTTGTTTTTAATATTGGGTTTAATATTGAGGTTTTATATTGATTGTTGTAATCTTAGGATTTATAATGTTAGGGTTTATAAATTTTTTTTAATATTAGGGTTTAATATTGTAATTTTGGAATGGTATAGAAATCTATCCAGAATCGAGCATTACAATCATTGTCACAATATGACAAGTAGTGTGATAATCACTCTCACAATGACATATTACATTGAAATTTATTCAATGTCACATTATGAAATTGAATAAATTAGAGTTTAATATCATGGTTTATAATATTAATCTTAGGGTGTATAATCTTAAGGCTTACAAATCTAGGATTTAAAAGAACAATCCTAAGGATTTTAATCTCTTGGGTATATAATGTTATTAGACCCTTGGGTTTATTCATCCCTTATGTTTATAATATGTATAATCTATGAGGTTTATTAATCCTTTTGGTTTATAATATAAATAATAATATATTAGGGTTTACAATTTTATCTTTTGTAATATTAATCTTAAGTTTGGTATATTAATCTAGGGTTTATAATATTATTCTTAGGGTTTAATATTAATCCTAATTTTAATATTAATCTCTTGGATTTATAATATTAATTCCAAGTGTTTATAATATTAATCCCTTAGGTTTATAATATTAATCCCTAATATGAATAATAATATATTACAGTTTACAATATTAGTTTGATTTACTAATGTTAGGGTTTCTAATATTAATCCTGGGTTTTCTAATCCATTTTTCTTATAATATTAATCTTAAGATATATAATATTATAATCGAAATAGAAAATTTATTTGAAGAGTTACATAGCACATTGATTAGTGGTGAGAATTTTTTCATGTAATTGTAGGCACAATTGCATCTTGTCTTTTTTACAATTAACTATTTCACAAGCCATGGCACCAAAAGGGTGAATTTAGACAATTATTAGCAAATTATGCGTAAATGGAAAATTCCTCAAGGGATAACCTCATAGGAAGTTCTTTGTTATCTATTAGGAATTCCATGAAGTCCATGTGCCACTTTATTGGCTTTTCACAACACATGAGAAACACCTTTTTCATTGCTTCATATCGCCATAGGGAAAGTCAATTTATTTTTTTCCATGGGTCTAGTGTGGACCTTATTTGTAGTCCCAAGTTCTAGCACTCTTAGAAAGTTTCCCATCGGATTTTAGGGTTTGAACCAAAATAATTTTGATTGTTTTATCTCACGCCATGGCTTAGTTTATCACCTAGCTCTTAGTTTGCATGCAAAAGTCTTCTCTTCCCCATTTTATGTGTGCATCTTTACTTTACATATGATTTTTCATCTCTCCCTATGTAGGTTTAGGGTTTCCAATATTTTACATGGAAATACACACACCCATTATTTTCATTTGGTGTTGATAGGGCTCTCTTAATTACCATATATACTCAATAAATGTTTGGAGGGAACACTTCAAGAAACCAAAATTTTCATTTAAAGCTTTAGTTTGGAGGGAAAAATGAGTGGAATATCTCAAATTCAAATGTTAACCAAATGATTTTGACAAGGGTGATTTGGGATTATTTTCAAGGTGAATCCCTAAAGCCCTCTTCATAATTATTTTCTTATTGTATAATTTCCCTTGTAGGTGCTTATGTCTCAATAATTGTTTGTCATCTTCATTTTTTAGAATAAAATACACATGCGTTGTTTTCTTTTTTTCTAATTTGTGTTGAAATAAAACATCGATAAACATAATTACAATTTTTTAGAGGTTAACAATGGGGACATTAAACCCCCTTCCTCTTGGAGTATCACCATCCTTGGTGTCATGTTAATCACAAAAAAAAAATTATAATGTAAATCAAAAAGGGCATGTCTCTTTCATGTCACCCTCCATCTCCCATGTAGTTTAATTGGGCACAAAACACTTCCTTTACACCTTTTATTGGGCAATGGCTTGATTTTGTAGAAATTTTCTTTGTCTATCTAATGTATGTAGGGGTTCTAGTTGTAATTCTCCCTTTGGTTCACTTGAATCACAATCAAATAAATTATATGATTAGAATCATGCACATAAATTTTAAGAATTGAAACATCAAAATCATTATGCATGATAAGTTTGTGTGCTATGGTTCCCATATTTTCTAAGATTTCAAAAGACCTCTAGTATATAGGTGCAATTTTGACACGAGTTCCTAGTTTTAGAGAACTCTTATGGGGCTTTACTTTGAGGTACACATGATCTTTCACTTTGTATTTTTTGTTTTATTTTTGTCAACATATTTTTTTGTTTCTCTTGGGTTTCTTTTAGATTCTATTTGATTCTTATGGCTTCCTATTCTAATTATTTTAAAATCTCGATCCAAGAAAAAATTTGTTCATTATATTTTTCCAATTTATTGATACAGTGCATTTTTGTTGGTTTATTTTCATGTCACACATCAACTAGAATGATTTTGGTTCATATTTGAATCCACATCCCTCTAGATGAAGATTACATTTTAAAACCTTGAAAGTGATATATGATTTTCACTTATTGATTGTGAATACCTAACAAGTCCTTAATAATTTGGAATGGCCTTCAATGTTGTAGTGTTTCTTCACACGCGGTCAATGGGATGGTTTCTTGTTTTTAAAATGATACTAAAAAGGAAGGAAATTTGTTGTTATCATCCATTCATTGGATAGTCTTGTCTTAGCTTCACCTAGCACTTTAAGAAATAAAAAATGGAGCCATATGCTCGAGATATTTCCAATTTGGTCCAAGAACCTATGAAGTTAACTCATCCACATATTCATTCTATATCCTTAACCTGTCCATTTTATAATTTTTTTTCTTGATTTTTTATTGATGTTTTCATTTATCATTATTATTTTCATTATAGATTTTCCCACTCATTTTTAAATTTTTAATTAAGTGATTATTTCTATGTGGAATTAATTTTGGGACACTTTTCAAATGGCACATGGTAGTGTTTTTTGGTGACACTTGGGAGGTGTTGGTTCATTTTTAAAAGTTAATTAAGTGATTATTTCTATGTGGAATTACTCTTGGCACACTTTTCAAATGGCACATGGTAGTGTTTTTGGGTGACCCTTGGAAGGTATTGGTTGGACACATATGATTGGGTAGTGACTTGGCATGATGATTAGGAGTGAGGTGGTGGAAAAAAATTTGCACTACAAACAAACTACACAAGGATCCATGGCTCTTTCTACTTCATATAAAAATAATATGGGGGCATATTTCCTTATAAATTGTTATAAATTCCCTTCCACAATGCATGTTGGATAAATAGGGTGGATTTATAAATCAAAGGACAATATTTATGTGGAGTTGATCAATGACTACTAAGTTACTAATTTTTGGAAGCCATAACTTGAGTTTTTTATGTCTGGATTGGGTAAATAAGAGCTTGTTCGAAAACTACATATGTGAAAAACTTGGAAATGGTTTTCAAGGCTGAAATGACATCGATCATGCAAAAAAAATTAAGTTCTAGTCATAAAAATTTCTAACTTAGCAACAAATTACTTTAAAAAATGATCCATTTAAAGGAGTTTTTGAATGTTTAAAGTAGGCACTTCTTTGGGAAACAAATATATATTTACCAAATGAACTTAATTCCTTTAACATAAAAGTGCAAAACCTTGATCATAAATAAATTCCAAGAAGATGAAGAAAGAACTATAAAAAAATATACAAGAACATTTAGGAAGAGAGAGAACCCCATTCTAGCATAAAAAATAAAATAAACACCTAGTTGAGTCTTTCAATATATTCTTCTAAGTTTGCAATCATCCAACCTTTCATTTAGAAGTCATTTCGAATGACAAGAGAAATTTTTTATGGTCTCTTTCCTCTTTTTTCTTCCAATTAATTTCATTTAAATGTTCCATGGGAGCCCATTTTCATTTTGGACAAATATATCTTAATTTTATGAACATTATGAAAAAAAAATTAAATATTTGTATTTGGGATTTAAATGAGAGCTCTTAGGAGTTCGTATTTAGTGCAATATTTTGACTTGATTTTTAAGCTTAGGATTGCATGTGTGTAACTCCATCCATCCCTATGAGTTTAAATGCAAATATCATGTTAAATTCTTTGTAAATATGGTATGTTCCTTTCATATTTCTTAATAACATGGTGTGTTTTAATAACTGCTATACTAGAATCCAATCTTCTCACAAACTTTACTTCTTTTTTTAAAACCTTATGATGTGAATATCATTTTTGGTACCATTTCCATGAGAAGAGTTTTTTTAGTTTTTACATGTAAACTTTTTCTGTTTTTCTCTGATACCTGCTAGAATTTGATTTTTCTTCACCCCGTAACCACGTCAATGATCAATTAAACATCAGTTTTCACATAGCATTGATTTTAATATCATTTAGATAGTTATACAAAATAATAACATCGAATAATAAACATGAAAGAGTAGTAAAGTAACCATGAAAAAATAAGGCAAGAGACACAAAATTAGGCACACAACTAGTGAAAAACCCATAGGGGGGAACCCATAAAATTACTTCCTTATGAGAGAGAGAGAGAGTTTCCATATTTATCAAAACATCATAAATAAAAAATAGCAGAACAATAGCCAAACAAATAACCAAAATTATAATCAAGTTCCATGTCAAAATCCAACTCCTTGAAATTTCGTCCCTTCCTAGAATTGTGACCTCCTGAAATTTTGACCTCATCCTAAAATTTCGGCCCTCTTGTAATTTCATTGGATTAGAGATGAATGAGATCAATTTTATTTTTTACAATTGAGGATAAATTATATCCTTTATATATATTTCAAGATGGGTCAAATGGGTGCCTCTTAGAGGCCTAGCCGACCTAATAATTTTGGAGGAAAATTTTAAAAAAATCAAAATTCCATTTATTTTTCAAGATGAAAATGCCGACCATGGCTACCATAATTTTCAACACTCCCTCTTATCCAGGGAGGTACTTTTCTTTCTCTCTCTAAAAACCAATTTTCCCGACCAATCATAGGTCTCGTAACCCAAAACCTAAGGAAGAGATATCAAATACAAATCTCTCTCTCTCTCTCTGTTAGAATTTATCTCCACAACCAATCATAGGTCTCACAACCCAAAACCTAACGAAAAGATAATTAGTCATATCATAAGAAAAGATACATATAATTCATCTCAAATCATATCTTCTACCATGAGTTCTCATAGCACACAACCTAAGGGAGGAACCAATAATACATCTCCTGGACCATAAGGTCTCATGACACACAACCTATAGGAGTAATAAACAATACATCTCCTAGACCACAAGGTTTCATGACACACAACCTACAAGAGGAATCAAAAATACATATCTCAGACCACAAGGTATCATGACACATAACCTACAAGAGGAAACAAAAATGCATCTCCTAGACAATAAGGTCCCACAACACACAACCTACATGAGGAATCAACAATACATCTCCTGGACCACAAGGTCTCATGACACAATCTATAGGAGGAATCAATAATATATATCCTGGACCACAAGGTCTCATGAAACCCAACCTACAAGATGAATAAATAATATATCTCCCGGACCACATGGTCTCATGAAACACAACCTACATGAGATGGTCCATAATATGATGTTATTTAATCAATGCTCCTTCTTCAATGGTATTCTCAATAATTCATGCTTATTCACATCAAAAACGAGTTCAACATCAGAAATGTAGCCATGGTGGATCTTAGTACTTTAATAAACATTTCAGTAAACAACAACATTCAATTTTTCATTCAGCTTCAATCGAGGCTTCTCTCAAAATCAAACATTATTAGCTATCAACAGATAATAATAGAATTCAATAATGACTTCTCACAAAAGAAATCATTGACAACCATATAAGTGAATATCGATATCCATAGTCAAATCTAGCAGGTAATAAATAGCTTCTCTCAGAAGAAGGCACCAAAAAACCATAATCAAAACTAACAAATACACAGAATCAAGCATCATCAACCATAGTCGAATCCAACATATCATAATAAAATCCAACAAATCATAATTGAATCCAGAAGATAGAAATAAATTTCTATGGAAATAAATATCATCATATAGATCAATGAACCAATCAGAGAATCAACCAAGACAATATCAAAGTCTTGCATCTTCTTAAAATCATTCATCGGGGATATTTCAATGAACTTGTAGTCCATTTTTCCAAAACTATTACTAGGCTAATGCCTTTACAAAAGAAACTCCAACTTACATAAAAGACCTCTACATAGAATAAAATTTGTGGTATCACCTTTAACATATCTAGATCAACATTAGTCTTCAAAAATTCTATTCATCTTCATAGAAACATGCTTAAATTAGTCTAATCTTGTTTACTCCCTCTTATTACAGAGCCTATCAAGATTATTTTTGTCAAATTGTTCTTCCATCATTTCCAACGATTTTCCACACCTTGGAAGTCTTCATTATGTACCTACAATCCTCACGAGGAGATTATGAAAGAACAAGAACAACCAAGCAAGCGAAGAGACTCATAATGAAATGATCAATAGAAATTATAAAAATAATACTTATTTTTTGAGAGTGTGTCAACTCCCTCTTTATCTTACCCTTCTCAGATTGAGTCAATATCATCACATCATTAAGGATTCCATACCATCATCAAAGAGTTAACATAATCATTAAAGAGTTATCATCATCAATGGAGATTTCACAGAGTCCAAGTCATTAAGGAGTCCATATACACATCATAATCAAGGATTCTGCGTCATCACCGAGTCCACACCATTATTATCATCAAAGAGTGCACATTATTAATATATCATCATCATAAAATAATCACGGAGTCCATTTCATCATCAAAAAGTTTACCTCATCCATATCATCATCAAGAAGTTGTCCTCGTCTATATCATTATTGAGAAATTCATTCAAGGAGTTAAATATACATCATCATCAAGGAGTCCACAAAAACGAGTCCTCTTCATTATCATTATGGAGTCCATATCATCAGGAAGTCATGTCAACATCAAATAGTCCACAAGGAGTTCATCATCCACATATTCACATAATCATCACCAAAGAGTTCACATCCATGGATTTCATCATCAAGGAGTATGCAACATCAATGAGTTCATCATTAATGAGTTCACATAATCCACATCATAAATGAGTCCACATCATCAACAACCTCACATCATTATCATCATCAATGAGTCGTCATGATCAACGTGTCCACATCATTAATGAGTCACCATCATTATCATCAATATCATCAACGAGTCCACATCATGAGTTCATATCATCAACAAGCCTACATCATTATCATTATCAATAAGTACACATTATCAACAAGTCCACATAATGATCATCGAGTCAAAATCATCAAAAAGGATTCCTTGTAAAGATTTCACATCATTAGTAACAATTTAAAAGTAAAACGAAACACACAAGATACTTATATTTTTACCTCCATCTTAATATTTAGTCCTTCTACATTCAAGTTGCAAATAAATCTTAACAACAAGATGTAAAATCTTCTTAAGAGGAATAAATAAAGTCCAAGGTTTGATTCATAATCCCTAAGATTTATTCTCCAAAACCCTACCCAAGGTTTACAAAAAAATCTAATGTAAGTAATAATTAAAACAAATAAATACAAGATACTTATATTTTTGAGATTGTGACAACTCCCTCTTGATCTTCGAACACATCCTACAAATCAAACTCATTAATAAGATGTCAACTCATCTAGGAGCTAGGGAAGCAATCAATCCACAAACCTATGGATTTTCATTTGAGACCCTTTTTTACTTGATAGGGTTTTAATCCCAAACCCTAATGCTTAAATCTTTCTTAACCAATATCCTTGCATTATATTTCATCTCCACTATTCTTACTATCAATCCTATGGTTTCGAGATGAAACCATTACTAGGGTTTATAAATCCAAAATAGGTCAACGTATTTCAAGAATCTGGTCAAAATTTAAAATATATATTCTTCATAGGCCATTGAATCTTCAAATTTGACTGGGATCATATAAACACTAGTATATATGGCCAATTTTCTTTCACTTTAGTTCTGACAATTTTGATGTATTGTCGGAAATTTCCCCAATTTTTGTTAATTTTTAAATCTCACCAACAAGCATCTCTATACCGAAGTTTAGGTAAATCGTTGGTATTGTGATGTTTAGGAACATCGTTGGAATACCGATGTTTCGGGACACAACGTCGGAATTGTGACGTTTCAGAGACAAGAGTCGGTATTGCGACATTTTGAGACAAGTGTCGTTATTGTGAGGTTTAGAGATGTAGAAATTTATTAATATTGATGTATTACTGGATTCTCCTAATCTAAAAATATTTATCTTCTTGCTAAATACAGAATCCTTCCATTGTTAAACGTGCGGAAATTTAAAACTCAATTGCAAACACATGTGAATAAATTATCGCACATAACATAGTTTTTTAACGGGAAAGCTTAAAGATAAAAAACCCAAATATCATATATTATGTATATCAATGGAATCATGTAATAATCTCATACAAAGCTTAGTACACCAAGCTCTCAGTACAATCAACAATCATTACACACTGTCATGCAAAAATTTTCATATTTATGCACCAATTTCTTGCCTCCTGACAGCCTGCCTCCGCTACGCAATCCCTACTGAAGAAGACCCCTGAATGAATTCGAATTGGCCTTTCCTTGAATGCGAAATCCTCATTGGAAACTCCAATGTGTTTCAGATGCATTGAATGCATCACTATAGTCACAAAAGATACTCCATATCACCCTTTCACCTATCTCTCCACTGGGTCACCACTGGAACTGACATGCAAGTAGTTAACTGTTGTATTTTTTCAGTTGTTAGTGAGTTATTAGTTTTGAATTAACTAACTAATTAATTCACTAAACTCTCACTAGTGTACCTTTCAGTTAGACTAGATACAACTAGCTCAACTGAGTTTAACTCACTTAACTGAGTTAAACTAAATAAAAACTCATGTAACTACTCTTCCAACTCTGCCATAACTTTGCCACTTCAGTTCTAACTGAGTCCTCCATGCATGAGCCACCAATAACCCTAGGAATTACATAATTCCTTTAGCCCACTAATTTTCCAAATCTGTTCACTGAAATAAAGTGCTCCAAGAGAATAAGTTGATGTTTATTGTCCAATTATTATTAAGATCTAATAATAATCGACATGCACCTATTTTTAGATTGAAAATATATAAATAGACTTCGCCCAATATTCTAAAAATAGAATTTCATCTATTTTCCACATTTGACCAACCATCTACAAATAGCATCCTGCAACTTATAGAATGTTCTCACCATGTCTAAAAATAGACATACACCTAAAAATAGCTTGCAGGCCCCACTTAGTGAAGGTGCTTAATTTTCACTAAGCTCATCATCTTGTTGAATCTCAACAAGAGACACGTGTCAGTATTGCGACAGTATTAGGGACAACCATCGGTATTGCGACGGTTTTGGGACAACCGTCTCTATTGCGACGATTTGGGGACAACCGTTACTATTGCAACATTTAGACCAAACGTCAGAATAGTGACGACGATAAACATTTTGTAACGATTTGTAACATTTTGTAACGATGTAATATTTTGTAATATTGTTTTTTTTATTTTATTAATTTTTATAGGATTATAATAATATATTTGTTATTTTTTTACTAGGGTGATTTAATTGACCATTATTATGTTAGATATTACTATGTTAGCTAGGTCAAGCTAACATAAATAATAGTATGTTTCTTATATTTAATTGCTATTAATTTCTCTTTAACTTATAACATGTTTAAATGAATGAATAAATTAGAAGTTTTATTATAACCTTTTCAAAATATAATGTCCTGTGTATTGAAGAATATTTACCATTTTTCATTACAATATTTGTATTGTGATTACCCCACAAATCGTAGCCCAATGTGGACCCTCCCCACCTACTTTTACATGGTGACAGATCACACTTTCAAGAGTTGCAACATGAATGTCACTCCCCTAGTGACTAACATGTGCATCACCTTGGCAATTCACTTCAACATGGAATTTTTCCTTCAACATTACTTAATTTTTGTACCACACCAATATAACCTCACACATAACCATGTCACTTTTGATGGTGAAGACTTCGTATCATCATGCTAATATGATGTATGTCAGTCATAGTCAAAACACCCCTAATCACTTTCCCAAGGAAGCAGCCACCATGGAAACCTTGTGCAACAAGAGCATTGGCACGTAGCACAATATCCATCGCAAATTCAAGTAGAGTGAAACACCCTTAAATCATGCATAGTGTGCCCAAATAATGGTAATGTGATCTCCCTCAGTCTCGGAAATATTATGCATTCCAATACTCTCATGTGCTTTAATTACCATGACCATGCAAAGTTATTTAATATCAACGTCCCTTTTAGCTAGAGCATATAATTTGGTGCAGGTTGCAATCTGTGTTGTAAACTTGGTGACTCAGTTTCTCGGTGAAGGCCTCTTGACCTTAAGGACTTGGCCTTCCAGCCATTCTCTGCCTTCAATAGCTCTCCCTCTCTAGCCTTCTACTTTACCTTTCTATTACCCTCTCCTATGTTCATCATGCATGTCATCCCTTCAGCCTTTTTGCAAGCTTCACATCCGAATTGCCTCTGTTTGGGCGGGTCAAGTCAGGTCGGGTGGGGTCATTTCAGGTCGCAGTCTTAGGTCGGGTCAGGTTGGATCTTCATGTGAGGGCACCCAAGGAAACACGTTTGGGCGGGTCGGATAGGGTTTGATCGGGTTGTGTCGTGTGAGCTCGCACAAGGAAACCCATTCAGGCGGGTTGGGTCGGGTTGTGTCGTGTGAGGGCACCCAAGGAAATGCATTCGGGCTGGTTGGGTCGAGTCGTGTCGTGTGAGGGTGCTCAGGAAAACGCATTCGAGCAGGTTTTCTTGGGTCATTTCGTGTGAGGGTGCCTGAGGAAACACGTTCAGGCAGGTTAGGTTGGGTCAGGTCATGTGACGATGGCCAAGGAAATGCATTCAATCGGGTCGGGTCGGTTCGGCTTGCGTCGGGTTGGGTCGTGTGAGGGTGCACAAGGAAACGCGTTTGTCGTGGGTTGGGTCAGGTTGTGTGAGGGAGCCCAGGGATATGCGTTTGGGTGGGTCAGGATGCATCCAATAATTTGAGGGCACCTATGGAAACACATTCGGGTGGGTCGGGTCATGTGGGTGGTCGTATAAAAAATGCTAAGTTGTGACCGCTCGTGTACCTTGTACTACATGTTTGTGCGATCAGTTTTCTTTTTTCTCCCTCGTGTCTTTGTTCGGGTGGGTTAGGTCGTGCCGTGTGAGGGTGCGATAGGAAACACGTTCAGGTTAGATCATGTGAGGGAGGCTGTATGAAAAATGCTAAGTTGTGACCGCTCATTTTCCATTTACTCCCTCGTCATGCAAACTTAATCGATGTTCAGGCGTGTCGGGTCGGGTCGGGTCATGTGATGGCGCCCAAGGAAACGCGTTCATTTTGGGTCTGGTCCGATCAGGTCATGCCATGTGAGGGCACCCGAGGAAATGCGTTTGGGTAGGTCGGGTCGGTTCGGGTCAGGTCGTGTGAGGGTGCCCAAGGAAATGTGTTTGTGCGGGTCAGATCAAGTCGTGTGAGGGCACTTAAGGAAATGGGTTCCAGTGGGTCAGGTCAGGTCGTGTCATGTGAGGGCGCCTACGGAAACAAGTTCTGGCGGGTCGGATCAGGTCGGGTTGTGTGAGGGCACCCAAGGAAATGAGTTCGGGTGGGTCAGGGTAGGTCGGGTAATTTGGTTGGATTTTGTTTGATTACAAATAATGGTAAACAACCTGCATCAATGTTGCTTTCCTTTATGAAACAACCAACATGAATAAGAGTGTGTGATAGGGAGTTGTTACACAGCATTTTGTCACTGTGCCTGCAATCCCCAACTCGCACATTGGAGGGTCGTTTCTGTGACCAATACGCGGTGTCATGCTTTGCAAATACCATCCTTGCATCCCTTTTGATGAAAGAAACATTCTTCTTGTTGAAACTTCCCTAAGAAGACCTGTGAAAATCCCTATTTTTGACTTGGCGCAAGTAGCCCGTTACATCCTCATGCTGACTAGGAAATTTAACATTGGGCCCACGCCACTTGGAGCTCTGTGCCAGTTAGACACCTGCGCCAAGTTGTTTATGGATTTTTTTTTTAAATAGAGGTGGAGGTTCCATTCCAACCACCTCGGGGATGATTCATTGGGAATGGTTGAACTGAAACAACCACGGACTCCTTCCTTTAGTTAGTAGTTTCCACCTCCCTTGGAACTCTCCTAAAGGATAGGACTCCCTCCCACCTTTGTAGGGATCCCAACCTCCTCTCTTCCCTCTATATAAGAAACTATCTCCTTTGGTAGAAGCTAGCTGGACACATTATAGAAAAATAGCTGAACGACTGAATAACTGAACTAGAGAATTATACTATAGCTTTGTTGCTAGAGGAGATAGAGTAAGAAATATTATGTTGAGAGAGCTCGAGTTTATGACTTCTGAGAGAGCTTAAGTCTGAATTCCCTGACCGACAGTTGAGAGCATCGATTGTACTCTTCCTTCTACTCATTAATATACATGACTACTATTTGGTTCCAATATTGTGTTATGATGTTTATTTGATACGATATGTTTAGCCCTCTTTGATTGGCTAATAGTTGTGAGTGAAACTATTCTTTCATATTTTATTCATGTTCTTTGTCTTATGTGTAGTTATTTGAGCATGACAGCGAACGGATCGTGACTTGCCAAGGTAGGAGAAAGAGACCACTACTCCTTCCGCAACATCGACAATGTTGGATTCAAGGTAGCTCAATCTACCATGTCTTTGTTCATTCATTGACTAGGAACCAAAATTTTAGTGTGTCCTTTTGTTACTAGACCCACCCTAGGGCTAGAGGGATTGTCTCTGTCCCCAGAGAGGATTTGCCTTCATAAAAAATTGGCGACTCCACTGGGGATTAGTGCGAGTTTGTCGTGTCATCCTGTTGGGTCGGTTTCCATTATTGGTTTAGTTATCTATATTTTTTCTAGTTTGTTTGATGAGTTTCCATTCTTTGTTCAGCTCCAGAGAGTCAAGGTTGACTTCTGCTCATTAGGTTAGGGTTTTTCCTCTTTTTTCCATTGGTTTCCAGCTTGGCACGTTTTTTTGTCTAAATAGTCATGTCGATTGGCGCATGTTTCTCTTTTAGCACTCGCGCCAACCTCTGTATGGCACAAATTGTAGCCTCACAGTCGCGCCAATCCCCGTAGGTTTTGTTTTGACCCCCCTAACGCATTTTTTGATCATTTTTTCTTGCCTCTGGGTTCTTTTTTAGTTTGTTTAAGCCTTTGGAGACTGTGTAGACTACTGTAGACTTGTTTCCCTCAGTCGTTTGTTCATTGTCTTATCGGTGTTAGTTAAGACCTTAGGGTTTCTAAGTATTCTTACACACTGAGCCTTCTATTTAGGAACAAGTCTCTTTGATTTTTTTCAGTCTCGTTTTGGGTTTTTAGACTGAGTTTTCTTGATCCTTTTTTTTCTTCTGATTGAATGGTCTTTTCGTTTTTCGATTAGTCCTTCTTCTTCAATACTTTGAGCATTGATTACTTTGCTTGTTTGGGTCATTTTGAGAACTCTCTTTCTCGTTTGAAAGTTTTTTCCATTAGCTTGCATGTTTTTGTGTCTGTTTTGCTTTGGTTGAGTCATTCAATTTCGAAACCTTACATTCGCAAAACTCAAACTAGTGTTTATTTTTTTTTCTATTGACTTAGTACAATGTGTGCTTCATTTCATTGAAAAAATAAAAAAATATCTTTGCACTCTTTTGTTGCATTGAAAATGAAACGTTCCTTTACATAAACTAGCATTTCTCAATCTAGGGAGGAATTTCATTTTCGCTTGATTGCATTAAGGGCATTAGAATATTCTTTGCATATTTTTTCTTGCGTGCTTGCTTGAAATATTTATATCCTTCTTCTAGCTAGCATTCATTGAATTGAAATGATATTCATTTTCATATAGCTTGCATTTAGGAAGTTGAGCTCCACATTCGATAGATCCTAAAATTGAAACATAATTCAAGATTAACTTTAAAATTTATTCAATGAACCTAAGGCAACATTGGAACCTAACAAAACATTTCTAGTGGTCTAGGCTAGAGACATGTTCTAACATCTTAAAACCTAGTAGATGTCGCTCGCCTTTCGGCTTCAAATAGCACTAGTACGGACTTGTGCTCCCAGTACCGTCGTGTATATAAAGGGAGACCCCTCTAGGTTGCAATCCTTTATCCATAGGAAGCCAAGTCTACCACCTTGTAACTGTGATACACTGAACACAACATTTGGGGAGACTACCTACACGTACGTCAAGTCCTTGGTCATTTTTGTTTCATTTGATCACCAAGGTGTATATGGCAGTTCACCAGAACCTGGTATACCCTCTTGCTTAGAATTCCTGAGAAGTCATTTCGATCTTTTCTTGACTCTTTAAATAAGAGAAGAGATCATCGAACACTTGTCCTTTCACGCTCATTTCAGATTAAAAGTGACTAGAGTCGTCTTTTGTCTGTTTCTTGACTCTTAAAACAAGAAACAACCGATTTTGGTTTCAGTGTTATAAAATTAATCACCTACGATTACACGCCCAGTAAATTTTGTTACTTGGTTTGATTGATTTCCTTGGTTCTTGATTTTGGCACTTTCGATTGGTTATCTCTTTTCCTTCCTGTTCTGATCTATATTCAAAGTGGCAGAACATCCAGTTTCATCATACTCACTACCTTCTAGTGGTGACTCTTTTTCAGACTCTCTTTTGAAACTCCTCAATCCACTAGATCTGTCGAGTTCTTGCAGCCCATTCTACAGTCTATCCAGCCCCTTGCTATTCGATCTCCACTTGATGAGCCATTTGAGTTCAATTGGCCTCCTTCAAGTGCTTGGTCTGGTTTTGGGGAAGAAGGAGAATTTCCTCCTCTTACATCTGGATCACCTTTTGTTGCTGTTGCAGTACCTCCTAATCCCCGTAGTCTTTTTGAAGATCTTACAGAAGACTCAAATATGGATTCCTCCAGTCCTATTGCCAATGATGAAATGCCTGTGTCCATAGGAGAATATAAACTCTTTCCTGAAGATATTTCTCATGCCTCTGTCCAATATTCTTCACCTTCGGTATCACTTCCGACTGGCTATAGGTCTCTGAGTCAGATTATGTCTGGTGTTGCATCCATTACACAATCCAGCACAGTAACTCCTCCTTAGAGTTTGGTTCAATCTTCGTCAGTACCATTACCTTTGGCGTTAGATCTGTCGGTTGTTGTTACATATGTTCCAGTCTAACCTACAGTCTGTGTGGCTTCTAGTTCAGTTTCCACTACCCCTATGATTCCTAGCAGTTTCACTTTTGAAGAATATATGTTACCTGTTCAGCAACAGAATTCTCAGGGTTCTCAACAGCCCCTGCCTCCTAGAGATCCTCATTTTCATCATTATGATGTTGTTGGTAATCCCATATATGTATATCCATGCCATTATGATGAGTGTGGGAATCCATTTTATATGCCTCCTATAGATCTTTATCAAGTCGTTTATGATCCTTATCAGTCTGTTACTCATTTGGGACCTACTTTGCCTGTGCATCCCTCTGGCTTACAAGGAAAACCCTCTCAGGGACAACCTTCAGCTTAGCAGGGCCCTGCTTTTGGTCCACAGGGACAACCATGCAGTTCAGAAGGCCATCCTTTACAAGGACAACCTTTGGTCCAACATGGACAACCCTCTGGTCTCTCGAGTCAACCTCTGGTTCAACCAAGATCATCTTTTGGTCCTGGGGGGCAAGTTTATCAACCACAAGGAAAATTCTATGGTCCTTCTCTGGGTCAATCTGGTCATCAGGGAAATCTCGGACCATCTCAACCATCAAGCCAACCTTTACCACAAATTCAACCTGGTGACCCTCAACAACTGGTTCAACCAACTCAACAACCGTTACAACTTGCCCACCAGTAGATTCCTTTGTTTCCACAGCCAGTTTTACCTGTTTATCCTGCTCAACCTGTGCAACCATAGGGTGCTTATTACCCTCAAACTTCCTATCAACCAATATATAATGCACCTCAAAT
The DNA here is from genome assembly GCA_034641835.2 of Pinus albicaulis. Lineage (NCBI taxonomy): Eukaryota > Viridiplantae > Streptophyta > Pinopsida > Pinales > Pinaceae > Pinus > Pinus albicaulis. The sequence goes on from CM076570.1 coordinate 578,553,940, forward strand.
TTCGTACCCTCAAAATCAACCAGTATATAGTGCACCTCAGATTCCATACCCTCAAAATCAAACTGTGTATCAACAACCTCAAAGTCATACCTACATTCCACAACAAAATCCTTATGCTACTTAGCAAGGACCTCAGTGGTCTGCTTCGACTCAATATCCTAGTCCTCAATCCCAGTATCAACATAATTATCCTGTTTTTAATCCTTATGATCTGAATCCTTCGGGACAGAATATATTGGGACAAAATCTCATTCGGACTGGGTGAAATGTACATTCAGGTCCTTATCAAAGACCTCCAATGATTTTCAATACTCAGTTACTGTTTCTTAATACGTTGGAATTACCCGATGTGTCAAAGTTAACAAATGATCATATTCTTCATAATCCATATTGGCCTCTGATTCCAACCAAGATTCCTAGTGATTGTCCTAAATTTGAGGGTAAACCTGGTGAAGACCCCCAAACGCATGTGATGACTTACCATTTATGGTGTTCTTCTAATTCTTGGTTGACGATTCTATTTGTCTCTGTCTTTTCCAATGAACTCTTACTGGTGTCGCTACAAAGTGGTACATCGAGCTGTCTCGTGGAGTTTTCCAAGATTTCAATTCTTTGGCCATGGCATTCCTTACACATTTTCAGTTACTGATCCGCTATGAGACTGGGACGCATCTCCTCACTTCATTGAAACAGGACCGAGCTACTCATATCTTGGATCATATTCATGAGTGGCAGCATCATCGTCACATGATCAAATTTGAGATACCTGATTAGCTTCTGACTCATTGGTTCACTACCTCCTTTTTCAATCAAATTGCCAAAGATATTGCTATGGGGGCATGTGTAACTGAGGAACAAGCCATTTCTTACGCACAGTACCTTGATGTCATGTATTCTCAGTCTGGCACATTGTAAGATATCTTGCCTGATGCTCCTCGACCTGGAACCTCTAAAATTCCAACGACTCCATCCGTTGATGGTATTATTGGTTTTGTATCATGGACTTCTCAGAAGTCTACTTCTTCTAATAATGTAGCTTCTCAGTAAAATTTGACTTCTATCATACTCGCATAAGTGAATTTTGTTCAGGCGAATCCTACAAATAACAGTTCCAAAGGTAAGAAGAAGGGTAAAGGTAAGGCCAAAGCTAATACCCCGAAACAGGATTCTCCAAAACCTCATTCTGCTGATAGTTCTCAACGTAAACCGAAGTATCCTTGTTTGATTTGTGATGATGAGCACTTCACCAAGGACTGTCCTTGACATTCTGAAGTGAGTTGATTGCTCAAAGGCACCCAAGGATATCTTGCCATTCTTAAAGAACCCTTCCCTCAGCAAACTCTGATGGTAGAGCACCCTCAGTCCTTTGCTCCATCTGGTTAGCAAGTGTTCATGATGAAAGGTTTTGCACCTGTTTCTATTGCTACTCGATCGAAAGATAATCTTGGTTCATGTCAGGTAGTAGGGAAATAGATCTTTTATGGTCCTCCTCCCCCTCCTATTTCTGGTCCTCTTGAGATTGAACGACCTAACACTAAATCTGTTGTGCAACCACCTTCCAAAGGTGTTCTCTGTAAGTCTTCATATAATCCCAACACCCGTGCTGCTCAACATTACAGTATTGTTGAAGATTTGGCTCAGGCGCCATCTGCAATGTCTGTGTTAGAAGTACTTCAGATTTTTCCTTCGCAACGAAAATCTTTGCTATCTTTAATAGGTGGGATTGATCCTGCCAATACTAGTTTGTTCGCTTTCAATTTAGAGAATTTCATCCCGTGACTCCCACACCAAATTGCACTCATCATTCAAGTTGGTATTAATGGTTTGAATATTCACCATGCTATCATAGACGAGGGTGCATCTACTTGTGTTATGTCATCTACTTGTTGGAAAGCCATTGGTTCTCCAACTCTTACTTCATCACCCAATGCCATTTAAGAATTTTATGGAAGAGAATCTAAACCTCTTGGTGTTCTCACTAGTTTACCAATCACATTAGAAGGGAAGAAAGTCAATGTCGAGGTCGAAGTCGTTGATGCAAAACTCAATTATAATCTTCTCCTCAGACGTAGTTGGACTCATGCCATGTTGTGCGTTCCATCCACTCTGTTTCGTGTTTTGAATTTTTCGCATGAAGGAAAGATTATTACTGTTGATCAATTGTATTTTTTCACTTCTTCTTTTGAGAACAATGTTCCGTACGTGGACAAGATTCCTACTCCTTACGAGAGTGTAGGGTTGGGCCTTTTCAAGGATCCCACCCTCATGGGTGTTTTTCCTCTTCCACCACCAAATATTGTTCAGGTCAACATGATTTCTTGAACCAATGACCCCTGGGTTATCCCTTCTCCAGAAAAAAATCAATTCGTTCGGTGATTCGATGCCCTTGAGTCCGATTGAAATTGGTTATTGTGAACTCATTGTTGCATCGAATTCTGATTCTGATTCTGCTCCTTCAAGCGTAACTCTCGACATATATTCTCAATCCCCTTGGCTTGGTGATTTGATTCACCAGATCCTTTGAAAGAAGTTTTTCCTTCTGATGAGGCTATCTTGGAAACGCTATCTCTCAACGATCTGCTTTGGGATGATGGACATCATCATTCCTCGTTTCTACCAAGTCTCGGGGTCCTATCTACCTGTCTTGAGCATTTTTCCTCTCATGTTCCTTCTCCTCCACTTCAAACACTTGTTCAGGTCCATGAGGTTTTTATGGAAGGTAACTTGAGGAACATCACTCAGACGATTCCTATCGAGATTTCCATTAAACCAGGAATCGTCGAGAACATCCATATCTTGTTACTTGTTCTTCGGATGAAGTGCAAGTATATATTAGCCTTTTTCATGAATTCCATGATTTATTTTCATAGTCCTACGAATAAATGCCCAGTATTGATCCTATCATCGTGGTACATGAGATTCCTATTTACCCTGGTTCGAACCCTGTTCGTCAGCGTCTTCGTCCGGTGCATCCCAGGAAAGCTAATGCCATTAAGGCTGAAGTGGAAAAGCTTCTCAAATTTGGTTTCATTTATCCGATTCCATTAACAGAATGGGTCTTTAATATTGTTCCTGTAGATAAGAAATAGGGCACTATTTGTGTCTGTGTTGATTATCGTGATATCAATAGAGCTTGTCCTAAGGATAATTATCCTACTCCTTTCATCGATCAAATCATTGGAAAATGTGCTGGGAGCAAGATTTTTTCCCTTATGGATGATTTTTTGGACTATAATCAAATCAATACTCTCTCGACTGATCAACACAAGACTACCTTTATCTGTCCTTGGGGTACCTTTGCATATAATAAGCTCCCCTTTGGTTTGAAGAATGTCGGGGCCACCTTTCAACGCGTGATGTCTTATGCCTTTCATGATATTCATCACATCATTCAACCTTATCTGGATGACCTTCTAGCTCATTCAACTAAGCGTAGAGACCATCCTAACCATATTCGTCAGATTTTTCTTTGTTGTAGACACTATAACATTCGGCTTAATCCGCACAAGTGTCTCTTCTGTGTTGATTCCGGTAGACTCTTAGGGTTTATAGTCTCTAAAGATGGAATTCGCCTAGATCCTCTCAAGTTTGAGGCTATTATCAATCTCCCCTCTCCTTCCTCATTACATCAGTTGCAGATTTTACAAGGGAAAGCTAATTTTCTTCGCAATTTTATACCTAACTATGCCGAAGTAGCTAAAGGATTTACATGATTATTAAAACAGCGTGTTCCTTTTTACTGGGATGAGATCGCTCAGAAATATTTCGATGCATTGAAAACATTGTTGGTCAATGCTCCTCTCCTCCACCCTCCAGATTATCATTGTGATTTTTCCCTTTATTTGGTTGCTGCTTTCAGCACGATTGCCATGGTTTTGGTACAAGACGATGATGATGGCCATGAACATGTTATTTATTAATTGTCTCATAACCTTCTCGACACTGAAACGAGTTATGCTTATGTCAAAAAGTTAGTGTTGGCCATTTTTCAAGTTGTTCAATTTTTCCATCATTATATTCTTTTGTGTGTAGTGACGGTGGTTTCTAAGTGAAACCCCATGACCTACATATTGTCTCAACAATTGCTGGGGGGAAAATACTCAAAGTGGATTGTTATCCTCCAAGAGTTTGATTTTGAATTTACTACTTCCAAATCTAAGAATTCATTGGTCTTTGCTAATTTACTTTGTTCTCTCCCTTACAACTCTTCTCCTTCTAGTTTTGAAGACTTCATTCCATATGATTTGCTTTTCTTGATTAGCACCCTCGAAACTTGGTACGGTGATATCATCGTCTATCTCCAAACTTTATCTTTTAGATCTGAGTTGACGAAGGATGTCGTTGAGGCATCCACCATCATTTGCAACCTTATCGTATAGTTGGAGATACTTTCTATCGTATTGGAGTCGATTCCATACTCTGACGATGTTTGACTCTCGAGGAAGCTGAGAAAGCTCTAAATGATTGTCACAGTGGCACCTGTGGCAGTCACATGTCTGGTTATGCTACTGCACAGAAAATTCTTCGTGCTGGTTATTTTTGGCCTTCTATTTTCAAAGAATATATTATCACAGTTCGTAAATGCCATGATTGCCAAATTTATCAACGCAAGTTGTGTGCGCCACCCGTTCCTCTTCATCCTATCATTACCATTGGTCCTTTCTCGAAATGGGGCATCAATTTTATGACGTGTAACCCTCACTCAACCGGGGGGGCATGCTTATATTATCGTAGTCGTGGACTACTTCACCAAATGGGTCGAAGCAATGCCTACACTTGCCACTAACAGTAAGATAACTGCTCAATTCATATTCAATCATATTATTGCTAGGTTTGGTGTCCCTCAAGCCATCGTTACTGATCATGGTTCCCATTTTCAGCATTATATTGTGGCAGAGTTGACTTCTAAGTTGGGTCTGCGTCATGACAGCTCAACGCCGTACTACCCTCAAGCCAATGGCCAAGTTGAAGTTGTGAACAAAGTTCTTGTCACAATGCTTCAACGTACGATTGGGATCCACAAATTAAATTTGCATCTCATGTTATTTTCGGCTCTTTGGGCATACTGAACCTTAGTGAAGAACGCAACCGGGTTCACTCCTTTCCAGTTGGTTTATGGCCTGGAAGCTACTCTCCCGATTGAATGTGAAAAACCTTTACTCAATTTGGCTGTTGAATTACTGTCGAATACTTCGTCAGAAGAAGAGTATCCTTTATTTAGAAAGGTTGGATGAAACCCACTGCTTTTCTACTCTCGTTATCAAAGCATAGAAAAAGCGAGTCAAAGCTCATTTTTATCAATCAGTTTCCCCTCATTCTTTCATTGAAGGAGATATCATCCTCCTGTATGACCAAGCTCGTGATAAGCTGGGGGCAGGAAAATTTCAACCTATGTGGCATGGACCCTACATTGTTAAATGTGTGTTGCATAATGGGGCCTTTGAGCTAATTGACTATGAAGGTCATCCTCTTGAACAACTTAGAAATGGGTTGTATCTCAAAAAATATTATGCATGAGTCATTCATGCGTAATAGGTGTACATAGGTGTAATTTTCATTTTTGTACATGTTTTTTGGTTTGGTGTGCTTTGTGAGCATTTTCCTGCTTATTGGGTCTTGCTTATTGTGCAGATGTCTATTACCCCTTATGTCAGTTTCGTGGATGGTGCTTCCCACAGTACCAGGAATTTTTCTTCGGCGGCCTGGGTAATCTATGATCCTGCTGGTGAGTTGATAGATCTACAAGATATTTGTGTAGGGTGAACTACAAACAATGTCACTGAATATAGCGTTGTCATTGAGCTACTAACCGAGGCAATCAACCTTGGCATATGCGCATTGCTTGTAAATCTGGATTCACAGCTTGTTGTTCTGCAACTAAATAATCATTATTTAGTCAGAAATCCGCACATTCTAAGATTGTATTTACATGTTCGTTTATTGGAAATACATTTTTATTTTATTACCTATCAACATATTCCTAGACAAATGAACACATTAACTGATACAGTGGCTAACATCGTATTGGATCGACATTTGCTTCATTTGTAAAAGAATCATCATATGTAAGAGGTCCATGTAGGGAAATAGATATATATATATATATATATATATATAGATATAGATATATCGCATGTTTGCAACTGTGTGTATCATAATGTCAAAAAATATATGTATGTTTTTGTTACATCCTGAGACATCGTGTCTCAAAAAGTATGTAGATAAAATAAAACCTAGGTGTCTAATCAGCATGGTGCTCGTGATAACATGTCATGGCCCATACTAGCCGCCTTAACAAGCGGTAAATTCATTTTGGAACCCCTACGGTATGTCTCTGGTAGGTGTGAGGAACATCATCAAAACGTGCATAATCCAGGACTCCTCATGTGATCCCCTCCAGGTTGCGTACTATCTCATCTTCCTCGCCGCCCTCGCCTTGAGGGTAAAAATTGCGAGGGATTCACCTCTCTATCGGTGACATGCCGGCAGGTCTCTCTAGGCCAACATCTGTATCACATCGATTTAATGTCATAACATGCATAAATAATAATAAAAATCATATTACTCATAAAACTTTAAAAATGAGTCTCACCCAAATATTCATCCCAATCTTCTCCCTCCAGGAGTGGGAAGTCTGGATCATCAGTGAAGTCTGTACCAGAGTAGGGCCAGTCCTCCATGAAAATCAGTTTTTGACAGAGCCAATTAAAGAATTCTGGCCTCCAGGACATCTGTTGGCTACCCCCTACCCTTGGCATCAGAACTACCCATCGATCCATCTGTGGTTCTCTCGTTGGTGGTGTCGGGACTATGACCTCCTGTCGCTGAAAAATGGGTAATTGTTCCAAGAAGAACAATACCATAATAGATCCATAACCAAATTATTTTAGTTTTGTCTTCTTGCATTTGGTCAGTTGACGCGTCATGTTTATGGTCAAGGCCTCTGCCCAATTGTATGCATTCTACAACAAGAAGCAACAATGTATTTGTTGCTTCATGCAGTGCTTGCGATCCCACAGCTCGTGTGATGGTATGCAGTACCACGCATAGTGTCAAATCTGGGATAGTTTGTATATCAACTTTCCCACTACCTGATCCCTTCCACGCTCCTCGACATACCCTGTCTATCACCATGGTCATGTTTTCCATGCAGGACCGGGTGCTAGTTAGGAGTGGTGCTGCACCTCTCCACAATAATCATGTGGTGAAGTACATGTCAGAGACATCAATCTCAAGTTCTTGATCCAATAGGATGAAATTCTCTTGATTTTCATCCCATATAATGATCAGATATTGTAGTAATTATGGTCGAGCTCAGAGACATGGCTCTAGGAAGAATTTTTTTACACCACATTTTTTGAGGGCTTCCATGACTCCCTCATTTTCCATGGCTAGATCATATTCTTCACTATGCTCTCGTTATTTCCCTTCAATGACCATTTTTCCTCTTTCTACCTGCAAACACACACACATGAGTGGTATTAGTCAATTTCAACCCTTAAATCTGTAAAAAATTGGGGTATTTGATGCATATTTTTTGCTATAAATGGTTTGCGTCGTTGGCGCTACTGTTTCCAAAACAATCACGCCAATGGGCATGCCATAGTGTTAAAAATCGAGCAGTTGGCGTGACTTCGTGCTCGAAACCCGCGCCAACCGTGCAGCCCTAGTTTTTACATTTCCTCCCCCAAAATTTAAAATTGACAATTGCAGGAAGCAATAAATGACTTAAAATGATGAGAGGGATCTCGGCTCTTACCTGGAGTTTATGGATTTGTGATTGATCTATTGGATTGGCCGCTACCGTCACTGCAAGTTTGCACAGTAAAATGGGTAACTATTGCTCCACAAGAGGTAAAAAGTGAAAATTAATTATTTTTACCATTTTTGGTATTTTATAACTTTTTCACAACCCTAATTAGGTATTAAAACATGTTTTTCGATTATTTTGTTATATTATTTTCAAGAAATTGGTTTTACACGTCTCTTATGCAGCAACAGATTTTTTATGCGACAATGATGAGGTGACGAATTATATTTTATACTTTTTCAGACTCGGTAAAAACACGAAAACATCACTACTGGAGTCACCTTTCAGATCTTTTCTGACTCTCTAAAATTGAAAAGGTTGCCGAGATTCTTGTCGTTTTGAACTCATTAAATGGCTGCGAAACAATATCTACCCAGTATATGTTTAACCCTTTTTCGGGCCTGGGTGGATTATTTACAAAAAAGGAATACCTTAGCCTATCGTGACTAAGAGGTTCTCTCAGACACAGTTTTCAACCTTTTCGGATCTGTGAGACTACCTACGAAAAGGGATTGCTGGAGTTTTCTTTTCTGCCTTCTTTTCAAACTCTCTAAACATGAAAATATGTCGAGTTCTCCCTATGTCAGACTCTTTAAACCCTGATGACATCGGACTTCGTTACCATGACGTTATTTCGAGTTCCTCCTTCCTAGGGCTCGTGAAATGTAATAGGTTGGATTTTTCCAACAGAAAATCTTACAACACAAGCATATGCTATCCCCTTCAAGCTTGTTTTCTAAAATAATTGGGGTACTCGCCAAAAATGGTGGGGGAAAATGGAACCAAGTTTTAGTTATGTTGGCAGTATGTCGCTCTTGAACATGGCACTTCTCTGCATTCATGTCAAGATGGGGACATTTCATTTCGTCATTTTTGTCTCCATTGGTTTGAGTAATCTCTTTTGACCTCTCATATGCTCTTTGCCACGTCATCATGACCCCAAATCCTTTGATTTCAAATACTACCAAATCCAGTGTCATGTTGTTGATATGTTCAAGAGAAGTTTGCCTCTGCAATTTTCAACCTTCCTTTGATCTCCTGTTGGTCCTGATGCACTTTCATCATGTTCCTTTGTCTCGTGTCGATGATGTGGGAAACATTATGGCCCTCCTTCGACCAGGTCACTTCTTGTCGACTTCAGCTCATTATCTAGGAATTTGATCTAGAGACTCCCTTCTGGTACCTTGGAGCCTACATGCCTCAATGGCAGGTTTTTCGCATTCAATGCAAGGTTCACATCATTGGCCTTTGGTCGAGTGATTCTACGGATGTTCAACATCAAATCATTTTTCACATTCCGTAGATGGTACCTTTTGTACCTTGAGGGCCATCATCATCATTGGTGGTTTCTCTTGCATCCGTTAACAACTTTCATCATTGGCTGGTAATCATATGATTTTCATGCATGTTCAACTTCAACTCATACATTCACATGCTTGAATTGTACTTATTCGAGTCAAGATGGAGTGAAATACCCTGGGTTTTGTCTGATAAACTCCAGGCTACGGATTTTTGTGGATTATTATGACTTATTGCATGACTCTCTTGATTGGATGGTTGCGACCTTACCTGAGTCTATTTATTGATCCTTCCTGTTGGATGACTGTGTCCATACCTCAGATCTCAGTTTTTATATACTCTATTATGGATGGTTGCACCCATGACACATGATTCATGTATCACAGATATCAGTTGTATTTGTAATTACATGTCTTCCAACAGTGGTGTTTGGTTCGAACGCGTTCTCATAAAGTATTTCACCCCTCCCTCTCTCTCGGACTTCATAATTTAGGGGGCATCTGTTACACAGCATTTTTTCACTGACCTTGCAATCCCCAACTTGCACATTGGAGGGTCATTTTTGTGACCAATACGTGTTGTCATGCTTTGAAAATACCATCCTTTCATCCCTTTTGATGAAAGCAATATTCTTCTTGTTGACATTTCCCTAAGCAGAGTTGTGAAAATCCCTATTTTTTCCTTGGCACGAGTAGCCCGTTACATCCTCGCGCCGACCAGGAAATTTAACATTGGGCCCACACCACTTAGCGCTCCCTGCCAGTTAAAAACCCATGCCAAGCTATTTATGGAATTATTTTTAAAAATAGATGCGGAGGTTCCATTCCAACCACCTCGGGGATGAGTCATTGGGAGTGGTTGAACTGAAACAACCATGGACTCCTTCCTTTAGTTAGTAGTTTCCACTTCCCTTGGAACTCTCCTAAAGGATAGGACTCCCTCCCACCTTTGTAGGGATCCCAACCTCATCTCTTCCCTCTATATAAGAAACTATCTCCTTTGGTAGAAGCTAGCTGGACACATTATATAAAAATAGTTGAACGACTGAATAGCTGAACTAGAGAATTATACTATAGCTAAGTTGCTAGAGGAGATAGAGTAAGAAATATTGTGTTGAGAGAGCTTGAGTTGATGACCTCTGAGAGAGCTTGAGTCCGAATTCCCTGACCGACAGTTGAGACACGTTTCATCTAAACCCTGCTGGAGGAGATCACAACATTAAAGCATCGGTTGTACTCTTCCTTCTACTCATTAATATACATGACTACTGTTTGGTTCCACTATTGTGTTATGATGTTTATTTGATATGATATGTTTATCCCTCTTTGACTGTCTAATAGTTGTGAGTGAAACTATTCTGTCATTTGTTGTTCCTATTCTTTGTCTTATGTGCAGGTATCTGAGCGTGACAGAAAACAAATCGTGACTTACTAAGGCAGGAGCAAGAGACCACTACTCCTTCCGCAACATCGACAACGTTGGATTCAAGGTAGGTCAACTACCATTTATTTTGTTCATTCATTAACTAGGAACCAACATTTTAGTGTGTCCTTTTGTTACTAGACCCACCCTAGGTCTAGAGGGATCGTCTATGTCCGCAAAGAGGATTTACCTTCATAACAGGAGTGTTAGCAAGTTCTAGTGTGCTAAGGAGGGAGCGACAAGGCTAGGTATGTTAGGTGCCCCTAACCCATATAACCTCCTAAACCCTTAACTGTAACCCCTTAAGACTACATCAATGTTGCTTTCCTTTATGAAAAAACCAACATCAATGCCTTCCCAAAACAACTCAAAACATAAGCAAACAAGTCTCCATTCTTATCAAGTCATGTTGGGGCACTAGATAGCTGAATATAATATATAAAATAAAACACCTCCAACATTTCAGAACAAAGTATGAACAAAATGAACCATTACATAGACTGCATTGTAAGTGGCCAAGAAACCAAATTTATCAATGCAAGGATCTACAATCCCTCAACCTTAACGCATTTCCTTGGGCGCCCTCACATGACTCGACCCACCCCAATGCGTTTCCTTGGGCGCCCTCATAGGTCACGACCTAACCCGACCCACCTGAATGAAGGCACGAGGGAGAAAACGGCAAACGGGTCGCACGAACGTGCACAAGGCACAGGGGCAGTCACAACTTAGCATTTTTTATACGACCTCCCTGACACGACCCGACCCGACTTGATTAGGTCGGGTCGTGTGAGGATGCCCAAGGAAACATGTTTTATCCCTCATACCTTCGTTCGAGTGAGTCGTGTCGTGCCGTGTGAGGGCACCATAGGAAACATGTTCGATCGGGTCAGATCTTGTGAGGGATGTCGTATAAAAAATGCTAAGTTGTGATCGCCTGTGGTGTGCCTTGTACACATTCATAGGACCAATTTTCCATTTTCTCCCTTATGCCATCTTAATCGACGTTCGGGCGCATTGGGTCAGGTCAGGTCGTGTGATGGTGCCCAAGGAAACGTGTTCGGTTCGGGTCAGGTCCAGTCGTGCCGTACTGTGAGGGCGCCTAAGGAAACGTATTCGTGCAGGTTTGTTTGCTCCATCATGCCATACTGCCCATTTACAAATGGAGGTATATGTTGACACAAATTGAAGGTTCCTTGATGTGAGTTCAAGAAATGGAAATTTAGTACAACAAAAATTGGAATATGACAGACTGGAGGGTTTCCTTGGGTGCCCTCACATGGCACAACTCGACCCGACCCAACCCACCCGAAATCGTTTCCCTGTGCGCCCTCACACGACCTGACCCACCCGAACGCGTTTCCTAGAATGACCTAACACGTTCACAAATATCGTTCACAAAACGTCAGAATAACGACATGGATAGAAAATGTCAGAAGCATGACATAGGCTATTGAGATCATCGAAATAACGACAATATGAAAATACCATTTAAAAAATGTCAAAATGGCGACGACATGAGGCTTGTTACGAATTTAATATATTATTTCATATATTAGTGTAGTAATTTTGTTTTCATATATTAAATATAATAACTTAATAAACTATCGTTTTCATATATTATTTCATATATTAGTGTGGTAATTTTGTTTTCATATATTAAATATAATACTCTTTCAATATAATGTATTGTACATATTATTATTTAATAATTTAATTAAATTAATTTTTTTCATATATAATTCAATTCTCGTACATAATTTAATTAATTTTTTTTAATTTTGGCCTAATAATTTTTTTTTAATTAATTAAACCGCAGTTTAAAAAAATAAATAAATAAAATAAAGAAGAAAGATAAAATAAATAAATAAGAATAAGAAGAAAAATAAAAATAAAAAATAAGAAGAAAAATAAAAATAAAATAAATAAATAAACTAAATAAGAATATATATATATATATATATATATATATATATATATATATATATATATATATATATTAAAACTAGCTGATATTATTCGATTTTAATTTTCAAAGTCAAACTAGCCGTTATCCTAACGGATAGTTTAGCCATAAAATATTCCAAGCTATTAGATCTAGATCTTGGTTAATAATATTTTATTATGCACCATTATCAAGGATAACTCAATATTTTGTTATAAATAAGTTCAAGGTTTTCCATTCATTATTTACCTTTGATCCTTTTATCATGGTCGAAATTTGATCACTTTTATTTTCTTTTTGCTTATTGAGCTCCCATTGAGTTCAACACGTCTTGGGTTTTCTACACCATTCAGAGAGATAAACTTTGGATCTGAAGCATTAAGGACAACCAAGAACCCATCCCATTGAGAGGGACTGATAACATCACCCTTTGTTCCCTTCCTAGGTGTAAACATAATATAAAATTATTTATATATTTGTCTTGTCCATTGGATATTTGGAGAAACTTTTATTTCATTTTATTATTTAGCTTCTTTTGCTAAAAATAATTATTATTTTTATTTATAGGATAATTTGCATCAATGGAAGAAAACATTAGAGGTGGAAAATAAATTGAAGAGGGTGAAAGGGGTGATGGTAAAGTTTATTGCCCTTGCAAAAAATGTTGTATGAGAAATAATGTTAGAATTTTAATAGCAACAAGAACAATGCATTGTAGGAAATATGGGCACATTGATGGTGGATCAAATGACTATCATCTCGTGGTAATTAATTATCTATCTTCATTTTGATTATATAGTAAAACTTATATTATTTTAATATTTATTATATACGCACTAATGTTTAATGATTGTTGTAATTTTTGTAAAGGCACAGTTGCCCCCCAACATTTTGCAAAACCAGGTTCCACAGCTAAATAGAAGTAGATTAGATGATGTTGCACCAGTACAAGAGAATATTGCAGAAAATATTAGTATTGGAAATGATGTTGTACGAGGTGAAGAACATGAAGCGAATGATGAAGATGATTTTAATGATCCCATGGAGGTAGATGATGCCAATAATGAGACAATTCACATTAATGATGGGACAAATAAAATGCTCCAAGACTTGTACGGTGACTCAGATGATGATGGTGCAGATAGTGACGGTGATTATGATGTACCTCTCATTGAAACGTTGAATGAACGACTTTTTGAACACTCAAATGAAACTCTTCTCCCTGCTACATTATTGTTGGTGAACTTAAAGGTTATGAATAATTTGTCGAAAAAATGTATGACACGGATCCTAAGGTATGCAATATGTATATATGATCAAATGTATGTAAATGTTCATTATTTTCCCTTTTTTTAGTGGTAATAAATGTGTAAAATAATAATTCAATACTTATATATGGTTAATAATATTTACATTAACTAGTTTTTGTTTATGTTGTATATTGTATATCGTTGGGTGAATTTTTGTTACCTTCGCCAAATACTTTACCTCGAACATATCGAGATCTACGTGCTATTGTGAAATACTTTGGAATCTAATATAACACTATTTATGCATGTCCTAGATATGATATTATATATTACAGAGAACATGCGTCGAAAACAGAATGTCCCAAATGTGGTACCAGTAGATATCGAACTGATAAACTAACAAGAAAGGTGCCTCAAAAGGTATTTCATAATATTCTCATAATTCCATGTTTGCAGTGAATGTTAAGGTGTAAGTGCATACCACAGTTTATGGATTACCATTCAAAGAATAGAATTGGAGATGGTGTTCTTCGAATGCCTGTAGATGGTTCTGCATTTAGGGAAATCGAGGAAAAATATGTAGATTTTAAAAATGAACCTCGTAATGTCAGGCTTTCATTGGCAGCTGATGGTGTTAATCCATTCGAAGAGATTAGGTCTACTTACTCAGTGTGGAATATTTTCATTATCAATAATAAAATTCCTCCTTGGATGTCAATAAAGAGGGAGCACATAATGTTGACTATGATTATTCCAGGTATTTGATACATTATTTTTTCGAATGTAAAATTTTTGTTTCTCTCGTTGTCTGCATAATATCTTTTATTTATTTACTTACTTATATATACATATATCATGGTAGTAATTATGTACCGTAATTTTGAACAATTAGGTAAGTACCAGGTCAAAGATATGAATGTATATATTCAGCCTCTTATCTATGAGCTAATAAAGTTATGGCATGGCATCACTAAACCAATCAAGCAGAAGATATTTCAATGTCGTGGAATGCTTGTATGGACAATTCATGATGCCCCAAGACTAACACATTTTTGTGGTATGTAATATTTCGTTGCACTTTAATATAATATATAATTATCTAAATTAGATATACGATATTGCATGTTTTAAAAATTATCTCATTATATAATTGTTATTGATCCATATATTGCAAGTCTTCAAACAAAGGGTAGATTTGCATGCCCAGTTTGTGGCCCTATGATGAATTATCGTCATTCGCCAGACTTAGGAAAGATGGTGTTGGATGAGTTTAGGCACTTCCTCTCTAGGAACCATAAGTATCATACTACTGGAAAACATATTTTCAATGATAAAGAAGAAACTAGATTAAAACCATGAAGAATGACACCTCAATTGTGGAAGTTGGAATATAACAGAATTAATAAGTGTCAAGCTGGTACGTAATATATATATATATATATATATATATATATATATTTTGTTTATGTAATGTTTGGAATTTTTTATTTAATTAATGAATTTATTTTATTGTATTTGATAATTATTGTTCTAATTTATTTTATTCTTTGAGATCAAGGTCATCATCGTGAAGATACTAATATTTTACTTCCACCTGGAATGAAATGTTATCCTTCTCAACTCTCGAGTTTTCCCTACTATGAGGACCTAAAAATATCTCATTTGTTTGATACAATGCATATCAGAAAGAATGTGACAGAAACGTTATGGCGAATCATAGATGGTGCACATGATAGAGATAAAATTGACAACATTTGTGTTGACATTGAGAAATCGAATCATGCAATGAAAAGTGTGATCGACCGATAAAATAACAATGGAGGTCAAAATTTTAATAATTTCCATGGTTATTAACAGAACAACTAAGAAATGATATAAAAGAGGTCGTTAGAAGAATTAAATTTCCAACAGGTTTTGCTTCAAACATAAATAATATCTTAACGAAGAAAGGTGACTTCAGTGGGGTGAAAACACATGATTGACATACCTTTGTTAAGGTAATTTTTTGGTATACATTTTTGTATATTACTGCTTAAATACATCTTTTGAATTTTTTTTTTCTTATTTAATCTAGAAACCAATAACAATTCATTTTTTATTGTTATAGTATGTTCTACCTATATCTCTCCCAACGACTTCGACAACAATGTCAAACAAGTTATATATGGTCTTAGTAAATACATGAGGTAAGTAGTTTTGATTTCTATACAAAATCTTGCTATAATTTATTTTGTACTTAATGACATGATGTGTTAATTTACTTGTATTGTAATATATATTATGTTTCATTGAAATAACATCGTGTTGTAGAGGTAAATCCTCTCTGTGGACAGAGGCGATCCCTACTAGCCCAGATCAGGTCTAGCAACAATCGTACCACGCTAAGGTGCAAGTTCCTAATTGCAATAGACCGACTTGCGATGAAGGCCTACCTCAAGTCCAACGCTTTTTTTTGTAGGGAAGATGGCGCTCTTGTCCCCTTGCTCCAGCAGATCACAATACTCTCGCTCGCCGCGATTGAACATCTGCACATACAAGAAACACGACAGACACAAGCGTAAAACCCGATATATGCAATTATGTATCAGTTAGAGAAGACACAACTCATGATCATAATGAAAAATACAAGTGGAACCATAACCAAAGTCGCTTATCATTAATTCATACAAAGGAAAATACAACCTGGCTCTAATGCTGAATCTTCCTTCAGCGGGTCGTCAGCAGAATACGTCTTGGTAAAGCTTGTCGGGAATGGGGACAAGCCTCTCTCTTCGATCTTCAATCTCCTTTCTATTGATTTGGCTCTATGAGGAATATTGTAGCATTCTTTAGGCTATGAAGGCTCTTGGAGATTAGCTATTCAGCCATGTTCAACCATTCAGCCCCTTCATCAATGGATGAAGGCTATATTTATAGAGGAGAGGAGGAGGTTGGGATCCCTACAATAGTGGAAGGGAGCCCTTATCCCTTGGGAGGTTCCCCATAAGGTGGAAACAAGAGGCCAAAGGAGGAAGGTCGTGGTTATTCAGTCAAAACCACTCCTGATGACTCATCCACGAAGTTGTTGTAATCGAAACTTCGCCTCTTTTTTTAAAAAACTTTCCATAAGAAGATTGGCGCAGGTGCTCAACTGGGACAGAGCGCCAATTGGCACGAGCTCAGTGTTAATTTTCCTGATTGGCACGAGGACATAACGGGCTACCAATGCCAAGGAAAAAACAAGTGTTTTTAGGGGTCTATTCAGGAAATGATCAACAGAAGGAATGTTATCCTCATTGAAAGGGATGTAATGATGGTATTTGCAAGGCATGACACTGCTTAATGATCACATAAACAACCATCCAATGGGCAAGATGGGGATTGCAGGGATGGTGAAAAATTACTGTGTAACAGATGCCCCCCTAAAGCATGAGGCCCGAAAGAGAGAGAGGGGTGAAATGCTTTACGAGAACGCGTCCAACTGAAAACACTGCCATCGGAAAACCTGCGTAGAGAAGTACAACTGATATCTCAAATACATGATATATATGTGGTATGGGTGCATCCATCCATAACAGATTATAAAAGAATCTAGATCCAAGGCATGGACGCAGCCATCCAATAAGGATCGATAAAAGACTCAGGTATGGTCACAGCCATCCAATCAGTGAGTCATGTATCCAATCATAATAATCCACAAAATCACAGCCTGGATTCTAGCAGACGAAATCCAGGGTCTTGTGCTCCGTCTCGACTTGAACAAAGTACAAGTTCAAGCATGTGAATAAGTGAGCTAAAGTCGAACATGCAATAACATTGCCTGATTACCAGCCAATGATGAAAGATGTTAACAGACGCGAGAGGTACCACCAATAATGACAATGGTCCTCAAGGTACTATAGGTACAATCTACAGCATGTGAATTAGTGAGCTGGCATCGAACACCTGTAGAATCACTCGATCGGAGGCCAATGATGAAAACCTCACGTCGAATGCGAAGAACCTGCCGTTAAGGCATGCAGGCTCCAAGGTACCAGAAGGGAGTCTCTAGACCAACTTCCTAGATAATGAGCTGAAGTCGACAGGAAGTGACCTTGATCGAAGGTGGGCCATAGTGTTTCCCACATCAACGACACGAGACAGAGGAACATAATGTCTTTGTGAATCAAGATCAGATGAGAATCAGAGGAAGGTTGGGAATTTTGCAGAGGTCAACTTCTCTTGAACATATGGGCAGCGCGACAGTGGATTTGGCAGTATTTGACATCAAGAGATCAAAAGGTCATGATGACGAGGCAAAGAGCAGATGAGAGGTCAAAAGGGATCACCCAAACCCACGGAGGCAAGTGGAAAACGAGATGAGATGTCCCCAACCCGACACGAATGCAGACAAGTGCCATGTTCAAGAGCTACATACTGTCGACACAACAATGATGCTGGTTCCATTTTTCCCACCATTTCTGGCGAGTACCCCAATTATTTTTGAAAACAAGCTTGAAGGGGATAGCATATTCTTGTCATATAAGTTCGTCCTTCGGACGAATCCATCCTAGTACATTTAACGAGCCCTAGGAAGGAGAAACTTGAATAACGTCATGATTGAAAATTTCGATGTCATTTAGGTTTAACGAGTTTAACAAAGGGAGAACTCGACGTCTTTTCATGTTTAGAGAGTCTGAAAAGACAGCGGAAAAGTAAACTCCAACAGTCCCTTTTCGTAGATAGTTCCTCAGATCCGAAAAGGTATAAAACTGTGTCTGAGAAAACCTCCTAGTCACGATAGGCTAGGGTATTCCCTTTTTGTAAATAATCTATCCTAGCCCGAAAAAGGGGTAAACGTATACTAGGTAGATGTCATTTCGCAGCCAATTTAACGAGATCAAAATGACAAGCGACTCGGCAATCTTTTCATGTTTAGAGAGTCAGAAAAGAGCTTAAAGTTGACTTCTCCTGGAGGAACGAGTGGTATAAAGGGTAGCAACTGGTTCTAGTAATGGTGGAACTTCCCTAAAAAAATAAAGGTTAAGAGGCTAGCTAACAAGACCACTCATCGCAGCGGTTCCTCAGGAATGGGTAAAACAACCAAGTGAAGGCATATGATTGGCCAAGCAGATAGTGACAATGGAATGAGAAAACCAAGGTTCATCTAGAAAAATAGGTTGATAATATGGCAATCATGGGAATGGTTTCATTTTTACACAAGCTTGAAATCAGGAAACTTTGCTTGAAGTTGGTTTCATTTTTACACAAGCTTGAAACAAAGATAAAATATGCTTGAAACCGGTTTCATTTTTACACAAGCTTGAAACGGAAACAAACTATGCTTGAAAAAGTAAGCATGCCCCCAGCATGGTGACTCAATTTGAGGTACATGCCCCCCAAGCTTCAGTCCATATGAAAGGCAGATGGAGTGAAGGTTCAAGTTACGAGATCAAGAGGAAGACTCGACTGGGATTATACGAGATCTCATCAAAGACTCAAATTGAACGGGAAATTGTTTCATTATTTTAATGAGGTTGACACATTAAAAGAACTATCCTCAGGACACCTTTTTTCATGGTTTAAGGAGCTTGACACAAGCAGTCGAACCATGCTCCAACAACCTTGTTTCATTTTTTAGGGAGCTTGACACAGGAAAGGAACCATGCTCCGACGACCTTGTTTCATTTTTTAAGGAGCTTGACACAAGACAAGGAACTCTGCTCTGAAAACCTCATCATAATGAACAAGAAGTCATCGCTTCCAAGAGTTCCACTCTCGATGGAAGGAAAACATCCTGGAAGTCAGGACCCAATGCCCCCAGCACCTGATGCACAACAGCACTATCACTGAGTACAGGCACGAGGTAGGTAGCCACATAGTTGACCTGCGGTGGGGCAGATACAATGGGTGGATAAAAACCAGGAAGGGATTATGGTGGGCCAGTTACCACATCAGGACCAAAGAACGAAAGCTGATCAATGGTCACAATTCGTCCTTCATGTGGAAAACAGACCACACGAAAAAGGGAGGAGACAAGCACTCCCATGGCATAGGTGTAATCGCGCCCCAAGAGCAGATTGAAATCTAAGGGGCCTGGAACAACCATTACATCCATATGGATGGTTTTACCTCCCAAATTAATAGGTAACCTTGGAAGGATCCCTAACGGTTGACTAGTTCTTCTGTTAAACGTCAACAGATTCTGCATAACAGGCGCAAGCAGCGGTGAACCGAAAGTGTGCCAAGTAGTTCAGGATAAAATACTAACATATGCACCTTCATCTATAATGGTGTTGGGTATGACCAAACCAAAGGCATGTACCGTTATCTCAAAAGGCACATAAGACGGAAGGCGGTATCCTGAAAATCGACTCCAATCAAAGGAAGCGACCAAACTACTCGGAGGGGCTACCATCGAACTGAGATGGTCTTCCCCTGGTGTTACGGAAGAAGAAGGAGCATCCTCTACAACCTCCATCTTGAAGGCGGGAGGAGTATCATCTGGGACCTCCATCACAGGAGGCGGAGGAGTAACTTCTTGAGATATAGGGACAAGAGAATCTTTCTCCAAGTCTGAGGAATCTGAAGAAACAAGAAGAACCTGAGGGATGTGAGATCCACTCTCAACGGAAAATACCTAGTGCACTGCAGACGGGGCCAGCTCAACTGAACCCACGACCAATGGTTGGTCGGGAATGGATTCCTGAATTTTAATTTCCGAGGGAGCAAGATCGACCAAGGATGACTCTTGACCAATCGTAGGATCAGCTAGTGAAGGACTCAAAGAAAGCCGATTATAACCAGCTGGGAGGCATGGTGTAGAGACAGATAAGTTTTCCAAATCTCTCTTCGCTTCATCCATATACGGAAAAAGGTGAATGGCATGGTGCCCTTCACACAACTTACAGGGATTGGTAATCTTACCCTACTTCGTAGGAGCCTTACCAGCACTAGTTGAAGACGTGCCCCCAACCTGACTCCCGGAAGCCAAAGTTAACGGCAGACGACCATTGGACCATACTTCAAGCACCTTGGGAATGCCAGGGCAATCTCGAAGAAGATGGTATCCCATGCACAACATGCAAGGGAACTTGACTTTCCGTGGAGGGTTGGAAGGTTTATCAAGAGGAGGTGCTTTAGAAGCAGTAGCTGCAGCCTTAGCCTCTCTCTTATCAAACTTCTTCTTCTTTGTCTTCTTCTTCTTCTTCTTAGCCACTTGGTTACTCGAATCCAGACATTCACCAGGCGAAGTAGAAGAGGAGGATGCAGAAACAGGTGAAGAAGGGGAGAGGTCCACCTTGGAATCAACATGATGTTGCTCAAGCGAAGGAACTGATTGAATGAAGAGTCAAAAAAAAAGACTACGTAGGTTGAAACAATCAAGCCAAACAGAAACCCAACAGCTTAACCCAGAAGGGACAACGTTGCTACATAAGGAGCGCCAACATTTCCAAAAGGAGGAAAGGACCCGTGATTCTACTCCTGAGGGGATTCCTTGGTTGGTGAACCCTGCCACATTCACCGTAAACAATCTTCAAAAAAACACCCTAAGGAAACTAACTCTTAACCAGAATATTTCAAAGGGGCTAATTTTTAAAACATTGAAACAAAACTCTACCGTTTCATATTTTAAGAGTCAATAAATAGGCAAAAGGTGACTCTATCACTTTCAGATTGGAAACAAGCGTGAAAGGACAAGCGCTTGATGACCTTTTCAAATTTAAGGAGTCAGATAAGATCAAAATGACTGCTCAGGAATTCTAGGCAAAGGGTGCACCAAATAACCGTGAACTGCAATATACACCTTGGTTTCAAAATGAAATAGAAATCAACCAAGAACGTAACGTATGTGCAGGAAATCTCCCCGAATGCTGTGTCTGGTGTATCACGGGTATAAGGCGGTAGACTCGGCTTCCTACGGATAAAGGATAGCAACCTAGTGGGGTCTCCCTTTATATACACGGTACGGGGAGCAAAAGTCTGTACTAATGTTGTCTAAAGCCAAAAGGCGAACGACAGCTACTAGGTTTAACGACGCCGGAACACGTCTCTAACCTAGACCTCTAAATATTTCGTTAATGTTTCAATGCTTCCTTAGGTAAATTGAATAAATTTTACGGTTGATCTTCAATTATGTCTCGGTTTCAAGGCCTTACCGTATGTCATCTAACAATCTCTTATATGCAGCTATATGAGAAAAGAAAACTTTTCAATTCAATGAATGCTATCTAGTTAAGGGAAGAACTTCAAACAATGATGCAACAAACAGCAATACTGAAAACGAAATTTTTCCAAACTAGATGACTTTCACTATCCAAAAGTAATTTCAAACATTCAACGATGTGAATAATGCAATGTAATCTATGAAAAATCCTCTTTTTCGAAAACTATGCAATTGTAATCTATGCACAATTTCCTTTTCTTTTTCAAATGATAAGAATGCACTCAATGCATTTTTCGATGAAATGAGAATCTACTTAATGCATGCTTTTAATGAAAGAGAATGCACTCAATGCAATTTTTAGTTTTCAATCATTAAAAAATGTGATCTAAGTTCAATGATAAATCTCAAAAATACTTTTCAATGCAATGTGATCTATTGCATTTAAACAAAAGCAAACTTTGAGACGAAAACTAAAAGAATGCAAATCTTCTTAATGGAAGGATGAATGCAAAAAGGATGTAATCAACACTAAGAATGCAATCATTGTTTCAAAACACTTTGTAACAAAATTTCTCAAAATTTGACAAGACATATGAGGTCAAACACAAAGAGGACTTCCAAAGCATGAGATCAAAACAAGGCATTCATTCCCTTTTACATCAAGAAATCATGGAAAGAAGACATTCCAAAAAATGAGCAATGTAATCTATGCTCATACAGTGAAAAGACCAGAATGGAAAGACACACTGGTGAAGGATTTAGGGAAAAAATCTCAATTTTCACACACCCTGAAA
Source organism: Pinus albicaulis (assembly GCA_034641835.2). Taxonomy (NCBI): domain Eukaryota; kingdom Viridiplantae; phylum Streptophyta; class Pinopsida; order Pinales; family Pinaceae; genus Pinus; species Pinus albicaulis. The sequence continues at coordinate 578,576,585 of CM076570.1, forward strand.
TTGGCACGACTTTATCATTGACAACTAGCACCAACTGGCGCGACTTGCTCACTGAAAACTAGCGCCAATGGAAAATTAGCGTGGGTTGCTAACTGAAAACAAGCGCCAATGCCTAAAAACGAAATAACAAAGAATTTCTCCCAACCAAGACCAGACTCACCACTTCAAGCAGAATCTCCAAGACTCAAATGAACCATATAATCTAGGCTCAAAGCGAGACAAAGCAGAATTCAAATGAAGAAGAATCCAATCACTCAAATAACGCAATAAAACGATAGAAAACCACCAAACGAATGCAAAGAAGCAATCACAAAGTTGATTGAACAGATAGAAACCAAAAACTCCCACGGGAGGCTCGATACATTATAGCACCTAGATGCCCTAGGGCTAGAATGTAAAATAGATAGAAACGGAAAAACAACCAAAGGATGAAGGTCACAGTCAGTCAATCAAGGCTCCAGAACACTCAAGCAGTCGTAAAAATGACACCAAACACACAGATCAAGATCAGAAAGCTCAAAACAGAGCAAACCCTAGCACCTTTCAGGATTGGCGCGAATGTCAGGTTGAATCTAGTGCCAGAATAGGATTGGCACAGGTAATACACTGGAAACATGCGCCAATGGGCGCGACTGTCAGGCTAATAAGCACGCCAGTCAAGTTTACTAAGGAAAAATAAAAAGAGAAATCCAAGAAACAGACTAGTGATGGTAAAACTAAACAAAAGCCAAACACACAGAAAGAGCCAGCCAAAAGAGCTAATCAAGGAAGCAAAGTCAAGAATCGACCGAACATACAAGATAGTACTCCAAATCAACGATCCCCAGCGGAGTCGCCAATTTGTTGTAGAGTTAAATCCCCTCTGTGGACAGAGGCGATCCCTACTAGCCTAGATTGGGTCTAGCAACAATCGTACCATGCTAAGGTGCAAGTTCCTAATTGCAATAGACCAACTTGCGATGAAGGCCTACCTCAAGTCCAACGTTGTTGTTTGTAGGGAAGATGGCGCCCCCGTCCCCTTGCTCCAGCATATCACAATCCTCTCGCTCGCTGCGATTGAACACCTGCAAATACAAGAAACACGAAAGACACAAGCGTAAAACCCGATATATGCAATTATGTATCAATCAGAGAAGACACAACTCATGATCATAATGAACAATACAAGTGGAACCATAACCAAAGTCGCTTATCATTAATTCATACAAAGGAAAATACAACCTGGCTCTAACACTGAATCTTCCTTCGGCGGGTAGTCAGCGGAATACATCTCGGTAAAGCTCATCGGGAATGGAAACAAGCCTCTCTCTTCGATCGTCAATCTCCTTGCTATTGATTTGGCTCTATGATGACTATTGCAGCATTCTTTAGGCTATGAAGGCTCTTGGAGATTAGCTATTCAGCCATTTTCAACCATTCAGCCCCTTCATCAATGGATGAAAGCTATATTTATAGAGGAGAGGAGGAGGTTGGAATCCCTAAAATAGTGGAAGGGAGGCCTTATCGCTTTGGAGGTTCCCCATAAGGTGGAAACAAGAGGCCAAAGGAGGAAGGCCGTGGTTATGCAGTCGAAACCACTCCTGATTACTCATCCGCGAAGTTTTTGTAATCGAAACTTCGCCTCTTTTTTAAAAAACCTTTCCATAAGCAGATTGGCGTGGGTGCTCAACTGGGACAGAGCGCCAATTGGCGCGGGCTCAGTGTTAATTTTCCTCATTGGCGCGAGGACATAACGGGCTACCAGCGCCAAGGCAAAAACAGGTGTTTTTAGGGGTCTGCTAAGGAAATGATCAACAGAAGGAATGTTATCCTCATGGAAAGGGATGGAATGATGGTATTTGCAAGGCATGACACTGCTTATTGATCACATAAACAACCCTCCAATGGGCGAGATGGGGATTGCAGGGATGGTGAAAAATTAATGTGTAACACATCGCGTAATGATTTCCAGATGGTTGTCAGTGAAAGAAATCCATCAAGATGAAATAAATTATTGGAAGAGAGAAATTCCTCGGCTAATGTGTGAAATGAAAAAGTATCTACCTTCAACATTTTTCAATGCACAAGAACCTACTTGATACACCAATTTGAGGAGATTGAAATGTGTGGACCAGTACACACAAGGTAAATGTGGATGGTGGAGAGGCACTTGAAATCCTTGAAGGATTTGGTTAGACAAAGAGCACGACCTGAGGGTTCTATGGTGGAGGGATATGTGGTATATGAATCCATGGTGTATATTATTCATTATATTCCTATATTATCTACGCTAGCAATGGATGTTGTGGATCTCATTTGGGATGTGAAATCCATTAAAAAATTTGAAGGGGAGCACCTATTGGGAAAAGGTAGAATGAAGAAAGTGAGAGGTAAGAGATTTATTATATATAATACATATAATGTTTCATTTTTTTCCATCATGTATATGATCATATTCATTTAAGTCTTATTCTTTCATCGTTTATTAATTAATATGATTTACCATGGTTATAAGTTATATTTAATATTGGTGAATTATGTTTTTTTATTCAAGTTCTCAATATTATGAGGCACTACTTTTATACATTACAAACAATCTTGAGTGGATGAGTGAATGGATTGAAAGATGTAAAGAATGTAACGACGATAGGTTATCATGGTAACTACTATCTGAATTGGTTAGAGAAGCTTATCGTAGTGGAGAGGGAAATGTTACGGACATGGAAATTGATTTAGCATATGGTTTGAAAGATAGAAAGGTAACCAATTAATTCACCTATTTTATTCTTTACTTATTTTATATTATATTTATAATGTGACAATAGGTTTGATTTTTCAGATAATTTTCAAGCTGTGTAAATTATATGATTAATTATTAATTGAGAATGCATATTTTTCATGTTTGGCATATTGCAGTTGAAACACCACAAGGCTATGTGGTGCAATGGTCGTAAATTTCACATTAAACAGTTGGATGATAACAGGAAAAATTCTGATAGTGGGATAACTACAGTATTCCAGGTCACTAATGTTTCCTCCAGGAGTGACATACATCCTCGAGAATCTAAAAATAGATATTATGGGTTTTTAGATGATATAGTTGAGTGTGACTTGTATTCCTTCAAATTAGTTTTTTTCGACGCCAAATAGTATAGGCTACGAATTAATGTACATGATGATGACAGAACTCTTATTCAACATGACAATGGATTTCCAATGGCTAAAACATCACAGTTTGAATTAGGAAAAGATTTCTATGTTTTTCCAAGCCAATGTGAACAAGTATTTTACTTTGAGGTTCCAGGTGAGAATGGATGGTAATTTTCTATTATATATGATCCAAGAGGAAGGCCAGTAGAGTATACTATAGAGGAAGAAGATGATATTGATCAAGAAGAAGATGATGAAGTGGCAAATGAGCAGGAAGATGCATTGACAGATGAAGAATATATAGAAGATGAACCAGGCGTAGGAGACAATGCATCAATTATTGATGATAATGTCGATGAGGATATTCTTCAAAATGACATAATTTATGATGATGATGATGACATGGTCAATAATTTCAACACCGTTTCTGAATCATATGTTGGTAAAGATGTCGATCGGTTGGATGAAGATCGAGAAGATACAAAATAAGAATATCGATACAGATGTTGTGTTCGAGTATGAGCTGGTATGTTATAACTTTATATTTTAATATGTAGGAATTATTGTCTTTAAACAATTTACTAATTATGTGGGTTTATTACATGTTGTTTATTATGTCAAACCAACAAATAATGGCCATACTAGTGTACAGTCTAAACTAAAATTATGTATTTATAAAAACACATGAAAATTTTGTTTACGAACTTAATTATTCGTATTCCATTTCATAGATTGGGTAATGGGCAAATGAGATTGATGTGAGGGGAATGGGATGGGCCATATGAGCTTCCACCTTCATGTGGTTGGCCCCGTTCAGTACAAAATAAATTACTCTTGAAACCAAGAGAAACTCATTCATCTTTATTTTCATTTTCGTAAATGCCATTATTGTTCTCATATTATTGCAATGTCGAAATTGTTGAAATTGTTAGAAAACATTAGGTCACTTATGAAATGATATTACCCTGCACCATTATCTTTATAAGCCAAGAGTGACCCGTGAATGGGGCCAACATTGATTATATGTTTCTTGAAAGGGTATTTAGTCAAAAATTAATTAATATATTCCGTTGTAATTCACTATTAATTCCTTCCAATCTCAAAATATTCAGCACCATTTGGGAAAAAAATTTCACTACCTCAGGGAGTTCTATTTGTCAAAAATTACCAACAAAAAATCCACTCATGAATTTGCTCAATTTTCACTCGCGTGTGCTCTATACTCTCTGCAAATTCTTCTTCCTCACTTCTCAGGCACTCAACACCTCCTCTATACTCATTAATAAACTTGTCCACTCAACCCACACCTTCATTTCCTTGCTCTAGCCAAGGAAGACTTGTGATTTTCTTGGCCTATAATATGAGTTTTCATAGTTCGATCATAAAACATGAAATGGGTATTGCTTGTACTCTTGGAAATCAACATCTAAGGTAATAGGATTTGGAATAGGTCCCTACCTTCACAACAAGATGACATGATCATTAAAAAAAAATTCAATTGTAATGACATCCTCAATGCTTATGTTCTCATTTAATATCCTCTTATTCACTCTTTAAATAGCATTATAAAGAAATTATATTATATTTTTCATTTGTTTAAGCTTTTTCAAATTGGAACTTTTTTTAACCTCTTCCTTATAAATATTTCTAGCAATCATCTCCTTCACATAACACAAGTCTTAACAAACATGGAATTTTATCATTTTCCTTCCCATAATGTAAGTCTTAACACACACAGAATCTCATCATTGGGAATTACCAATGTTAAGTATGGTGAAACCTAATGGAACTATTGACTTTATGTTAGAATAAAAGTGCATTTCTTTTAGGAATTGTCCAACAAGGCCATAATTTTGTCTGGATGATGATTTTCTTGCTAGAATATGACGATAAATTCTTCAAAAAATCCCACTATGGTAGTGTTTAAATTGTTCTTTTGATGACGGAAATGGATTCAACACTATCAAGGACCCTTGGGGTGCCCAAAATCTTAAATATTGACAACTATAACCTGGATTTTCAATAACTTCCACCAGATTTTCTCAAAATCATGCTAGAATTTCTATTGCTTTATGGATGAAATTCTAGCTTCATTAGACTACGTGTTTCTTTTATACGAGGTTTAAGAATATTCCCTATATCTTGTGTTGTTAGAATGACATGAGAACATTTAGCCATAATGTAAACACGTGATTTCATGGTTTTATTCCCATTTTTCCTCCTACTTCTTTGTGTTTCATGTTTATAATTGAATGGTCTTTCCCTTCACTTATTTTTAATTCTTTGGAATTTTATAAATAAATAACTCTAGGGGATGTTCTATCCTCTTCACAATGGTGCCTCTTTATAAGAATTGAGCTTACTTGACTTTACCTAGATTTTCTACAACTTAGGGTTGCATTAACTTGTAGATTATATTGAGGATATAAAAGGAATCTTCCACCACTTTCCTTAATTGGATCTAAACAAATTAAATATTCCAATGTAAATGCTAAGAAGTTATATGAGAAATGGTGATGGTTTGAATAATTGTTTTTAATGGCCAACATGATTGATGGTTTGATTTGTTCAAAATAAAATGATTACCTTTTACATTTTTAAAAGAAATGATATAACGTACATTTTAAAAAAAAATGATATAGCGCAACATTTTGGATTTTTAGCACAATGGGCTTTGACATGTAACGCAGGGAAGTAGGGTTTTAATAATTTCCTAGGAGGGTTGAAAGAAAGTAGCAGTGACCCAAACTTTTTCTTTCATCCATTTTCAGTTGTACATAAGACAGGGAGACCAGAGTCGAGTCCCAACAAGTAGGTCTGGTTGTAATTCATCGTCATCTTCCTCCTCTAGTAGAGGCGGTGGACAGTCAAAATGTTAATGTCGATGTCAAAGCAACATAGGGAAGTATGGTTTTAACAATTACCTAGGATGGTTTAAAGAAAGCATAAACAGCCCAAATAGGGAGCCGCAGCAGACAAGAAGAGCGAGAGGAGAAGCGAACCCTTGGTCTCATCCTCCTCCACGAGGAAGAAGTGGTTACTATGACAGCCAAAGGCCCGCCCCCACCTGATGGATCGCGAGTCAAGACTACCATCGTAGCTCAGGCAGGACCCGACTTAGGTAGAGCGACGAGTCGAGGAATCCCCACGGCGCCCCTTGTTCAATCACAGTCAGGCTTAGCTGGTCCTGTCAGAGGAGTTTGAGGCCCTTCACCAGGCATGATGCAACCCCATATCTCAAGGCCTTATGTTCTGCAGGTCTCGGTGCCCCCCATGCCTTATTCTACCCCAATGCCAATGCTTCCTCCTAGCCCTCCACCGCCATTTTTGTCGCAGGGAGTTCCTCTAGGCCATCCTGGTATTATGTGTCCTCCTCCACCCAGGCCTGGAATGCCCCTCCTCCACCCGGTGGTGGTTCCCCTCCTATGTACAATGCTCCTCCTTATATGCAGTTGAGACCTGACATGCTGCCCCCGCCACCTATTCAACAACAAGAGCCACATCTTGGACATCAATAGCAGTAGCTATCAATTGAATCAAGTATTTTGTTAATTTCCCTGCATATTTTTTATATAATAGAACGTCTTTTTATTCTTTCCAGCAGGATTGAAAAACTAATTTCACCATTTCAAGTCATGAGGATTTGAATATTTTTCATTCTAATGATAAAATGAGTTAGCATCTCCAGCTGGGGAAATCCAAAATCATCGCAAAAATTAAACATGATAATCCTCCTCCAACTTATATTAAGTGAAGATAATTTCAATGCAAAAATCAATAGGTAGATATTTTGTAGAATTTGTAGTTAGTTGAGCTACTACACTTTGCCTTTACTTTGATTAAGCTGATAGTACTGATCATTTTTTTTAAATCAGGGACCTTTTGCAAGAGTCATTTTTATTTGTATAGAAGATTCAAAAAAGCATCTTATTCTAGCCTTACAGACCTTATTGTATTTGCTATTAGGTGTATTCCTTATTAATCACCATATTTTATGTTGAAATGCTAAAAACCGTTGCCTTGATTGAATATCTTTACATATACATTTTCTTCTGTTTAGGAAACAATAGTTTTTAAAACCATTTCACTGTGTGGTTACGATATTATATACATTTTTTGGCATAAAAGTTTTCTTTAATTATTAATATAATAGTAATGTACAGACATGGCATTTTTTTACAAAAGTATGGTGTTGTGTGAAGCTCACCACAAGCTTAGGTATACCATGCGAAAGATGCCTTAATAAATGCCATAATTACCTAAGGGCATAGAAGTTGACAAAACCACCACCTGGGCATATCCAATAACACTAACATTCCAAAATGTCCAGCTGGCACTTAACCATTAAATATGATAAAGTCTTGCCTTATGGTATGAAAAGAAATAAACACATTTTTCAAATCCTGAAGGAACTGTTGCTGGGTTGAGACCTGCATCAGGAGAGTTTTTGTTTTCCTTGGGAGTGGGCGTCCAGTCATTATTGGTTGATTCAACATTATATATAGCAGGCCACTGCCCATCATTTGTGACTTGTCTATTTCTGCAACACCACCAATCACCCACTGGGGCATATTACTATCTTTGTAACCTAGCCTTTGAAAATTTACCTTGATTCTGCTCTATTTTACACGTTCAATGCACAATATTATGCAATGCATCCTATTCTTAACCTTTGCAGCATAGATAATTCATAAACATGTAATCTACAAAAAATCACAATATAACATATTAACATTTATCTTTGAGAAATGACACCAATTGGCTGCAGACCTAGATGTTTCTCTCAACAATAGACTATGCTACTCATATCTCTTAGTAGTGGGTCATCCCCGAGTTGTGGTCAAGACTCTATCGGGGTAAAACGATACCTAAGCCAAATATGGTCCATAGCTGCACCAATATGGTGGCAGACCAAGGTACTTGATTCCAACATCTTCCAACCGACTTTCTCTCATCCCCCATTTTCCTTCACAACCCACGGTAGTGCACCCCTTCCTCTGGACTCATAGTCCATTAGGTTTTGTCACTACAATCAAAGGTTTCTAACTCAGAGTGGCTAGAGATGTTCCAAAGGCCCATGGCTTCTGGTAGTTCCAAATCCACCACACCCAAATACACCTAGGATTGATAGGGTACGAAATTCACATCGTCATACCCCTCTTCCTCCTCCAGGAAGATCAACAACCAACCAAGTTCCATACTAGAAATGGAATGGTAAAAAAATTAAACACAAGGTTCAACTTCCAATCATGTTGTCTGATTGCTCATTAGGAAATTTCATAACTTCATTTAATATCACTTTCCAAAATCAATACTAGTAAATCTAATCTCAATTTTATCTTAAGGCATTCTTCTGCAAATGCCTTTGCAAAATTCAAAAAAAATTAGAGGTTACTCCCACATTTCTAAAAGAACAAAAACCATCTCTCTATCTATTTTTCATGGGACTTATAATTCCATCTTTCCAGCATAACCTTTAGAAGCTTCATTAAAATCAAGCTTATATAATGGAAATTTTGGAGGATTATAAGCCACATAGAGTTCCAAATTATTGTTGAATGATTATGCATAGAAGATAAGTTTACAAAGTCAATTTCCCATGGTTGGAGTCTAGTTTCCTCTTATGGAATAATTTGTGACTCTTCTGGTTTTTGTGTTGTCTTCATGTTGTCACAACAGTCTCCACTGTTGTAGTGCATCTTGTAAAGGTCACTGAAGATACAGTGATATTCTCTCCAACACTTATCAAGATATCCCAAATATTGAAAGCGAATAGTCTCATTAATATATCTCTGATGTTCAGTTACATAAAAGACTACCCTTGATAGTGAGTTAGTGTTTACTCTTAATGTGTGATGCAATTTAGTTAACCTTGTTTCTAAGTGAGGAACATTCTCTTTTAATATTATTATGGAAAAATAAAAATAGTACGTATGATTTAAAATTTACATACTGAAATGTGTTTTTCCCACAACCAAAGAATTTTTGTAAGAATTTTATACCAACGCATTGCCTCCTATCAGCCTTTATGGCCTCTGCAACCTACCTTGTCTTTATAGGCAGGATCTTTCTCAAGCTTCGAGAGGGCCTCCCCTACAGATTGCTAAGCCTTAAGTGATATGGAGCAAGGTGATATCATAAGTAACCCGTGCGATAGAAATGGTTTTCAAAATAAAAAAGGAAATAATGGTGATGGAAGGATGTGAAGACCAGTGGCTATATTGAAGGTCCTATGGGTGGGGTTGTGTTCACAACCCCCTATTTTTCAGCTCTTCCTTTAGGACTAGATGAGTTAAACTATTCCACTCAATAGTATAGAATGACCTGCAAGCTTATAAAACTCTTTTGAAAAACTTGTGAGAGGGGTTGTGACAATTAGTATTAGCGCCTACTTTACAAAGGTGGACATTGACAAAATTTGAAGGTAGAGCTGTGTTGAAGTCTATTTTAGCAGGGGAAGAGAGAAACCATCTTGGGGCTAGTGATAGTGAACATGTTGAAAAGGGAACACTGTAAGGGGACTCATGGTATCGGGAAGAGTGGCATATATGGTATAGGGAATAGTGGCATATATGGTATAGGGAAGAGTCGCATAGAAGAAGGAACTAAAAAATTTATGTAATTTTATATATTTATAAGTGTTTTTGTGAAAGAAACTTTGAAATTTGAATTTTTCAGAATTGATTAATATCCAAATTTACATTTTTTATCAGATATGTTTACTTTTCTTTCCTATATTTTTACACTTCATTTTCTAACATAAAATCATCATATATTTTTTCCAAATCCTTGAAACACAAACACTGTAGAGGTCTTACAATTGCAAGAGTTTGAGTATCCGCTCTCTCGTTTCAGGATTTTCCTTGTCCATAATGAAAATGAAGCACTTAGATGTATCAATTAATTCTTTTTGTTGTAAGAGCGAGTTTTTGAAAACAATCTGGTATTTAAATGGACAGTGAGACTCAGATGTATTCCCAAATTTCAAGGTGAATCCGCTTGAGCATATAATCCTCTGAATGTAGTTGCTTTGGTTTTAACAGTGTATTCTTGTTGAATGGCATTGATGTCTAATCCCTTTAAATGAACAAATGATTCCATGTGTCCCTTCAATTTATGCATTTCTCTCAACCTGCACAAGTACTATCAGCATCAACATTTTTTTCCATCCCTCGGCAAAATAGTCAAGTCAAGCAGAACTCATAGTTTCTAGATGAATAACTTAAATATATTTTCTTGCATGAAGCAAATGGAAGGGATCACTCATTAGCCCATTAAAACAATGGTTCTTTCCCAACTTTGTTTCCGAAATACAAAATTATTTTCTTGTATAATTGAATAAGCACGAGGATTGAGTTTTTGGTTAATTAATCATCAAACATTTGCAAATATAAAAAACAGGTTTTTCTTGCTTCAGATCATTGGTGAAATGGAATTGAATGCAAGTCATGTAGGTTTGCCTAAATAATAAAACTTATGCAAAACACAAAGAACACACTTTTTTCTCATGAAATAAGATTATGGCGATAACATAGACTCTGAAAGAATTATGCATTTCCATGATGTGTTACCTTGCAATTTATGCACGTCTTTTGGCTTTCTCTGCAATCATAGATGAACGCCCAGAAGAAGTGTAGGCATCTGAAGTAATTAGACCATGTAAAATTCTTTGAGAAAGTGCCCATTTGGCTTCTATGTCCTCTCTTCCATAATCCTTCTTTGTTGTGAAAGTCGACTGCATGATGTCATTGTTACCAAAATTATCCTTTGCAAGATAAGAATATATGCTCGAGGGAAAATTTTCCCACACATAACAAAACAGAAAACCTATGAAGAGGGGAGAACGCTTGAAACTAACCTTCCTCTCAAAGAGAAATTCCCAATCTTGTCCACTAAGAGTGTAACGCACTACAAAATTGATTATATCTAAAGGAACATAAAACACCACACTATAAAGCCAGATCACTCCAACCCATCCCCTTCTGATGCCTTCTATGGAAGAAAATCCCCAGTGGGAATATACTGCTATCAACGTTGCAATCTGAAATGACGATATTTAAACATGAAATTTTCATACAGAGATAATACTGGGTTTGAAAGAAGGAACAGTTAAAAGGCAATTACTGGAATTATATTTGATCTAAATCCTGAATGTTTAATGAGTTTTTTTAAATGGACACTCATATTGTATCAATGCAAAATTTACCAAGCGCATATTCTAAAGTTTCAATTTTCAAGTGACAATCTTACTCATAATTACCAGACTCGGCTTGGCAAACTAATTGGCAAGATAAAATAATAAAGAAAATTTTTTGTGTGATGAATGTTTCTAGTGATAGTGAACATGTTTATGTAGCTTACGACATTTTTGGTAATTCTTAACAAGCACAATATGTCCCAAATGAAAATTTTTATATGAAGGTCCTCTACCATTATATAAATAAAATTTTCTCCTTTTTGAAATGTATCTGATAACCTTCTCAAATTCTTTGTTGAGCGAAGAATACATGGGCATGCTTGTTATTGATTTTTTCACCTCTTTTGCATCTACTTACCATGGAGCCACAATATGGTTTTCACCCTCTGGGGTAGAAAGAGCGAGATCAAAATTTTCAATTGGATTATTTTCATATTTCTTTATTTCTCTCGACCAAGTAGATGGTCCCCACCTACCAATTGAATAAAAAAACTGACAAAAGTTCTTGTAGGTATGCAACACCAATATTTTTCCACAGACCACGTCTTGTTCGTGTGCTTTTAAAAAACACTTGCGCACCTTATCTCATCACACTCCTTACAACAAATATTGGCTCACACCTTGTGCAAATATGGTGTGTTTTTCATATGTGATGTGTGGTCCACCTTATTAATTTATAGAGGTATGAAAAATAGTGAATGAGAAACTATAAAATTTGATAACACTACCTTTGAATGCGATGGAAAATACACAGTTTTGTGTTGAGTTTTCGAATGTGATAGACAATAAACTATATGTTAATCAATATGCTCAACAACGTAGCACACTTCTTATGAATTTTTAATCAATTTGAGTTTCCAATGTCAACTAAGACACCAATGGTTGGATTATTGTGTGTTTATTTTACTGAGTAACCACTTCATATTGGCATTAATTTCTCCCTTATATACTCACCTAGGGAATCCATTTATTTCTAAGTTGATTTATCTTTTCCTGGTTTAAATTAGGTTTTCAAGTCCAACTAGAAACATGTTCAAGATTAGAATTCAAGTGTATTTTAGGAGAAAATTCATTGGAGGGTTGGTGTTGTTGGTGTTGTTTGGAGATTGTCGATAACTCATGTTTTTCATTTTCCAGAACCTAGCAAAACCTCATAATCACAATTCTATTCAGTATTTGCAATAGGGCCACTTGCTATGCAAGGAATTGAATTATGAGCTCTCTTAGAGTGATTACGGTTCGCACTCAAATATTAAGACGTTAATGATATTGTGGCTTGATATTTATTCAATTGTGGACACACGATTAACACAATGAAAATACACAATTCCTTTGTGGCATTATATTTGGAAATCTTTGTGAAGTTGTGTTGACCTATGTTCAAAACATTTGTGAATATTACAACCTATTATCTATGGTTAACTATAAACAATAAAATTTTTGGATATCAATTTTGGAAATGGTTCCATTAAATACTACCAATTTTCTACATAAGTAACCATGTGCTAGTTTTTAAAATGTGGTAGTTGCTATCACTGATGGTTATAGTTTTTAAAATTTCTCTTGCATTTTAAATTTTATTTTAACATATCAAGGGTTTTGTGACTATTCAGGCTTTATGGTTATCTTTGGAGAAGAAAGGTTGGGAATCTGTGGGCTATTAAGTATCTAGGACAACATCTAGGCTTTTATCTTTTTCTACTATCTCAGTTCAAGGTATGGTCCCATATCAGTTTTTCATTTGAAAGTAGTGCCTCGTAGATATTGATGTTGAAACTTGATGTAATATTACATCCCAAATGTCTTCGCCAACACATCACGCACCGGAGGAAAACATGTCCATTAATGCCAAAAGTTAAGCACCATGCAGATGTTCTGCCAGAACCTTGCAGTGACAGGTAGGGTCCGTGGAACCTTGAATTGATAGGTAGGCCCAGTGGGAACCATGACATTTTCGAGGTTTTGGGAAAAATACCCATCACTTAAATGTTCCAATTAGAAATTTTTTATGGTGGATAATGGTCACAATCCATTACTAGCTACATTACTTCATATTGATTTTCTTTTGAGTTTTGAATTGTTCTATCAAGTATAAATTAGTGACCGATGAGAATATATTGCTTACTAGAATTACCATGAAGTTAATAATTCTGTAAGATGACTTGTAGATATATTTTATGCCCTGAATACTCTAATTTAACTATAAATTTCCAATATTTAGTCAATGGCTTGTGCAGCATTACATTGAAATCAAGGAGACATGCAACTCGTGGGGTAGGAAATCTTTTGAAATGAAATTTTGACATTTTCGAGGGAGAAAATATTTATCTTTTTCTAGAATATGCCACATTTATTTTTCAATAGAATTTTGTAGTGCATAATGGGCATTTCTTGGCCGTCTGCCCTTTTTTGTGCAAGGAAAGGAATTATTTTAACCTGAAAAATAGAGTAGTACATAATTGTGTCAGGCCTGCATTGCAGGTAATCACAACGTCGAAGACACGTCACAAAACATGAGATATAGAAATAGCAAAGACTTGTCACTTTACGAAAGATTGGCTTGTCTGAGGACTTAAATATCAAATTCCTATTATAATTGAATCTCATGCACACATTATGATTTCTACACATACAATTGGCCATTGCAAAACCGAAGATAATTGAGTACACAGTATTTCAAAACAGCACCCCTTTGCATGATGGATGTGCTATTGAGCAGGGTACTCTAGAAAGGTTTGAATCATATGTGAATTTGGATTGCTATACATGATAATAACAAATAGAGGATATTTGCACATAATGGTACAATTAACAAAATTAAAAATAAATTTTTGTCATTACTATCAGATCAATTGAATTTTCTCTGAGACTAATATTTTGTGTCTCTGAGACTAATATTCTCAGGAACTTGTCATGAACAATTCTTCAACAACTTGTATACTACCATGGGCACTAGCATTTAGACTTGTCAATCTGTATGCTACCATACTATCTGAAACTTTGAGAATATTGAATATATTTTTCCATTGGCTAATTTTGATTTTTTTTTTTTTTTGGAAATGTCACAGGAAGAAATTCAACCACCATAAAATTATGGAATTGAACAAGCATGCAAAACACGGACTTCAACAAAATTATCACTAAAAATCCTAGCATAATATCATAGCTCAAAACGTTCAGCGTTGTAGTGTTTGTATCTATCAATCGACAGGGATTGTCCAAGTATTTTATGTAAATATTAACACGACCAAAGTTGCATCTTAAATATTTATACCTAAATAAATAGGCCAACAAAATATTGTTACCAAAGAAAACTTAATGGCCATCGGTGAAGAAACAAATACAAAGAAATATAGAAAATAGATGAAATCCTTGGTAGCAATGAGTGAGTGAAGCCATAATTGAATAGCTTGAATATTTCCTACCCTTTTTCACTCGTATTGTGAATATATAGAATAATAACAGGATAATCGAGTGCCCGCCAATTTAAAATGGTAAGCCCGATCTTAAAGACACCATAGAGAAAATGGAAGAATTTTCATTTATCCATGATCACCACACAAGAATTCCTAAAAAATGGACCATAATTTTGATCCAACCTTGAAGAACCAATAGGTTCACTTTCCTGTCAAGGTGACACTAGATTCCTCTATGGTACTAGAGTCTGCCCACTTGATTTTTTAGTTAATCTTGTGTCAGTGGGGACATTGAAACAGTATGCATTCTTCCGACGTTTTTTTTTTAATATTATTTTGTTGGCGTCGGTATTCTGACGATACAATCTTCGACGTTTTTTTTAAATATATTTTGTGTCCATCAATATTTCGACGATACTATCCAGTTACGGGTACACATCAAATGTGTGACGGTTGGGGTCTACATCCCTGATAACGTCGGTATAGCGACACCTAGTTGACACCATCGATGTAGTGACACTTGGTTGAAACTATCGATATGGCGACACCTGGTTGAAACCATCGGTATAGCAACACCTGGCTGACACTGTCGGTATAGCGACACCTAGTTGAAACCGTCGGTATAGCAACACCTGGCTGACACCATCAGTATAGCGACACCTAGCTGAAACCATTGGTATAGCGACACCTGGCTGAAACCGTTGATATAGCAACACCTGGTTGAAATGTCGGTATAGCGACACCTAACTGAATTTTTGGAAGAGCAACATTAGCTTGCTAACGTCGAAAGAGCAATGACCATTTGGAAACATCAAAAAAAGTGTCACTCTTCTGACAGTTAACTCAAGTGTCAGAATTGTGACCTTATGAGAAACCACATTTTACCACACCTGAAAGAATCGCTCTTGGGACCCCTATGTGTCACAAGAGCCACATTATGGCCGTCAAAATTTGGGGAAAATGTGATAGTGTATACCATAGATCCTTCAACATTCCTTGTTTCAATTCATGATGACGAGTCCTTTGCACAATTTTTAGATTTTCACCATATGAGTAAGATTATTTAGGAAAATTGTAGCTTCTTTGAGAGACTTCATCTATTCTGACACATCTTTTGAACAAAGGCTTCTTGGATATCATCTGATTATTTCGTTTTGATTTGAATTCAAGGAGAATTTGTATTAACATTATCCATTTTAAATATTGAACTCTTTTTTATTCATTTGAAATGACTTTAGGCTTCCTTGCTTCTAGATTGATCTTGGTCAACCCTAATTGGTACTGACTGACGTCCATATTTTATGTATAAGAAAAATTAGTCATGAATTTTCCACATACAATATTTTGTAACAATGATTTCAAATGATCAACAATAACCAGAAAACTTGGATTTTCATCATTAATTCATATCAAAAGGATCAACTCGCACATCTACTTGGATATTTCTTGAGAATTCATGTTTATTGCATATATTTCATAGCAAATAAAAAATTAGGTCTGCATTGATTTAACTCACGGAATATTTATTCACATATCTTCATGATTCAAATTCCTTACTCATCTTCTTAAATCACATTCATAATATTAGGCTTCAAAATTTTGAGTTTCAAGATGCTTTTCATATGTCGCAAGTCATTGCCCTTTTATATCTGACACAAAGCATTTTTTTTTCAAGACCGCACATGATTGTAGACACAAAATGAACATATATAGAGGTGTATTCACATAAGGTATCCACAAAATGAACCATGGAGAATCACATCAATATATCTCACATAATCATGAGGTGCCATTTAAGTTTGAATGTTATAGAAATTCACATGAATGGAGAATTAGGCCAAAAAAGTTGCTATCACATATAAGCTTGAATGAACCATTATATGATTTAACCTAGGTTTATATCATGATAGTAAGGAAAATAATAGAGCTCATATCTCAGGTCCATACGAGTGTAGGTGATTTGAAGCCATCTAGATACAAGAATTCTACTCAGACTTAGATATTGATCCTTCCAGACAAATCATATAGCTGAACGACAAAACTCACACATAACTCATATATGTTACATGAATACTATGTCAAGAACTTGCATCGGTTACAAGAGTACTATGCCACAAGGCTCATATCTATTACAATTTCTACTGAGGGAGCCCCATCTAGTTAGAAAGGACCAGTTTCTAACCCAAAGAGGCTTGTGGTTACCTATGGGATTTCTCTCCTCGACTTTGAGAAACTTACGGAGTGCTAACATAGTGGCGCCTTTGTTGGGGAGCGAAAGGTCACATTTTCCGCAGGTGTGAACAACAAGGATCAAATATAATTGTTGAAGGTGAACAAAATTTGGAAATCAGAAGTCTGAACCATTCACTTGGTAACTCCAATCAACTAGAACCCATATTTTCAAGTTCCACTAGTGTATTCATGTTTTCAAAATGAATTTTCAATCCAGAAGATATGCTCCCATGAATCGAGACCATATTTCAAGCTTCCCAAGTTGCATGCCTTGTGTATATTGGAAAATATACCTGCCAAAATTCAAAGATGAGGATGGAGATGATGTTGCTCTACCCTGGTTAAATTTCACATACATCTACACAAGCTGAGGGTTCAATTTCCTAAATATTTTCTCATGAATATGTTCATGGATACTCTGGAAGGAAAATCACAGTCTTGGTATGAAGGTTTGCCACCTGGTAGCTTGTATTCCCTTAAATATTTCTCTTTAGTATATTTTGATAAATACAAAGAGGCTCATCCTTCTTTGCCCTTGGTTGGGAATTGTTGTGATCCTTTTATGGATTTCATTCAAAATATGGAAAATTCTTATGAAAATGAATATTTCATGGATGAAGAAATCCTAGAAGCTTTGTACGAAAACCCTTTTAATCACCAAGAAGAAATGGTAACTTCTCTCTTGCCTGAAAATGAAATAGATCAACATCCTGATGTAGAAAGTTATGATTGTCTCTTGAGTTTGAAGAAAATTTGCAGCAGTCTTCTCAGTTTTTAAGTGATCAGGAGGGAGAACTAGTAGAGTTTACCAACCTTGATACACAAGAACATTTCCAACAAATAGTATGTTCTTCCGTGACTAAAGACCAACTAGATTTGCATGATTAAATCCATGTTTCATATCAATATTTTAATGATTATTTGCAACAAGATTGTCATTTTTCATGTGAACAAAGCAGGGATGAAGACAGTGTTTCAAATTTAGGCTTCATTTCATTCCTCTGGTGAATTTTTCTCTTATGAAAAAGTCCATGAAAAACATATTTCTGAAATTGTTTGCATTGAAAATATAGGCAGTGAAATAGTCCTTGTTGGTAGCTTCTTACATATGTAGGAGGATCATGTGAAAGAGCTTGTTTCTCTTCACTCTTTTGAAAGTAAAAATGAACCGTTTGTTGATATTTTTTAGAGTTATGTTGAAACTAAAAATACAGAACAACCAGCAGTTATAAATGGAGCTTCCATTTTTCCTTGTGTTCATCAACAAGAAGGACATATTCATGTTTTTGGGATTCTTTTGCATTTCTATTGCAAAAATAGAGGATGAGAAATGTGAAGTATTCTTGAAATTAGTCAGTGGATTTAACTTCTAAAACTGGAGAAATTTTGAATTTGGGTTCAAATCTCATGTTGTTGGGTCATCTCTCAAATGTTTCTTTTCGTGTGAACTAAATGAAAGTGGAAATCAACCAAGTAATTATTGGATTGATTGGCTACACTAGAGGGATCCTCTCACATGATTGCATATATGTCTTCAGCAGGTGTGGGTAATTATCATTGGAATTTGAAGCCCGAAGTGAAGGCCCTAAGATTCCAGTGTTTTGCTGCCATATGTAAGTCAGACAGCCAACTACTTAATTTTCAGTCAGTTAGTTGATATTTATGTTTTTATGTTGACTCCATTTCCCAATGGTTAGGCTAATAGTATGTGGTGTTGTTATTGGAACCTCTATATGAGGATGCCATCCCCAATGGATCCAATTTTAAGCTATTAGGGTTCTGAGGTAAAATTCCTTTGTTGCATTCATTCATTTTGGATTTTGTATAGGAGTTTAACCTATGAGCTACTATTGTTGTCATAGTCTAAAATTCAATGTTTGGAATCCTTGCAAGTCTTCCATAAAGGGTTCATACAAATTTTGAAAGAGTCTCATTCAATGCAATTCATGAGGCCAGTTTTTTATAAAGTCATTTAGGGTTCAAGGGGTAATGTGTCAGTATTCACTGGTCATAACTATTAAAAATAAGTTTGTTTCAGTTTAAAGCTATTTTGATTGTGGAGTATGATTTATTAAGTCATTCCACCATTTACAATTTATGCTTCTATTCATATCTATCTACCATATATTTTCCCATACTACAGCCTATTTCACTAATTCCCTTTTTTCATACACCCCTTACATGTATATTTACATCCCACATCCATATATATACATACTCACCCCTCATCCTAAACCCACCTCCTAATGACATCATTATCCACATTCTTACACTCATCCCCTACCATCATCGAAATAATACCTTCATATCCAATATCTATCATTCATGTATCATATTCTAATCACTATTATCCCCATAACCCCTTTCCCTAGACCTACACTCATGAAAAATTAATCAAAAGACAAAGTGATCGGATGAATAAGCATACAAAAGGAAAAAATAAACAAAGGCACATTTCAAATTTTGTATGTCGCCCTTATCTCGCTCTTCATTCAGCATTGGTGCTCTTTCTAAATCCCATTGATAGCACACCCAATTCAGAGATCAAAACCAAGTAAACATGGTCACAGACAGAGTTGGTTTTCACTATGGAAGAATGTTGCACAAGCACTACCCAGAATCTGGAAATTGCACAATTGTTGTGCAACTGCTGCGAAATCTTCTCCAGCATTTTTCAGAGAACACACGTAGCTGAAAATTGGTTCTCTTTATTGTTAGAGATAGGATACATCATTCCCGACCATATTTTGTTTTTTGAATCTCGATTTTAAGTCGATTGAGGATTGTTGTATGCGCTACTACACAATTGTTTCACAAGGCCATGTTTACATTTTGCTCCAAGTTTGCAATGCTATTACAGGCTTATATTTTGCATGTCATGTGTGAATGGTGTAAAATTTCTTGATTCATAAACTTTTCAATTTATTTTTATGAAATTTCTCCCATACATACTCCATTTCATTATATGCGCAGCGTGGTTTAAAATACTATTAGAGCCGATAGACAGAGTCATTTTAAAACTTGTGAAAATCCAAATCACCTGTATATATATCGCATTGTCAATGTGAAAATAGCATTGTCACTCCTCCATGAAGTCAGTGTGCCATGAACATAGATAAAACTCTGCCCTGTAGGTTTTAAAATGCCATCATAAGCTCAAAATACTTGGACTTGCTACGAATTTGCTGCAAAATATATTGTTTTAGTCATCATTGTCAAGAGTTTTTTTCAATCACATGGACATGAATTTTGGAAAATTGAAGGAGTGTTTTCTCAAGAACAGACCAAAGAACAAAATCCTCCTTCATTTTCTGCACATGTTTCATAGATTAGGATATTCAAGTGCATCTTTCAAGCCTATCTTTCAGACTGTGCAAATTATTATTTTATTCATGATTTTGGAGAAAATATTACAAGGAGGTGGAGCATAATTTGAGGAAACTGAGAGGTCTCTCTAAGAAACAAGTTAATCTACAAAAACCTATCTCAGTTTTTACACAGGCGTTATTATTTGGGAGTTACAAGGGTCACTTTGGGACACAATTTTCACAATTCCTTGCTAACAAAATTCTAAAATTCTGAAATTTGGTTTGTAAATGTGAGAATTTTTTGTAATATTGATGGTATTTGGGAGACATAAGGCTTAGGTGATCAGTTTCTGGTCTTGTTTTTGTTTTGAAACGCGAAATGCATTCAAATTTATATATTTAAGTTTTGTTGTGCAAGGGATGAACCAGACATATTTGGAATTTGCAAGTGTGAAAGGACGTGTCGGATGGGTCCCTCTCCATCTTAGCTACCTATTCATCATCTTCATTAGCCTACTGTCATTCAATGTTACACATGTGTATGCCAAGTTGGAGTTTGTTGCCCAACTAGTGCAGCCCTTCACTATTGTGAAACTCAGATACTTGTTGTTTCTACTTTTGTTTTTTACCTTAACTGTGTCGTGACGATCGAGGATATGGATAAAATTTAAAATGAATGGATATGCCATTAGCTGGATAGGATAAAGTTACTTTGCTTTTTTTAAGGATAAAAATTGCAATTTTTATGTTAGCTTCGTTTATTTTTTTGTTCAAAAACATCATATTGTTAAATTTTAGTTTGATTCGATCCACTCAATGGATAAGTGATGCAATGTATCTGGTCATATGGACCTGTTGTTTTAAAAAATGTATTTAAGGCTATACAAACTATGGAAGAAGGGTTGGAATCAAAACAGGCTCTCAATATTTGAACTCATATTTCTGAATAAAATCTTAAGTGCATATTTTTGTCACTAGTTGCAAAGATTCATGTGGTATGTTCCTTTCAATTGATTGTGTTTCTCCTATGCAATTGTTAATTTAAATGTCTTATTGTTGTATATTTCTAAATTTACTATTGTCTCATTCTAAAAATTATTGTCGAAGCAATTTCCAAAATTCACCTTTCAAATGCTTAGGTTGACTGCTGATTTTCATACTTGATATAACTCAGCCTTGTTCCTTTAATCTGGTTCTTATAAATATTTGGTCATAAATATATGTGATAAAATTCAGATTCTGCTCTGTTGCATTTGATCAAATATTGTTATGTGGTTATTTATTTTCTTCACTATATTAAAAATGATGTCGACTTGAAACACATACATACCTTGCATCTGTATCTAGTGCTGACTCATGTATGCACAAATATTTTATGTTTGAGAATTTCAAATGTGTTAATGGTTTCATTCCTTGGTAACATTTTCTTAAATCTCCCAACAATTTTCATCAATTCTTAGGTTCTTTCTAGATCTGGTCTCGGTTGTCCTTGAGCTTCAAGGTTAAATATTTTTTAGACAATTTCTAGCGAGTGAGCCTCCTCCGGTTAGAAAGGACAAATTTCTAACCCAAAGAGGATTGTAGTTACCTATGGTATTTATGTCCTCAACCTGGAGAAATTTACAGAGTGCTAACAAGTTGATCAAATTTCATGATCTCAACTCAAACCTCAAAAAGAAGTTTATGGGGAACATATTATACTTGAATATTTATTTATTTTCATGGAAAAATTTTGGGCATTGAATTTTTCCTTGGAAATGAAACCTTTCCCATTCTCTAGTTTGTAAGAAAGAATGGGATTAGCTAATACCTTTCCATTTCCATAAAAACATTTGCAAACAACAACTTGGTCACATGTACAAATGCAACACCCCTCTAGAATTTAACATGTGATGTTCAAGGATAAAACACATTTTCATAACCATTAGGTCCACTAAGGTTGTATAAGACTTGAAATATTGAATTACATGGTAAACAAGTGATTTTATTTATTTTTGTATATTGAACTAATTTTTATTAGTTTTATACTCACAATTTTAGTTTTACTACTCTTTTGTTACTTCAAATAGTCATATATTTGTACAAAAAAATTTATTGATGTGATGTTTTTTAAAGTGGTTATTTTCCAAGAGATACTTACTTTTATAGTTTATGTACTCAAGGATCAAGACTTTGGGGACAATTCTCTACACATTGCCTCTAACAGATTTAATTTTTTAGGAAATCTAGAAGCATTTTTTTATAACCACCCCTAAAATTCAATCCTTGGGATATTCAAGGGAAATTTCAAAACAATTGCCACTAAAGCATGACCTTTGGTTGTGGTTTTATAAAAATGTACCCTCAAATGTCTATCCTCGAGACTTCTAGGGACAATTTTTGGAAAGTTGTCCCTAAAATATTTTTAGCAATAATTTGGGGGGCGGGGGGGGGTGGAATTCTAGTGTAAACAACTATTAAAATGGAAAATTGTTGTATTCATTAGTGAGAGTGGCCTTCCCAACATGACACCTTTGACATATTTCTCAATTTTGGATGCTATGATTAACTGAATCAAACTCTCAACCACTAGTGAAAATGAGAATGGGGACATTGGGAATCCCTACTTGAGTCTCGTGATGGCATAAAAAACTAGAAGGAGATCCAAATACCAATGCTACAAAATATTTTGAAGAGACACATTCCATTATCCAATTGGAAACTCGAACTTTCATTCCTATCTTAATTAATAACATTCTAGAATATAGCCAACATACTTTATCATATGATTTAACCAAATCAATTTTCATGACTAGAACTTGAATTAGATTTAATTTTATTGAATGAATACCCTCTTGTGTTAATCGCACAACATCACAAATTTCCCTATTATGGAGAAACCAAGAGTACTCTCATGATATAAAACCTAAATATGACCTTAAGTCTTTTGGGTAGGATCTTCATTACAATTTGTATACTAAATTTCATAATTATATAGGCATATAGTATTCAAACATCTATGAATATTTCTCCTTTGGGATTAGAGCTTTAAAAGTTTCATTTAAGGACGTGAATACCTATCCAAAAATGTTTTATTTTTCTATTACCCTTATCAATTCTTCCTCTAAGATATCGTAGAATCTCAAAGAAAAATTAGTTGTCCAATTATTTGGCCATTCCTTTTTAAACTTTTGTAAAATTGATTTTAGATCCTATTTTGTAGCTTCTACATCTAGTTCCTCATTTTGATGGTCTGCTTCTTGATTGTTTCCTTGTCTCTTCAAAATTTCTCTATTTTAAAAAGTTGTTCATCCTTTAAACCTGCTGACTTCACATGTAAATTTATCCAAATAGGAACAAGTTGATAACATTCCACACTACACAACCTTGTATCCCGAATGATATTAGAGAAATAATCAGCTAGGAGATATTGTATATCATTATCCCCATATAACCCTCCTGATTTCATTGTCAAATTTAAATGACTCCCTAAAAATGCATTGTCATTCCTCGCCAATTACTAAAGTTTGAAACAATACCATAATGGTTTCCTCTCTCAATAAAGGTCCATAGAGATTAATTATGGCGAAGAGTTTTCTCACCTAATTAGATTTTAGTTCTATATTTGTACACATAGATAAAAAAATTTGAATTTATGATTTCTAAAGAACCTTTACAGTCTATAACCATATCTCTAGATTTTCCTTCAAATTCTAATGAACAAAAAGACCAAGGGTCACTTTGTTTGAGGCTATTCTTGCTATAAAATCCCAATTTAGAGTCCATGTTTTACCTTTCTTCACTTCCTTTTTTACTAGAGATATATAGTATTTTTGAATCGTTGCCAATGGTTGGCCCATTGTTAAAGTGAAATCCCCCTCAATTACAACTTTTCTTTCTATAATATTTTCTTTTTAGGCCTTAAATTAATGTGAAAAATTCCTTTATTCTATTCTAAGCCTCTATTTCTTCCTCCTCACAATTTTTTAATTGTCTTTAGGATGAGCCCTCATTTCGTGATGGCTTCTTGAAAATATTGTTCAAAACTATAGGAAATTGTTTAGTGACAATATAGCTCCCACCCTAATATGCTTTGATTCTTATGACTCCTTTGGGTCCAAGTTCTATTATAAGAAAGATTTAAAGAGATTTTCTTTGATAAATTATTTCTCCAAAATTAATAAATAAGAAAATCTATAATTCATATATATTTCAAGGATTTAAATGGAAAATTGCCATTTATGTATGCTTCTATCTACCACATTACCTTTACTTCCAAACTGTGTGCTTAAAAAATTGCTCCATTAACTACCTTCCATTGCTCCATTAACTACATTCTATTCTATTCCTTTTTAGGACCTTTTCCGACTTTGCTTTAATCTTCTCTACATTTACTTCAATATTTCTCTCATCCTTATCTTCCTTAGCATAGCCTCTCCTCTTTTACGAGGGATTTATGTTTCCATGAAGATGCTTTTTCTTTTCTCCTCCAAAACCACTCACTATGCTTTCGTGTTATTTTCTCCTCCAAACCCACTTGCAACCCTTCCGTGGCTGCATGTGAACCTGTATGAATATGAGGTGAGGGATACCTAATTCGAATTTACGGGAGATAGAGTACAACTTTTCCCTTCTAATATTCCATCAATCGTGTCTTTCAAAATGTGAGTCAAGACCACTAACAAATGATCTAGACCAATCATTTGAGTTCTCATTACGTATGTTTGATGTTGAAATTGGCAAGCACACAAAGTCCATGAACCCACAGAAGATCATGCTGCAAATTAAATATTCTGGAATGGAAAAAATTGGATTTACAGTAGGTCGCAAACTTATTGGATTTATGGAATGGAAAGGAGATTATTGGATTTTCAGCTGAGCGCCAAAGAGTTGTCATACATGCAATGTAATCACAATCACAAGGCTACCGTTACAATCCTTAAGAGGCAGAGCTACCGTTACAACTACAGGAGCTAGCGACGTAGGACTGTGGACAACACCAGCGACGGAATTGCAAGTGGATTTTGTGACTGCAATAACGACCATTTTTAACAAACTCAGATTGTGGAAAACCAGGTACTAAAACAAAAAGGGATAGAAGTTAATCAGATCAGAAGACCATCTTCGACCTGGCCGTGTGTTTTAAATAGATTGTTGGGTTTCAACCAGTGTTTTAAATCTTAAACTTAGAGGTCACACTTCTAAACTAATGGGCTCGACTCAACCTCTACACGCTAGTTTCCATGAACGTTTAATTTCTCTTCATTCGTAACAATAACAAAACGTGTTTAAAATAATATGTTAATATTTATAAAAAGATATATTTAATTTTCTCACAAAAAACTTGAATGTTATTAATCACCGCACCTCTCACACGAAGGATTCAAGTTAACAGAAATTAATTTATTTTTTTTTATTTAAATTTTAAAAATAATAATAATTTAAATTTATTATAATTATTGTTGCTGCCTTATTATACTTTTTCTTGATTCAAAATATTTATTTGAACTTTCAGGTATACTTTTTATTATTTAGTGGAAACCTGGCGAGCATCGTTTTCTCTTCCAATGTTGTTTTATTGTATCAAGAGTACAATTATAATTTGACATTTAAATTTATAAATTTAAATATAAAATAAATTTTCTTTTTAATTATTGATGTAAATAACGCTTTATATTATTGTTTAGTTTAGGTTAATAATATTTTCAAATAATTTTAGAGATACTAATGAATCTATTAAAATTAAAATATAAACTATTTATTTAGTTATTTTATTTTTATTACATTACTCAATTTTATATATGTGTGTGTGTCTGTATTTTATTAAAATAAAATATGTGAATAAAAATAAAGTATTTTTATAATTAAAAAATGATAGATTGGTTAAGTCTTACTAGCACAACTAGTTGAGGATGGGCCTTGTCAACAAGGTGACCCAGGATCAAACCTCGTCAGGTTTTCCGTGCTCTGTGCTAGGGGGAGGAGGAGACATGCTAAAAAAACAGTCAACTAAGGGTTGGTTTGGCCCAGCCCAAATGCGATCCTCGTGTGACTTTGATCGCTTAGATGCGCTTAGGTCACAGCTCCTCAAGCCATAGGTCAAGCTTGGAGGATAACAGACAACTTGACAGACAAACAAACAAACAAAAAGATAGATTGGAAAGAAATATAGAGTTAGTATTAGACAACTTTTTATTTAATTTTATAATTATGAGAGAGATAAATAAAAACATAATAATAATATATAATATATAAAAGCCTCAATGTATAAATATTGTAAACTTACCTAGATCCATCTTAACTCTGGGTCTATCAAGTGACGGGAGGGATCATATTTCTCAAGGTGCAAACTCTTCCTCAAGCTTTTCAATCAATTTATGAGATTTTCACCTAGAGATTTGATCCCTCTCAACGTTTGATAGATCTGGAATTAAGATAGATCTTATTTATGTCAAATGATGTTGGTAGAATAATTACTTTTAAAAGTGAGTATTGAAACTAAAATAAATTAATTCAATTTTGTTAATTTATTTATTTTAGTTTGTTATATATATATATATATATATCCCTCAATTGAGGATCACCTTGTTATGATGTACTATCTAAACAATGAGATTCAAATTTCAAATCCCCCATGGGTCAAACTAG
This sequence comes from Pinus albicaulis, assembly GCA_034641835.2. NCBI lineage: Eukaryota > Viridiplantae > Streptophyta > Pinopsida > Pinales > Pinaceae > Pinus > Pinus albicaulis. The sequence goes on from CM076570.1 coordinate 578,603,494, forward strand.
CCAAAAACGAAATATATATATATGTGTGTGTGTCTGTGTGTGTGTGAGAAAATTTAGATATTATTGGAAATTATTATCATCACTCCATTGCTTTTACCAAAAACACTTGCTTCAATTTTAAGATGTCTTTTTTCTTCAAAGTAATCATGATGAGTGTTATGGTAGTTTAGGTAAACTTGATTTGGTCAAGTTACCAATGGTTTTTGAGCGTCGGGTTTATGAGAACCCGTGGTATTCATGTGGAATATAGGCTATTTAAGAGAAAAATACTCCACGTAAATTTGTCCTAGTGACCATTGGGATCCCAAGTAATGATGTCTTTAAACCACCACTTCTCTTGGTTCCGTGATACTAACAACTAGTACCAGAGGCTAGTAAATATTAGAGCTAGAGTTGAGCATGGATGGTCTAGTAGAATGTGTGTAGATTAATTAGAGCCATGGTTAGATTTATTGTGTGGTTTTATCATAGCTACAGTAAGGAGTATCCAAAGTAGCCAGAAGACGTCGAGTGGTGGAGAGAAGCTTGTGGAGCGAGTAGCTCCACTATTGACTATTTGTTAAAACCCTAGTCGCAATGGTCATTTAGTTTTTTGAGCCCTCGCAATCAGTCCATGGTTTGTTTATTGCAGGGAAAGGGGAGAACACAATCAATATGTATAATTTTAAGCACCTTACATAAATTTCAATGTATGAGAACCCAACTACACATAGCAAGAAGTTAGGAAATTCCTTGGCGCAGCTAGATTCTGCTACTGACTAAGCTTCACAACGCTGCGAGGAAAATTTTGACTTTTGGAAAAAGGAAAAAAGTTAGATAAAGACATTATAGTGCAAAATATAGTGATATGCTCCAAAAATTAAATGACACTAGTAGTACTTTGAAAACCACATTGGTGCTAAAGTTTGGTGAAGGAGCCACCTATTGATGAGAGCTATAGTGGTGTATGAACACCCTAAGGGTGTTTAGTCCAAGTTGTGAAATCCTGCCATAAGCAGGTTTATTTCCCCACAAACTTGTAAGACATGTTGTTAAGGCTTGCATCTTTCACAGGAGCACATGAAAACTGAAGTTGATAAATGAACCACCTCGATAGGTATGATGGTGGCAGGTGTACTCATATGCTTGCTTCAGGTCAATTTTTGTAAGACCTTGAGACTTTGATCAGGCATACATGCCATACAGTGGCGCATGCACTTATCAAGTTTTGGAATGGACCACTTAGATAGGTACCATGGTGGCAAGTGTACTTGTATCCTAGCAGCTTGAGGGGGTGCAAATGTGAGATGGTTGATGAACCATGTACGTGGAAAGGTGTCCTAGATAACTAGCGCATATAGTGGTTAGTTACCGATGTAGATTGTAACCTTTTTATATGGACTTCGACAAAGTGATTGAGACCAGTTTAATCTCCCATAGTTGAGTTTAATGAGGGGGATTGTTACCTAGTTATTTCAGGTAAACTTGACTCGATCAAGTTACTAACGATTTTTGAGCTCTAGTTTTATGAAAATCGATGGTATTCATGTGAAATATAACCTATTTAAAGGCAGAAAGACTCTAGGTAATTTTTCCCTATTGGCCATTGGGATTCCAAGCAACGATGTCTTTGGACACCACCACTTATCTCGATTCAGTAATTCTAACAATGAGCACCATCTCTTCTTATAATATTGTATTATTGTATAGGAAGTAGCTTAGTGCATTTAAAAATCAATATAATAGAGTTGATGTCTTGTGGGTAACACTTTCATCATCATTTATTGGTTTCAAAAAATAATAATTATTATATATGTCTTGAAAAGCTCTGTAGTCAAAAGATGGGAATTTGAGAAAAGTTTCACTAACCCTTCATTATTTTTTCTAACTAGCCATCTCAATGAGATATGGTTGTATTTGTAGACTTGGCAAGGGACAATAAGAGGATAACGGATGGAGGTTGACGTCCAACAAGGTAGGGAGGTCGTTTCAGATCCAAACCAATTGGAGAAGATGTTATCCACTAGGAATCTAGAATAAAAGCTTCGTGTGTCCTTTTTATTGTTTACCTTTGTTAAAACAATGTCGCAACTTTTGAATCGTAAAATTGCAACAATGATGTAGGTAAATAGGTATACATAGTGCAAAAACCTAGCAACATTGCAAATAATCACAGTTCGACTTACGACATCCTTTAAAATTAGGGATTTTTAAAGTATTTTCATAATATTCGTATCTCCTTTGTTAGTTTATTTTCCATATTCTTCAAGGATTAGATGAAAGTATGCTTTAGATAGTAAATGATATGGGTACAACATTATTTTTTGTAAGTGCAAAAAAATAATGTGTAACACCCTCTTATACCCATTGGGCCATTAAGGGAGGTCCCAATAGATCACCCAATAATCCATGTAAAATTCCCAAAAATAAACAAGCATAATCTCCCAGCTACAAAATGATTAAAGTACCTTTTGAGAGGAAGCTTGGTTCCATACATGTGCTCATACTGAATGGGTGAGACGTATATGGTTAATGCAAGTCATTTGTTTTTAATGCAAAATCATCAACTAGAGGTGGTTGTTAGGGGTTGTTGGTCATGTGGTTGACCGGTTGGATATTAAGGATAAGAGAAAAAAAAAACTCCTATAGGGTTAAACCCATTTGGTGGGTAACATCTAGCTTTAACTCGGGGACATGAGCTCACCATAGAGCACAGGATCCGTATGTGCTAATGGATATTTCATGAAAACTCCAACAATCCATGTGCTCATAGATATGTAACCTACACATTGAAATCAACTTTTTTAGGAGCATATGCACTGGGTGTAGTGTATCACCTGTGTTTTATATGAAATATAAATCCTTACACGAAATAAAATCTATGATAAGTGAAATGTACTCTAGCATGAAACATGATATGAAAGATGTTAGAATTCTCACACAATATGCAATGCAATTAATTGTTATGTTATGTTAGCATAAAATGCACGTCCTAAGTACAATCATATAACCAATGTAACCAACATGTCACTAGATCAATGTCACACCTCTTGCCCCCATAGTTAATCATGGGATAAACCCAGGAATAATTATAATGCTCACATGTTAGATCCCAAGGGTGGGGAGTGGGAAAATAAATAAACCATGGATCATGAAGAGGAGTTATAGATGAAGGTTGAAATCCAAATTTCACCATTGGACCCTTTCATGTAGCCTGAAAATAGAGAAATAAATGATCAAGCTCAAAAAACAATTCTCATAATCTTTCTTAGTCCTCCAATTTTCTTCAATGTCATTAGGGACATGTTGTGATCAGGAGGAGATGGGTGGTTGGAGGATAATATCTCAAAACCTAGGCCACTCATAACAACAATTAAATTCAAGAGGGTCAACCAATGTTGGTTCATCATGTTAAAAAATTATGCACCCTGAATCTGATTAAGGGATGACAACAAGAATATATAAGGATGGTTAAAATACATCAATAATCATGCATTCCTAATATATGGGGTGCAAGGAAATACAAATTCATTGCTAACATCATCATTAGTATCATAGATTTGATTCTTGTCAATTAATCGATAGCTACTCATATCCCTCTTCCCTTCTTCTATATGTTGGAAATCACAAATGTTAACCTCTGTGGATATGATGAGATCACCCTTTTAAGGATTTTAGGAAGTATATAATCAAGCTCAACATCCATGAAAAAGGTTGGGATTTCCTTGAGTTGATAAAGTGTCATATTCATCATCACCATGCTCCCTTTTAGGACCAACTTCAATATCACTTTTAATGTTTTCATCTTCATGATCCAGAAAGGTCTTCCTTTTGCTCACAGTATTCTTCTCGATCACAACCTAGATTTATTTTATCAAAAGAATTATTAGGACTTTATTCAATATGGTTTACATAATCATCATGTATTATTCTTTATTTTTTATCGTAACAATATTCATCGACTTTTTCAACATAATTGAGGCCCTCCTCTTGTAGAGAAACAATCAAGCCTTGAAGGAGAACTTCAAAATGACACGTTGGTCCTCAACACTTAAGAAAAAATTCAATGAATACCTTAATATAAGGGATGCTCTTAGGTCTATAATAAAGCTTAAGCCAATATTTTTTATCATTCGTAAAGGAATTAATGAAGAATCCCAAGTGGGACATGGACTTCTTCATTGATTAAACACTAAGAGATATGTTGATGTCTAACACTCCTTATAAGATGAGCATTCCTTAATTAATATAATCAAAATTACAATTGTAGGAAGTGCCAGGGAAGGAATATATGAGGCCAAATGTGTGTCCTTGAGTAGCACCAACATTTTTCATGAAGAAGGATGTAACACAAACTATGCATTGATTACAAGCCACTAAACAAGGTCATTTTTACCCTAGATTAATAATTTGTTCAATCAATTAAAAGGGGACATTGTATTATCAAAGATTGAGTTATGGTATAACCATCACTAATTTGATATTAAAGATGAATACATCCACAATATGAATACATCCACAAGATGAATACATCCACAAGACAATTTTTATAACAAGGTATGGACACGATGCACTCGTGGTGGTTGCATTTGAACTCACCAATTCACTAATCACATTCATGTGTTTGATGAAAATTATCCTAAGAAAATATCTAGATAAAAAAAATTTAGTATTCATTAATGACATTCTCATCTAGTCTGGGATTGAGGAATAACATGACTAACATCTCAAAATAGTGTGGTTGATGCTAAGAGAACAACAATTGTATGCAAAATTCAAAAACTGTAACTTCTATCAAAGATGTATCCACTATATGGATCATGTAATTTCAAAGCAGGAGATTGTGGTAGATCTGGAAAAGATAAAGGCTATCATGGATTTCTCCACTCCAATAAATGTAATATATGTAATATTATTCATGGAGATATCAAGGTACTTGGTGAGCCCTGGTATTGCACCAAGACTAGTGCTGCAACTCCCAAGGACTACTCAACTCTAATTATCAACCCATGGTTCGTACAAACTTAGAGGTTATAGTTTTAGTTTCTAATTCATTGGTAGCAGTGGGTCACAAAACTCTTATCACTCAAATTCTTATGTTTTAAGCATTATTCTCTTCACATGTGCCCTTTCAATTTCACAATTTTATCACTATTTTCTATAGAATTATTAGGAGAATTATTTGTAATTTTAATGGAGGTATGAGAGTGGTGAAAATTTTACTTCTTTGACAGGTGTTTTGAGATCATGAAGATGGAAAATTTCTAAACGAATTGGACCCTTTTTTTCTTGTATTTACTCCCTCGGCCTTCCTGTAGCAATTATAGTGCTTCCTATAGCACCCCCTGTAGTAGTAGCAGGTTGAGGTTTGAAGCTCCTCTGTAATATACAAAATGGGAAAATAACAGTAATAACAGGATAAAATATATTAATGAGAAAACAACAAAAAAAAACTAATATCAAAACACCAATGGAGCCTTAAAATAATGTTGAGACATTTTATTAATTTGCTAGAAATGATTACAATATAGGTGTTCGAATGAAGGCACATGAGCTTGCTCAAGGCAAGCTAGAGACACCCTCTGAATTAATGGTGAAATCCCCCACTGATGGTATGTGGTATGGCTATAGCTCTTTGCTTCAATCTCCTAGAAATTATGTTGCTACTCCTGAAGAAATGTCGCTATGGCTTGCTACACTACTCAGAAAATTCTGGGATTTTAACCTTGAACTATACTCAAGAAACCTACAAAAACCCACGAAGTAATTGGCCAAATGTTGAGCCCATAATTTTGGCCCAATTTCCCCTAGCTCCTCTAGCTGTTGGCTAAGTTCGGATCTCTGTTTGACACCTCAAATATGCCTAAAACATTCTGCCAAATTAATCTTGACCTCTCCTCAATAAACCAAGAAAAAACCCAGAAAGGGTTCGTCCAAATCTTGGCTCTGAAAATTGGCCCTCTTGGGCTTGTCTCACTGCACTGCTGGGTAAATTGATCCTCATGTAAATCATGCTACTAGAAGTCTCCAAAATTCCACAAAAATCCCTGTTAGGAATATCCAAGCCTTCGCACCAAAGCTTAGCTGCAAATCCCTCTCTTCTCACCTCCCGGGACAACCAAATCCTCTTTGCATTGTGTTATCCCCTATGAAGTCTCCTCCTCCTCTACGCAATCCAAAACTAGCTATACTTCCTCTTGATTTTGCTAATATAAATTCTCCTCACAAGGTGTGGAACTCCTCTCCTGAGTGGGCACTCGAATTCCCTCAAGGTAGAGGTTGAGATCTTTGCTTGAATATCTCGTGTGCTAAACAGCATTGCAGACTTGTCTCTCTGGCTCAAGCGTGCTCTGTCAAAATGACAAGAAGAAAATAGTTGAATGAATGAATGAAAAAATGAGCCTTCCTGTAATATTCCTAAAATTTAGCTTTTAGCTAAATGGAATATTATGGATTATTTTGTCACTAGGTAGGTGAATAAATGGGTAGGGAGGCCCATAAATCTCCTTAGCAGAAATGAAAACACTTCAAGTGTGGAAGGAGACCTTCTAAATAGCTAAATAAATCAAATTTGAGTATGAACAGGGGTTGGATCATGTTTAACAGGTCAACTTTGACCAAATCAACAGTGCCGTTATGGAGGAATGGACATTAAATGAGGAATAACACAGTTTTGGAGGGATACTGATCTCATGGAGGTGGTGACCTAATTGAGTGGAGCCAAGGGTAAGAAAGCTCATAACTTATATAAGGAAGAGGATGGAAGCCATATTGGGCATGTTTTGGCTTATTATTTTTTATATGGTATGTTTAGACTTCTTGCATTCTTCAGCTGTTTAGTTGAGTTTGCAGTGTTGTTTATCACAGGGTGTTCTCGAGCGGGAATCCCACCTCTTCCCTTGAGGTAGCCTCTTGGAGATGTGCACTTCATTCCACCGAGCTTAGGCCAGCTTATTTCTTCATCCCTTTCATCCCCATGATTCTTGCAAAAAATATTGTGCTATGTTGCATGGTGCAACAGTGGAGAATCAGATTGGGTGTCTTCGGAGCTATTTTTACAGTGGAGGAAGCTTTCCATCCATTGGGAGACATGTAAAGAAGCCCCTTGAGCTTTATTGACACTTTCAGCAGTAGGATAAGGATTATTTATCCCCTACAGCGCAGTTTCAGTCCAGATCTGCGTTATTTTAGGGAGGAGTTGCAGGGGTAGTTGTAGTGGTTGTTTTGGGAGGTGATTTCTTCAGTGGAGGAGACATTCTTTCATCCAAAGGATCTATTGGAGAAGAGTTGTAGGTTTCTACATCAGCTTCAACCATATCTTCTCATTTCTATTGTTGCAGCATATCTTCAACCCTAGGGCTGCAGCTTACATTGGCACACTGAGTGCATTTTCCGAAAACCCTCTAGGGTTGTCTTGAAAAGCTGATCTAGTGCTTAGATTTGTATGTCTAGACTCTATTGGGGCCTATATCAGTATTTTTTTATCATTTTATCATCTTTGGCTGCAGTTATTCTTCATATGACTGCATTGTAGTTTCTCTGCGGCATTTTGTATTGTAACAACAGCTGATTTTGGGGAGTGATTGCTTATGGGAGGCTTGTTTCCTCATTGTATATAATTTATGCCTCACTATGTTGTATTGATTTGCTACTCTAATACATAATATTATGACTCCATATTATTCTCATGGTTTCATGTGTTAAATATTTGTTGTTGCTTCCATTTTATGCACTATATTCCTGCTTTCCCCATTTGGGAATATTACAATGGTATCATAGCATAATCTTGGCTCAACCTGTGCATTTAGCCAGTATGTCACCATAAGGAGAAGCTTCTCACAAGAAGAGGAGATGTATAGAAGAAAAAAATACAAGACTCCATTATTTGGAGGAAGGGAGGAAGAGGGGCTCTCAAAGCTTCTTTTTCAAACTATGCAGAGCATCAAGGGAGATATCAAGAAGATGAGAAAGGAGATGTGTAGGGAATCTCCAAAGGGGTTTGAATATGAAGCAAGCCCTAGAATTTTGCATGATGGGAGTGGGAATGTAGTCACACATTATGATCCACAACGCAGTATTATGCCCATATTTATTGCAAGAGATATGGAGGAATAAGATGCACCAAAGGAGGAGACCTTGAGAGACTATCTTCAGGAGTATGAATCTCAATCTTGGAGATTCAAGGAGCACTTGAACTTCCAAGAGTTTTTCCAACTCAAGGAAGAAATAAGACGCAGAAATCAACAGAAGCAAAAGAGGTAGATTCTTCTTGCAAAATTTTGATGGGTTCTCCACATGCATAACCAAGGATTGGATAGATCAACTAGAATCATATTTGTATCTACATCAAGTTTTAGAAAAGGAAGCCCTTAGGATAGCAGTGCTGCATCTTGAAGGTAAGACTAATACTTGGTGGTTTAATGAATATTATCCATTGAATCATGAAAATATAGCTACTCATGCAAGATTCACTAAGAGATTAGTGAAGAGATTTGATGTAAAACAATCTGAAACATATTTGATTGAGCTAGCAAAACATAAACACTCAAACCCTTTGCATGAGTTGGAAAGATCCATTGCACCAACTCCACTTTAGATTACTATTGAAGGGGATAAAAACTTGTATGACACCTTGCCAAGGCAAAGATCCCCATTGCACGAAGAGATTTCTACTCAAAGGGAAGACATGAATATTCCTCCTTCAAGGGAATACCAAGATCTAGGGTCTCTCATTGTTGATGAGGTATTTTCAACTATTAATGAGGAGGAAGAGCAAAAAAGAAGTAACAGCACTGTCACTTCAGGAGAAGAACCATCACCACATGGGGATGGGAATGAATCTATTGCTTCAAGAGGAGAATCTTTTGCATCTTTGCAAAAGATTTCCAAGGAGCATCATGTGACAGTAGTGATGGCCAGTAACACCTTGATCAAAGGAGGAGAAGAAATAATGGATCAGCACCAAATGATGGGGAGCATGCACCCTTGTTTATTTCAAAGGGGTTTATATACTAAATAAGGAGACTGATTTATGAAGTGAAGGGAGGGACAAATCAGTTCAATCACCTATACAGTATACTTCAAATTTTTATGTCTCTTTACATGGAGGCATTCCACCAGGGAGACCCCATGATTGGAAAATGATTAAAGAGTTCTCTCAACATGGTGCAACATTGATATAATTGGCTAGGGGAGAACCCTTGGGAGGAGCTAGCACAGCACAGATAACCTTTGATAGGTTCAAAGGGGAGGTGAGCAATTTTATGATATGGAAATTGCCATCTCCCACTCAGTTATTTGCATTGAAAGATGATGATTCAGAAATCTATGATGACATGAGCATGGTGTCAAAGGGCTACTCCATAACCTTGGGGCAGAAAATGATACTTCCACACATGAGGAAGATTTCTAAATATGACAAGAGGTTATTGACACTCTTGTATGCATTGGCCAAACTAAGTTTTGGAGGAGAGATACCTTTCAAGAGGAGGTTGACCTCTATGAACTGCAATATTATCTTGGGCAAGATCAGCTGCAAGAGAGGCAGTAAAAGTGGGGTAACAATCCTCCAACATGTGGCTTTGGCATTGATCATGTCAAAGAGGAGAGTTATGATAGACAGGAGCTTCATTTTAGATTTCTACAGCGCTGTCATTGTTGGGAAGCCTAGATCCATATTGCGAGTCCCAGCTATTGGTGGAATATTCCAAGAACCTCTTCACATGTAAGGTTCTTGATGGGAAAATGTTAGATGGGAGGTATACAGTGGTTGATGGAGTAATTTATTTCCATGATCAGATCTACTTAACTAGAGACCCAAAACTCAAGGATAAACTACTACATGCAGCCTATGAGATCTTGCTTTCCAATCCCACTAGTTTCATTAGAACAAACCATACTATCTTGGGAGGATTCATGTGGGAAAATTTTAAAGAGGAGATGCACTATCATATGAGGAAGTGCATGGATTGTTTGGAGGGTGAGGAGAAACATAACTCTTGGGAAGAGTTATCATCACCACCTCCTTACGCATTAGGTGTGAAAGGGAGCTCATCCATGAGCTACCTCAATGGTTTGAACCAAGTGTATGGTAAGGATTGTATTTCTAAGCATCATGATATATTTACTATATAATTTCATTTTCTTAACACACATGTGTAGGGCATTTCTTTAAGAGGGGGCACTCTTTCTTATTGGCTTCATGGGCTACTTGGGGCCATGAGAAATAATGATGTTGGCCATCCACTAGAAGATTTTGGGGAGATAATTTATCCTTCATGGTGTGCTTCATTGACACCAAACTTCATACACCTTTTCCAAGCATGCAAGAAGAATGGGGCAGCAAACAAGTGGTGGGAGGAACACTTGTTATATCATATTCTATGGCAGTTAGGAGCAAAAATGTGTTGGTTGCACATGATGGATAATTGTCCTTATCCTTTACTATATATGGTAGCTAGCATGACTTTGATTGTGATTCCATATCTTGATGATGTTCAGATCTTTATGGGGAACATGATTGGAGGGGAGGCACATTGGATGGATGTGTCCATGGGGAATGAAATTTCCCACACCTTTTATGCTTCATGCTTCAAGGGGAGCATGGGAGATGGTATGGGCACTACATTAGATCACTTTTTTCTTTATGAGGTGGGCCATATGATTGTTTGGAGCACTTGGGATATGCCTCTCATGAACATTTGGGAGGAACTTTTCTATGAATTACCATGCTGGAAGGTGATTCATTTAATTTGGATGATAGCATGGAGATGGGAGTCTATCATTGGGAATCAGATCACCTATGCTTTTCATCACTCCTACCTTGAAGAGGCCATTGGATAGCAAGAAGGTTTCCATATAGACCTTCCATTTTCTCATGATGAGAGCCATTTGGTTTATCGCCCAAAGGCCAATTTGCACATTTGGGAGGAACCATTGGGAGACAAAATTATTGCAGAATATCTGAAGCAATGGTGGGGTCTATTGATGACGAGGCCACAAGAGGAGGAGGGGAGGATTTTTCTCCACCTTTACAGTTGCTTGAGGACAAGCAACATTTTGGAGGGGAGGACTATAATATTCCTAAAATTTAGCTTTTAGATAAATGGAATATTATGGATTATTTTGTCACTAGGTAGGGGAATAAATGGGTAGGGAGGCCCATAAATGTCCTTAGCAGTAATAAAAACACTTCAAGTGTGAAAGGAGACCTTCTAAACAGGGGTTGGATCATGTTGAATAGGTCAAATTTGACCAAATCAACAGCACTGTTATGGAGGAGTGGACATTAAATGAGGAATAACGTAGTTTTGGAGGGAGATTGATCTCATGGAGATGGTGACCTAATTGAGTGGATCCAAGGGTAAGAAAGCTCATAACTTATATAATTATAAGGAAGAGGATGGCAACCATATTGGGCATGTTTTGGCTTATTATTTTGTATATGTTCTGTTTAGACTTCTTGCATTCTTCGGATGTTTAGTTGAGTTTGCAGTGCTGTTTAGCACAGGGTGTTCCCGAGCGGGAATCCCACCTCTTCCCTTGAGTTAGCCTCTTGGAGGAGTATTTCACTTCATTTCCATACTCAGGCTTAGGGCCAAGCTTTAGCTTTCTTCATCAGCGCAGTTTTTGGAGAATATTGTGCTGTGTTGCAGGATGCAGCAGTGGAGAATTAGATTGGGTGTCTTCAAAGCTAGTTTTGCAATGGAGGAATGTTTCCATCCATTGGGAGGAATGTAAAGAAGCACCTTGAGATTTATTGACACATTCAGCAGTAGGCTAAGGATTATTTATCCCCTACAGCACAGTTTTAGTTCAGATTTGCGTTATTTTAGGGAGGAGTTGCAGGGGTAGTTGTAGTGGTTGTTTTTGGAGGTGATTTCTTCAGTGGATGAGCCATTCTTTCATCCGGAGGATCTATTGGAGAAGAGATGTAGGTTTCTACATCAGCTTCAGCCATATCTTCTCATTTATTTTGTTGCAGCATATCTTCAGCCCTAGGGTTGCAGCTTACATTGGCACATTGAGTGCATTTTCTGGAAACCCTCTAGGGTTGTCTTGAAAAGTTGATCTAGTGCTTAGATCTGTATGTCTAGACTCTATTGGGGCCTATATCAGTATTTTTCTATCATTGTATCATCTCCAGCTAAATTTATGCTTCATATGACTGTGTTGTAGTTTCTCTCCGGCATTTTTTATTGTAATAACAGCTCATATTTGGGAGTGATTGCTTATGGGAGGCTTATTTCCTCGTTGTATATAATTTATGCCTCACTATGTTGTATTGATTTGTTGCTTTAATACATAATATTATGACTACATATTGGTCTCATGGTTTCATGTGTTAAATATTTACTATTGCTTCCATTTTATGCACTATATTCCTGCTTTCCCCATTTGAGAATATTACGCTTCCCTTCTTCTGTTATCCATTGAGGCCCAATGTATGCCTTGGTTCCCACCTTGGCCTGTTTTTCCTCTTCTTGGCCAATCACGTGCTACCTTCCTCTAGCCAATCCCACGGTTTCATTTTCGTTCCTCTTCTACGCTGCCACCTAAGGCCAACTCGACCCCACCACTAGAGCTGCAATTTTCCCTTAGGGACTTTAGGAAAAGACTTTATTTTACCTAATTATTAATTTTGGGTCCCCTACACACTTTATCTCTGCCCAGCATTAGGATTTGTCAAAATTAATCAAAATTAATATCCCAATTAGCTGACTGCTAATTTGGGGATATTACAGTCCTTCCCGCCAAAAATTGCTTGTCCTCAAGCAATGCCTAAAAAAGCCTCATCTCTAGCTGACGCTCCCCACTGTCACTGAAAAATGTGTCTGGGTCCCAAATGTGCTACTGAATCTTCCTTGTCCTCTGCATCGCCTTGATATGAAGGGATCCCTCCATGCCAGGATCCCAAGCCATCCTGTCTAACATGAAGCTCCACCTGCTCCACTCACCATCCTTCCATGCTAAAGAAGTCCCCCATCCATCAGTGACTCGTCAAATCCCAATGGAATATATACATGATCTCCCCATGTAGTATACAACTCACCACTAGAGGTTATCGAGTTGTGTAGAGTTGTAATGCTGGGGTCCCCTGCTAATCTCGTAAAGGTGCCACCATGTTGTCACTGTGCCACTCTTACTATGAGATACCCCCCATCGCGCGTAAAATGTATCTCTCTTGGGGCCTTGTGGCGAAAAATATATGAATGCAAGCTCATTTTGCCCTAGCATCTCCATGATTCTGATATTTACCCCTCCACTGTCAATCATGACCCTGAGCAACAACATGATAAGTCTACCTTGCCATGAAATGGATGTCTGAATGCTCCCCCAAGTGTCAAAATAAAGGTGGATTGGATCACCATATGCTTTGTCCCTACTCATCACAAAGTGGAGTGATCCACCTGCCCAACAGACCCCTGGATACCCCAACCATATGAAGAGCTCACAACTCCCACTCCCTGCTGCTACCTGATATAACCCATATGGCCCTCATCTCTGGCCCCTATATGTATCCCTTGGGTCGACCCAAAGTATCAAGATTTTGTCCCCACGCATGCGTACCTGCCCTGCTCATGCCAAACCATGTCGTGATACCCGCTATCCCAACTCCTTCTGATACACTTGGATAATGCTAAGAGTCTGGGTACCCTCCTGTAGACGAAATCTACCATCCACCATCCCTCAAATGTGATACCAAGGGTGGAACATATGCTACCTTGGAAATCAACCATGTCATCCCTATGCCTGGACCCGTCAACTCGTGCACCTACCAAGTGTCTCAACTAGAGAGTCTCCTCCTGGCTCATGACACAGGGTATCTCATCCAACTGTCTAGGATGAGCCTCCCATGCCCTGATACCTAAATGGAGAGTGTCAAGGGGCACCAACCAAACACTATGAGACCATAAGCAGCACTGGAGAATGATGGGTAGGTATTTCCCAAAGGGTGTGACCAAGAGTCTACCTGAATGCTCAAGAGTAATCCTCTAGATGACACTCTCTCTGCCTCATATCTACTGATAAACCCCTCCTAGCCCTGTCTCCGCTAAACGTGGCATCTCCAGATGCTCAAAAAGATACTCATAAATCTTAGGTGAGTTGCATCCCATGGTACACCTACTCCCCTTGTCTATATGTCTCTTTGGAGGCAGCGCTCCAAGATCCAACTTCTTTGCATCATGTGTCATTGTATACCACCAAGTATCACCGCACTCCTCGACCTACCACTGTATGTTGCAACCTGCCCTTGTACACTAATGATTACCCCTGGCAACAGATATATTGTCCTCTACTGTCATGTGTCCATCTTGATTCGTCGCACATGTCACCCCCTGCATATACTCATTGTGATGGGAAGCACTCCTACTCTACAATGGAGTCTGACATACTACAACATACCCCCATGCATCTCCATGCCCATCTACAAACCTCTGCCCAATGATGGATGCTCCTACATGTCCCAGGGTGTGATGGCCTAAGTTTGTATCCATATGCGTCGACCCATACTCGACCAGTACCATCACCTCCACTGTTGTATCACCATACTCTCCAATGAATGGATCTCCCTTTTGAATCCTCCTTGAGGGACCCAAGAAGTGAATCTCCCTAGGTAGCAGTAGCGATGCCAATCCTACTCTGCTCCTATGTGTCCTTCGTGCCCCAGAGAAATGCGAATAATTCCCAGCTCCATACAAGGCACGGTCTGGTGGCCTACCAATGCCACCTCCTCTGTTAAACTCCTGCCAAAGTATGTTGATGATCCCATGATCTTGTGTACAATCCTCATAACAAGAAAACTCAATAATTTTGTACCTAAACTAGTTGGACACTAGTGTTGGCAGAAACTCCCCTAGTGAATGTGTACGCTCAACTGCTAGGTCAAATGTACCCTCTAGTTCGTAGTCAACCAGCATACTTGGGAAGTGATGGGTAGTCCCGCCCATATCCCAATGTCAGTATGGGCTTCCGGTAACCTCAGTGCTTGGAAGATCCTATTGATTTGCACCTCACTGCATCACCATATCCATAACACAATCCACTGGGTACCAATTCAGAACCTCTCGTCATCCAACCCCAAGAGAGGGATCGAATGCATGAACTCCTGCACCTAGAGCAACCCTGACTTACAGATGTTGCACCAGTGAAACTAAGGTCGTCTCATCCCGTTATCTAGGTCAGCGCATGAGATCTGACTAGGTAGCTTTGTCTCTCTCTCTCTCTAATGACCAAAGGTGACCCAACCGTGTTGCTAGCCCTATCTATGTATACCTTAAGGGGGATGCTCGGACGCTCCAATGTGCCCTCTAACTCTACCATAAGTTTCTCCAGCTGAATCATCACAAGTGACTCATCATCCTGAATATCTCCCATAGAGTCCTTAATTACCACATGCACACTAGAATACGAAACCAGCCTACTATCATCAACTCTTTAGGAATGTTCATGCTCCCCAGAAGCATCCTCATATGACCCCATGGACTCATCCAAAGAAGAGTCCTCATCCTAACATACAGAAGGAATGGCCTCTTGCTCTACCTCTATATCTCTTAGTGCCTCATCAAAGGTGGATACATCTCCTGGAACCTCACACATCTGTTGCCTGCAATTGCCATCCAAAAATTAGGACGAGACTTCGGTCATCACCTCAATGAATGGCTCTACTGGGGTAGGCTCTACTCTCTCCACTAATATTTCAACCGACACGGTCAAGGAAGTCTCCAACAAGGGTGAGTCATGTATCACACTAGGTGTATCTGTAAGCTTCCCACAATATTGTGTGCCCTCACCCTCCAAGTGCAAGGTAGCCATTTTGATGGCTTCCCCCTCCATTATTCGGTCAAGCTGGAAAGAGGTACCCAACTTTTCCACCTGATCCCGACCTGTGCAATCAGTGGATCCATCATGCATGGGAAAAGGTGTCCTCCCAATGGTACGCTGCAACTTTGAACTCTGCATGCTAGACCCCCCACTCTTCCTTCCTTCTTCATCCCGCTTGAGCTGGAAGTAATCTCTTAAGGACAAAACCACTCTGAATTTCACCCCCATGGATTTCCATTCTCAGAAATAATATCCCATGGGTATATGAGTATTCCGCCTACCTTGGTCACTCGATACTGGAGGTAAGAATGTAGGCATCATGATCCTAGTTTTCCTACTGAAGGCTGGAAGGTGAGTGGTTGGTAAAGGGTGGTCACATTGTTGTGAGACCCCCGAAGTCTCCTCAACTAGGTATTTCTGATGGATTCTCTCATTCCTATTCTATTGCTTGATTCTTTCCAACATTCCCTTTTCTCCTTTGCCAAATCATTTAGGTCCTTAAAAATGTTACCAAAATTTTCTTCCCCTTTGCTCCTTCAATCCCCCATATTTTCCACCTCTACTGCCTTTGGTGGGTAAGGTTCTTCCTACCCTCCTTGTTCATAGAAAAAGATCCCCTCGGTTGAGCCAATAACGAAGCTCTAATACTAATGTAATATCCCAAATGGGAAAATAAAATTAATAATAGGCTAAAATATATTAAGGAGACAACAAAACAAAAATTGATATCAAAACACCAACGGAGCCATAAAATATTATTGATCTATTTTATTAATTTGCTAGAAATGAGTACAATGGAGGTGTTGGAATGAAGGCACCTAAGCTTGTTCAAGGCAAGCTAGAGACACCCTTTGAATCAATGATGAAATCCCCCACTAATGGTACATGGTATGGCTATAGCTCTACGCTGAAATATGCCAGAGATGATGATGCTACTCCTGAAGAAATGTCACTAGGGCCTGCTACATTGCTCAGAAAATTATGGGATTTTAACCCTGGACTCTACTCAAGAAACCCACGAAGGACTTGGCCAAATGTTGAGCCTGAAATTTTGGCCCAATTTCCCCTAGCTCCTCTAGATGCTGGATAAGTTAGGATCTATGTTTGACACCTCAAATCTGCCCAGAAAATTCTACCAAATTAATCTTGTTCTCTCCTCAATAAACCTAGAAAAACCCAAAAATGGTTCGCCCAAAGCTTGACTCCGAAAATTGGCCCTCTTGGGCTAGGCCCACTACACTACTGGGTAAATCGATCCTCCTATAAATCTTGATACTAGAAGTCTCCAAAATTCCACAAAAATCCTTGTTAGGAAGCTCCAAGCCTCCCCACAACTCCTTCTCTTCTCACCTCCCGGAACAACCAAATCATCTTTGCACTGCGTCCTCCCCTATGCAGTCTCCTCCTCCTCTGCGCAATCGAGAACTGGATACAATTCCTCCTAATGCTACTGATAGAAATTATCCTCACATGGTGTGGAACTACCCTCCTAAGTGGGCACTCGAAGTCTCCTAAGATAGAGGTTGAGATCTCTGCTTGAAGATCTCGTGTGCTAAACAACACTGCAAACTTGGTTCTCCGACTCTAGCATTCTCTGTCAAAATGACAAGAAGAAAATATTTGAATGAATGAATGAAAAAATGAGCCTTCACTTATTCCTTTTATCCATTGAGGTCGAACATATTCCTTGGGTCCCATCTTTTCCCACGTTGCCTCTCCTTGGCCGATCACGTGCTGCCTTCCTCTAGCCAACCCCACGCTATCAATTTTGTGCCTCTTCTACATTGCCACCTAAGGAAAACTCAACACCACCACTGAAGCTGCAATTTTACCTTAGGTACTTTAGGAAAAGACTTTATTTGGCCTAATTATTAATTATGGGTCCCCTACCCACTTTATTTCCACCCAACATTAAGATTTTCCAAAATTAATCAAAATTAATATCACAGTTATTTGACTGCTAATTTGGGGATATTACATCCTCGGTGGCTTAACAAAATTGTACTATCTTTAAATTTTCTTGGAATGAGAAACTATAAAAGGAAAACATGCCCAAGTACATTATGTCATTTTTGAGTTGGGATTGGAGCGATGTGCTGAGTTGTCATTCACATGAGGTTTCCTCATTTGGACTGTTTGCCCCACTCTAAGCGATTATTCTATTATCCTCATAATGACCACCCACTCCTAGTGATCCTAATTCATTTTATGTGACATATCCATGTTACATGAGGACTCTATCAATCCCCTTTATTT
This sequence comes from Pinus albicaulis, assembly GCA_034641835.2. NCBI lineage: Eukaryota > Viridiplantae > Streptophyta > Pinopsida > Pinales > Pinaceae > Pinus > Pinus albicaulis. The sequence continues at coordinate 578,621,554 of CM076570.1, forward strand.
TGTTGGATGAGGGTGGCCAAGTTAACTGGCAACCTTCATCTTATTAAAACTTCTCCTCTCAACATTCATTCATTTTAGTCAAATACACATAGGAAGAGGGTGAGATACTGCCATACTTGAGCCTACCTCATGGTCGATGTGTTTTAGGACCTTGCATGTTGGAGTTAGACCATTGAATTAGCACCAAGATATTTTTCCTTATTCTTTTAGTTCTTCCTATATGTCTTTATTCTCCTTGTGGTGCTTAACTATGTTGCTTGTTGTGAGTGCAGGTACTTTGTTGAGGCTCAAGTTGATGCTACTAGTGGAGAATCCTTCTTGGAGTGCCATAGATTCCTCAAATTCACCTCACAAGTTTTTTCTATCTCTTTCGATTATTAATAAAACAAGATAGTGCTTTTCTAGTGATTACACAAGTTTGCTACATGAGGATATCCTCGTCCTATAGGAGCCCCTTCTTGATATTTTTGGACCTTCAATCTGCATGGGATGATGAGTGAGAGTGTATAAATTTCTTAGGATAGTGATATGATTATGAGGGAGCAGTGTAGGCTTGTAAGAATGATGATAAGGACCTCTGTTTTTTTGTAGAAAAACAAAATTACCGGTAGGATAGAGTGAAGGGTTTGAGTGAGAAATATATTTTAATGAGATGGAGGATTGATGAATTGGTGATGGGTAATGGTTGGAATACCCTCTTTGTGATTTTTTGAGACCACATTATCCTTGATGGGATTCCCTTTCCCTCTATTCTACCTCTTGTATCTTTTTAGAACCCTCCTGTAGCACCAGAGGACCTTCCTGTAGGTTTACATGATGCTCCTATAGCAACACAGAGAGAAGGTAAAAATTGGTTTTTGACCTAATGGGATGGTGGAGAGAGATGGAGATATGAGTGGAGATAATGGAGAGGGCATGAATGGATGGAAGAATGGAGGTAACTTGAAAAATTATTTGACATGTAATCATAATTTTCCTTTGTGCATAAGCCTGCAAAACAATAAAAAGTTCAATAGTCATGGCATCATCTCATTTTGTTTCTTCTTGTCTTTGTTTTTTTCCTTTTATTTATTTATTTTGTTAAGACAAGGGGACTACCTCGGAGGAGGTTTTAAACATACAAACCTGCCCTAGGCACCTCAGGAGAGGTTTTCACCTAGGGATCTTTTATTTTCTTCTTCCATTTTTTTTCTCCTAGGACTGCCTTAGAGAGGTTTTATATCTTAGAGTTGGCTCTAGATGCCTCATAAAGGTTTTCACCCATGCTTATTTATTTATTTATTTTTGTTTTTTCTAGGAGGACTGTGAACTAAAATCCATGAGACTCCCAATCACATTGACCTCTCTGCTGATTGTATTGATGAATTTTTCCTTAGAAATTGGCCTCTTATATAACTTCAGTCTATAAGCATTGACAAGAAGATGGATCCCCTCCTCATAAATAGTTTTGATCTGGACAACTCCATTGTCATGAAATTTCTGTATCATGTATGGGCCCAACCATCTTGTCATAAATTTTCCCTTAAAATCATTTAACCTAGATTCATATAGCAAGGCCAAGCCCCCTTCCTGAAATATTTTCTCCTCAATGTGCTTATCATGCCAGACCTTCCTTTGCAATTCTATAAATTTAGTGTGGAGGAGGTCCTGCATTCTAAATTCATCCAAGCCATTCTATTGTAGAAAGATTTATTTATGTGCTCTTGTGACATCTAAATATACTTTGGCTTCCATTCTTAGGGTACTATATTCAAACTCAATGGAAAGTAAAGCTTTCTTCCCATAAATCAAACCATGGATCTAGAATTTCAAAATAACCAAAAATCTCAATTCTAGTGATGTCTTTGTAATAAAAAAATTCCAATTTTAATGAGATATGTGTTATATGGAGTGAATATTGTGGTTGTCTTCCAGGTGGTGTTATAGGCCCAAGTGACCTCCATTAATATGTCTTCCCAATATTTCCTACTACTACTCACCACCTTGGTGAGGATTCTCTCCAATTCCTTATTGATAACCTCTATTTTCCCCTTTGCTTGAGGGTGATAGGAAATAGATGTTTTGTGCTTGATATTATTCTGCCTCAGGAGATTCTCAATCAAATTTGATGTGAATTTAGATCCTTGATCAATGAATATATCCCTTGGATATCCAAATTTGTAGGAAACATTTTCCTTTAAGAACTCGACCACTTTTTCCTTCTTTTTTCTTTGACAGCCTTTATCTCAGCCCACTTTGTCAAATAGTCAATGCACACTATAATGCTTTTCTTTTGTCCTGATGGTGGATCAATTGGCCCAATGAAATCCATACCCCACTTATCAAATGAACCTAAGGATACTTGAGGTTGTAGATGCATTCCATCCATGGGTGTGGGTATCCCCATCCTCTGACACTAATCACATCTACTGGTATACCTTCTTGCATCTTGATGAAGAGTAGGCCAATAGTATCCAGCTTGTAAGGCCTTGAAATTTGTCCCCTTCACAGAAAATGATCCTCATGGGGGCCATCATGACATGTTGAGAGGATGTCAAAGACTTCCTCTTCCGTGACACATAACCTTAAAATCTGATTTGGTCCCAGTTTGAAAAGATTGCCACCAATCCAAGCAAAATGGGAACTCTTTCTCACAATTATTCTCTTCTCCTTGGATGACATATTTGGAGTAAATATCCTGACAACCAAGTATTTGGCTATGTCAGCAAACCAGGGAGAGTGTACTGAGATAGCAAATAGGTTCTCATCTAGAAGTTGATAATCGACCATCCCTTCATCATCTGCAGGAAAAGTGAGTCTAGAAAAAAAATATGCAACTGTACTTTCTTTCCATAACTTATCAATGATAGCCAAATCAAAATTTTGTAAAAAAAATAACATTCTAATAATTCTAGCATTCACATCAGGTTTTTTCATCAAGTATTTAATTTTTTCATGGTCAGTATGCACAAAATTTTGGTACCCATGGATATAATGTTTGAACTTTTTCAAGGAGTGGACAATAAATAAAATCTCTTTCTCAGTGATAGTGTACTTCAATTTAGCCTCAAACAACTTTTTACTAATGAAGTAAATGGAATAGAGTAACTTTTCATATGTTTGTCCCAAATATTCCCCTACAGATTCATCTCATGCATCAATATGGATATGGAAAGGAAAATCCCAATTGGGACCTCAAAGTATAGGATCAGTGGTCAATTTTTATTTTAATATTTCATGGGCCTCTTGACAAATACTTGACCAACATAATTCTGAGTCCTTTCCCAACTATCCAAATAATAGTGAAGCCACTTTATTAAAATTATTGATGAACCTCCTATAATAACCATCCAAACCCAAGAAACTCCTAACACCTCTCTGTTTCTGAGGGGTAGGGACCCTTTTTATGATCACAATCTTGTTTGTGTCTACTTGTATTCCTGCCTGAGATATGGAGTGGCCAAGGAAAATAAATTCCTTTATCAATAATTCACACTTCTCATGGCTCAAGGAGAGTTTAATTTCAATGCATTTCCTTAGGCCTTTACCCAGATTAGAGAGGGCCTCCTGGAAATCACATCCATAGAGATTGAAACCATCCATGTATATTTCCATGGATTCATGTAAAAGCTCAGCAAATATGCTCAAAAATTATCTTTGAAAAGTGGCAGGGGAATTGCATAGGCCAAATGGGAGAACTCTATAAGAAAAGGTACCCTGAGGGCATGTAAATTTAGTCTTGTCTTGGTCTTCATGGTTGATTTAGATCTAATTGTAACCACTAAACCCATCCAAGAAAGATAAGAATTTATTTCTTGCAAGACCATCTAAGGCTTAGTCAATGAAAGGAAAATGGAAATAGTATTTCTTTGTGGCCTTATTCAACTCTTTGAAATCAACACAACTCCTCCACTTCCCATTCTTCTTTGTGACTATGACTAGAGGTGACACCCATTCACTATTTAAGATGGGGTATATGAACCCTGCATCTAGAATATTTTGTAATTCTTCCTTCACTATGTCCTTCAAGGTTGGGTTCATTATCCTCTAGGTTTTGCGCAAGAGCTTGCATCCCTCTTTGATGTAAATATGGCGAGTATAGACGGATGGATGCACCCCTTTCATTTCTTTATAGTCCCAAGAAAAACCATCTAAGTGCTCTCTAAGCATCTTGCACAATTTTTATTCTTGTTTGGTTGAGAGAGAGGGATTCATCTTTAAGGTTATGGATGGACCAAACTCTACAGTATTGACATGATCATGACTTGAGTCAACTGAGCATAGCTCAGTCCAAGGATTGCTTCCATATTCTCTCACAAGTTCATTAATTGGAATGGTAGTGGGGGGTTGGTACTGAAGGATATGGTCAACGAGGTCATATTCATCAAGTTGCCCCCTTATGATAGCAACATCTAAGGTATAGATTGGGTATGGTGTTGCATGATACACTTCATTGTCTTCCTCATCCTCTAGCCACAAAGGTAGATCATGTTGAATATAAGACTGAGCAGGAGGATATAATATCAGTTGTTTTGATAAGGGCCCATTCTTGATGGTCATGTTCCCATCCCTACAACTTATATAGGCATCAGTAGTGGCCAACCAAGGTCTTCCTAATATAAGAGGATAACCATTAAACTTGATTTTGGGTTGAAGCACCAGGAATTCAGTGGGATACTCCCAAGAGTCAATGGAGACCATAACACCCTTAACAACTCCCTCAGGAGCTATTGTGCATCTATCTGCAAGTTGCAACACCGTAGTGGAATTTCTCAAGGCTCCTTGGATGTTGAGTTTCAACACGGTTTCCTTAGTCATTACATTGATGGTAGCCCCAAGATCAATTAGTGTATGGGGGACAATGAGACCATCAATGTGAACATCCACTACTCGACTTCCAGGGTCTAGGTATTTTAGTATAACCACTCTCCCCAACATAAAATCATATAATTAACCAACAACATTAATGGTGGGTGTGTCTCTCTCCTTTCTCCTAATATTTTGAAGCACTTATCCTTGATAAGCTTATTATATATAGGAACATTCTTAATAGCCTGGAGAAGGGGTATCTTGACACACAAATTCTTCAATCCTCCCAGAATTTCAATCTATTATGGGGTGTGTTGGCTAGGATGGATAAATCTCTTAGGAAAAGGAGGCGGATTTACTTGAGGGGTACTCTTTTCCTTTTCCTCTTTAAGCTCTTTAGGTGGAGATGGTGGATGGTTATCTGGGAGCACTCTCCCAAACCTAAGGTTAATCTAAGAAAAATAGAAAATTTATTTTAAGAGTTACATAGCACATTGATTAGTGGTGAGAATTGTTTCATGTAATTGTAGACACAATTGCATCTTATCTTTTTTACAATTAACTATTTCTTAGACCGTGGCACCACAAGGGTGAATTTAGAAAATTATTAGCAAATTATGGGTAAATGGAAAATTCCTCAAGGGATAGGAAGTTCTTTGCTATATATTAGGAATTCCATGAAGTCTATGTGCCACTTTATTGGCTTTTCAGAACACATGAGCAAGCCCTTTTTCATTGCTTCATAGTGCCATAAGGAAACTCAGTTTAATGTTTTCCATGGGTCTAGTGTGGCCCTAGTTTGTAGTCCCAATTTCTAGCACTCTTAGAAAGTTTCCTATAGGATTTTAGGGTTTGAACTAAAAAAAAATTGATTGGTTTATCTCACACCATGGCTTAGCTTATTACATACCTCTTACTTTGCATGCAAAAGTATTCTCTTCCATGTTTCATGTGTGTACCTTTACTTGACATATGATTTTTCATCTCTCCCCATGTAGGTTTATGGTTTCCAATATTTTACATGGAAATACAAACCCCATTCTTTAAATTTGGTGTTGAGAGGACTCTCTTAATTACCATATATACTCAATAACTGTTTGGAGGGAACACTTAAAGAAACAAAACTTTTCATTTAAAGATTTAGTTTGGAGGGAAAAATGAGTGGAATATTTCAAATTCAAATGTTAACCAAATGGTTTTCACAAGGATGATTTGGGATTATTTTCAAGGTGAACCCCTAAAATCCTCTTCATGATTCTTTGCTTATTGTATCATTTCCATTTTAGGTGCTTCTGTCTCAATAATTGTTTGGCATCTTCATTGTTTAGAATAAAATACATATGCATTTTTTTTATTTATCTAATTTGTGTTGAAATAAAAAATCTCTAAACATAATTACAGTTTGTTGGCGATTAACAATGGGGACATTACACCCCCTTCCTCTTGGAATATCACCATCCTTGGTGTCATGTTAATCACAACAATGTTTTATAATGTAAATAAAAATGGGCATGTCTCTCTCATAGCACCCTTCATCTTCGATGAAGTTTCATTGGGCGCAAAGCGCTTCCTTTACACCTTTCACTTGAGAAATGGCTTGATTTTTTAGCAAATTTTTTTATCTGTCTACTGTATGTAGGGGTTCTAGTTGTAATTCTGCCTTTGGTTTCACTTGAATCACAATCAAATCAATTATATGATTAGAATCATGCACATATATTTTTAGAATTGAAACAATAAAATCATTATGCATGATAAGCTTGTGTGCTATGGTTCCCATATTTTCTAAGATTTCAAAAGGCCTCTAGTATCTAGGTGCAAGTTTGACACAATTTCCTAGTTTTAGGGAACTCTTATGGGGCTTGACTTTGAGGTACACATGATATTTCACTTTAAATTTTGTGTTTTATTTTTTTCAACATATTTTTTTGTTTGTCTTGGGTTGCTTTTAGATTCTATTTGATTCTTATGGCTTCCTATTCTAATTCTTTTAAAATTTCGATCCAAGCAAAACTTTGTTCATTAAAATTTTCCAATTCATTGAGAGGTTGCATTTTTGTTGATTTATTTTCATGTCACTCATCAACTAGAATGATTTTGGTTCATATTTGAAACTACATCCTTCTAGATGAAGATTAAATTTTAAAACCTTGAAAGTGATAGATGATTTTCACTTGTTGATTTTGAAGACATAACAAGTACTTAATAATTTGGAATCACTTTCAATTTTGTAGTGCTTCTTCACACATGGTCAATGGGGATGGTTTCTCATTTTAAAAGGATACTAAAAAGGAAGGAAATGTGGTGTAATCATCCACTCGTTATATAGTCATGTGTCAGCTTCACCTAGCACTTTATGAAATAAAAAAAGGAGGCATATGCTTGAAATATTACCAATTTGGTCCAAGAACCTATTAATTTAACTCATCCTCATATTCATTCTATCTTATTCACTTGTCCATTTTATCTTTCTTTCTTTTTCTTTTTTCTTTTTTATTGATGTTTTCATTTATCATTATTATTTTCATTATCTATTTTCTCACTCATTTTTAAAATTTTAATTAAGTGATTATTTCTCTGTGAAATTACTCTTGGCAAACTTTTCAAATGGCACATGGTAGTGTTTTTGGGTGACACTTGGAAGGTATTGGTTCATTTTTTAAATTTTAATTAAGTGATTATTTCTATGTGGAAATTAGTCTCGGCACACTTTTAAATGGCACATGGTAGTGTTTTTGGGTGACACTTAGAAGGTATTGGTTTGACACATATGATTGGGTAGTGAATTGTCATGATGATTGGGAGTTGAGGTGGTGGCCAAAAGTTTGCATCACACACAAACTACACAAGGATGCATCGCTCTTTCTACTTCATATACAAATAATATGGGGGCCTATTTCCTTATAAAATGTTATAAATTCCCTTCCATGATGCATGTGGGATAAATAGGGTGGATTTATAAATCAAAGGACAAGATTTATGTTGAGTGGATCAATGACTGCTAAGTCACTAATTTTTGGAAGCCATAACTTGAGATTTTGATGTCTGGATTGGGAAAATAAGAGCTTGTTGGAAAAATACAGATGTGAAAATCTTGGAGATGGTTTCCATGGCTGAAATGACATCGACCATTCCAAAAAAATTAAGTTCTAGTCATAACCATTTCTAACATAGCAACAAATTACTTTAAAAAGTGATACATTTAAAGGATTTTTTGAATGTTTAACGTAGGCACTTCTTTTGGAAACGGATATTAGAGTTTATATTTACCAAAGGGACTTAATTATGTTAACATAAAAGTGAAACCCCCTTAATCGTAAAGCAATTCAAAGAAGATGAAGAAAGAACTATAAAAAATATAGAAGAATATTTAGAAAGAGAGAGAACCCCCTTCTAACATAATAAATAAAATAAACTCCTAGTTGAGTCTTTTGATATATTCTTCTCAGTTTGCAATCATCCAACCTTTCATTTCAAAGTCATTTTGAATGACAAGAGATTTTTTTTATGGTATCACTCCTCTTTTTTATTCCAAGTCATTTCATTTACATGGTCCATTAGAGCCCAATTACATTTTGGACAAATGTATCTTAATTCATTAGGGGAATTTTTAGGTCTAAAATGGGCCTCCTAAGGAAATTATAATATAATATTGGAAATAATAAAATAATATTACATTACATAATCAAATTTTAGAAGGAAAAAATGAAAAAACTAGTTTTTCAACTCGTATTTTCAACTTATCTTCCTATGGGTTAACTCAAATTTTGAGCGGAAACACTCGATGAATGAAGAGTTTGATTCCTCATCGAAGGAGTACCCATGTTGCATACTTTCGATGGACTTCTCTACACAAAATATGAGAAATACATGAAATCACGATTTTTCATGTATTTCTCATTTTTTGTGCAACAGGGTCCTTTGAAAGTATGCAACATGGGTACTTCCTGGATGAGGAATTAAATTTTTCATCCAATAAGTAATCCCACTCTAAATTTGAGTTAAACTTTAGGTAGATAAGTTGATGCAGGGGCATCCGAACAGGTTTTAATTAAGTTTGAATCTGAAGCTGGGTATGCGAACATTCATGCAATTTGGGGAAAATTTTTGTTTAAACCGATGCTGAATTTTATGTAACTGATTAATAATTAGATCTGCCATGTGTGCGGTTGAGGAGACGAAGAGTTTCTGAGCGATTCATGAGAGATTTTGGATCTCAAACGATTCGGGATCTTTTGTATTTTCTATAAGAGCGAATCTGTAATATGTGAGGAGACAAAGGGGAGCGAATTCAATGTAGTCGAAAGGGGAATTGGACTAAGGCTGAAATGCCTTAGATGTTTGTAAGAGATACTTTTGTACATAATAGAATTAGTGTTTTGTGGAATCTGTGTGTCGAATTGTGCTCTCTTACAGTTAGAAATAGGTATTAATTTCTCTACAATAGGAATGTCATGATTTCAGTGTTTTATTGACCATCGATCCTTACAGGATCGATGGCAATTTAATATTTATATGACGTTATAGTATAGACGTAGATGATGGTGGATTTATTTTACTGAGTTATATGTATAAATTGAATATATATGTGTTCTGCGTGGTTTGGATAATAAAGGATATGATTGGCATAATCGGTATCGAATTTTATATGAAAACCCTGTATAGAAATTCATTGAGAATTGAATATTGTCTGCGTCTTGACCTGGGCAATCACTTACAAAGTTACACGTAAGGTAATGCGAGGTATGGGTCAGTGTTTGATAAATATGTATTAAATAAGTAAGGCATGAATATGTGGCCAGTATTGTTTAAATTTTTTATTCCAGAGGTTAAAAAAAGTCCCTCGGATGGATTAATACCATGAGGGTGAAGCTTGGATATTGCACAAAGGATTTGAAATATTTTCATAGTGTTTTAATGTTATGGAAAGCCAAATTTTCATTTACGCCTTTTACTTCCAAGGGAATTCAGGCTTGGTTTAAATGAATTTAAGGAATTTCTTCGGGAGTTTTACCCAACGAAAGGATAAGGGTTCAAGATGAAGACCAGCAGGTTTTTACAATTGCATTGAAGTGGTGCAATGGAAACAGAGTGGGCCCAGAACCCACGGGTTCCAGGATTGAAGTATCGGTTTTGTGAATCCAGCAATTTGATACACTTTGAGTTTTCAGGCTCATTTTGCAAAAAGAAAGGGAACCCTGCTTATAGTGGGTTTCGCTTTTCATCAAGTGGTATCAGAGCAGGAAAATGAATTCCTGCGGAGAAGGAGTTTGCATACAGAGGAAGAAGAGGCACACTTTTGTGAAGTTTTGTGAAGCTTGTGATTTTCATGTTTTTTGAAGGTAGCAGCAGAGGAAGGTGAGAATATTGCAGCAGCCAAGAGCAGGAGTTCTCAACTGGTTCCACAGGGCGAACCAAAGAGATGTCGAAAGACTGAGCTCAAGAGAGAAGCTTGGTGAGTTATCTGGTAGCAGGGAGGACTTGCTATTGCAGAGGACTTGTTGCAGCTCACAGAGGACAATTCTGCAGAGGATGCGGATGAGAATTGTTCAAGCATGTTGCTACAAGAATATCACAAGAAGCAGTTCCATAGAGGATGTGGATAGAACTACTGACAGTTGTAGAAGACATATGACCATGAGGTCATAAATTTTTGTGCCTCGAGAGTCTGATGCAGGGGCATCTAAACAGGTTTGAATTAAGTTCGAATCTAAAGTTGGCTATGTGAACAGTCATGCAATTTGGGGAAAAATTTTGTTTAAATCGATGTTAAATTTTATGTAACTGATTAATAATTAGATCTGCCATGTGTTCGGTTGAGGAGATGAAGAGTTTCTGAGCGATTCATGAGAGATTGTGGATCTCAAACGATTCGGGATCTTTGTATTTTCTATAAGAGCGAATCTATAATGTGTGAGGAGACAGAGGGGAGCGAATTCAATGTAGTCGAAAGGGGAATTGGACTAAGGCTGAAATGCCTTAGATTTTTGTAAGCGATACTTTTGTACATAATAGAATTAGTGTTTTGTGGAATCTGTGTGTCGAATTGTGCTCTCTTATAGTTAGAAATAGGTATTAATTTCTCTACAATAGGAATGTCGTGATTTCAGTGGTTATTGACCATCGATCGTTACAGGATTGATGGCAATTTAATATTTATATGACGTTATAGTATAGACGTAGATGATGGTGGATTTATTTTACTAAGTCCTGTGTATAAATTGAATATATATGTGTTCTGCGTGGTTGGGATAATAAAGGATCCAATTGGCATAATCGGTATTGGATTTAATATGAAAACCACTGTATATAAATTCGTTGAGAATTGAATATTGCCTGCGTCTTGACCTAGGCAATCGCTTACAAAGTTGCACGTAAGGTAATGCGAGGTATGGGCTAGAGTTTGATAAATATGTATTAAATAAGTGAGGCATGAATATGTGGCCAGTATTGTTTAAATTTTTTATGTCGGAGGTTAAAAAAAGTCCCTCAGATGGATTAATACCATAAGGGCGAAGCTTGCAGATTGTACAAAGGCTTTGAAATATTTTCATAGTGTTTTAATGTTATGGAAAGCCAAACTTTCATTTACACCTTTTACTTCCAAGAGAATTCAGGCTTGGTTTAAATGAATTTGAGGAATTGTTGCAGGAGTTTTACCCAACGAAAGGATAAGGGTTCAAGATGAAGACCAGCAGGTGTTTACAATTGCATTGAAGTGGCGCAGTGGAAACAGAGTGGGCCCAGAACCCACGGGTTCCAGGATCAAAGTATCGATTTTGTGAATCCTGCAGTTTGATACACTTTGAGTTTTCAGGCTCATTTTGCAAAAAGAAAGGGAACCCTGCTTATAGTGGGTTTCGGTTTTCATCATATGTTAAAAATATGAGTTGAAAAGGTAGTTTTTTTATTTTATTATTTTTTAATATTTTTACTTTTTTACTCCAAAAATGGTGAATCATCCCCAATGGTTGACATAATCATCTTGAATAATATTGGTTGTTATCAAGTTTCTTTTGGTTGTACAATTTTCTTAAGAGTCCCATTTTAGACCTCAAAATTCCCCTAATGGTATGAACATTATAAAATTCTTTTAAATATTTGTATTTGGGGTTTCAATGAGATCTCTTAGGAGTTCGTAGTTTGTGTAATATTTTGACTTGAGTTTTAAGCTTAGGAATGCAAGTGTGTAACTCCATCCATCCCTATGAGTTTAAATGGAAATATCATGCTTATTTTTTTATAAATATGGCTTGTTTATTTCATATTGCTTAATAACATGGCATGTTTTACTCACTGCTATACTAAAAGCCAATATTTTCACAAAAGTTACTTACTCTTTAAAGTCTTATGATGTGAATATCATTTTTGATACCATTTCCATGAGAAAAGTCACTTTAGTTTTTACATGCAAACCTTTTTTGATTTTCTAGGATACCTGCTAGAATTTAGTTTTTCTTCACCTCATAACTACTTCAATTATTAATTAAAAATTAGTTTTCAGATAGCATTGAATTCAATATCATTTAGACAGTTATAAAAAATAAAAACATCAAATAATAACACATGAAAGAGCATTAAATTAACCATGAAACAATAAGGCAAGATACAAAAAAAGTAGGCACACAAACAGGGAAAAACCAACAGGGGGAAAACCCAGAAAAGTTATTCCTTATGTGAGAGAGAGAGAGAGAGTTTTCAGATGTATCAACCTATCATAAATAAAAAATATCAGAATAATATCCAAACCAATAACCAAAATCATAATCAAGTGCCATGTCAAAATCCAAGTCCCTGAAATTTCGTCCCTCCATAGAAGTTCGACCTCCCCTTAAAATTTCGACCCTCTTTTAATTTCATTCGATTAGAGATGGATGAGATCAAGTTGATTTTGTACAAATGAGGATAGATGATATCCTTTATATATAATTCAAGTGGGGGTAGAATGGGTTCCTCTTAGGGGACTAGCCGACCTAATAATTTTGGAGGAAAATTTTTAAAAATTCAAAATTCCATTTATTTTTCAAGATGAAAATATCGACCATGGCTACCATATTTTTCAAAAATCCCTCTTATCCATAGAGGTACTTTTAATTATCTCTCTCAAAACCAATCTTCTCGACTAATCATAGGTCTCACAACCTACAACCTAAGGAAGAGATCACAAATACAAATATCTCTCTCTTTGTTAGGATTAATCTCCATGACTAATCGTAGGTCTCACAACCAACAGCCTAAGGGAAATATCATTAGTCATATGATATGAAAATATACATATCATCAATCTAAAATCATCTCTTCTACCATGACGTCTCATAGCACACAACCTAATGGAGGAACCAATAATACATCTCTTGGACCATAAGGTCTCACGACACACAACCTCCAGGAGGAATCAACAATACATCTCCCGAACCACAAGGTTTCACAACACACAGCCTACAAGAGGAATCAACAACATATATCCCAAACCACAAGGTATCATGGCACATAACCTACATGAGGAAACAACAATGTATCTCCCATACCATAAGGTCTCATGACACACAACCTACAGGAGGAATCAACCATACATCTCTCGGACCACAAGGTCTCATGACACAACCTACATGAGGAATAAATAATATATATCCTAGACCACAAGGTCTCATGACACACAACCTACAGGAGGAATCAATAATAGATCTCCCATACCATAAGGTCTCATTACACACAAACTACAGGAGATGGTCCATAATATTGTATTATTTAATCAATTCTCCTTCTTCAAGGGAATTCTCAGTCATTCAAGTTTATTCACATCAAAATCTAGTTCAACATCAAAAATGTAGCCATGGTGGATCTCAATACTTTAAACATTTTAGAAAACAAAAACATTCAATTGTTCATTCAGCTTCAACTGGGGCTTCTCTCAGAATCAAACATTATTAGCTATCAACAGACAATAATATAATTCAACAACTACTTCTCATAAAATAAATCATTGAAAACCATAAAAGTGAATATTGATATCCATAGTCGAATCCAACAGGTAATAAATGGCTTCTCTCAGAAGCAGGCACCGACAGACCATAATCAAATCTAGATAATACACTAAAGCAAGAATTATCAACCATAGTCGAATCCAACAGATCATAGTCGAATCCAGTAGATAATAATAAACTTTAGCAAAAATAAATATCGTTGGATATATCAACGAATCAATCAGAGAATCAACCAAGTCAATATCAAAGTCTTGCAGCTTCTTCAAATCATTCATCGGGGAGATGTCGATGGACGTGTTAATTTTTCAAGAGCTACATTTTTCTTTGCTTTGATAGTTTCATTTCTTCAATAACATGTTAAATTCACCCCATATCATTATATAATTATTCAGATCTACATTATTAACCATCAACATATGAAACTATGTAGAAAGAACAATAACATCATCATAATCTAAGCAGTGGAACATAAAGGAACAAAGGAAGAAAAGCTTGCACACATAGAGACACCAAGATTGGTATGAGACCAGGGAAAAACCCACTATGGGGAAAACCCTTGCAAATTATTCTTCTTAGACCATCATCAAATTATTCAACAAAAAAGAGTACAATGATCCATAGATCCATATCTTCATGATGTAGAAAACAACTAGCGTATGCTCAATAAAACCATAAACATAATTCTTATGAAAGAGCCTAAATCTGAGAACTAAAATGCACTGACACTTGTTGTAGCATACTGACGAACATTGTTGATACTGAGTTAGAATGTAGATACATCTTACATTGGAAATATATAGAGCAGGTCTACATATCTGTATATCTACAATGGTACGAAGCCCCAAATACAATTGATCATTGAAACTCATTGAAAACAATTTTTCAATCCTATATCTAAATCCAGGACACTATCAAATCTCACTGCAAACATCTGCATGAGCACTGCTGGTTGGATTAAGCTTAGACCTTCCCAGAAACCCTTAGTCATGACCTAAAGGTGTTATGCCCATGACTGAAGCTTCCCTGACCACTACCTAGACTCACTATGCCCATGACTAAGGTCCTGATCAGCCCAATCTATCCCAAGTACCCTAGCACGACCTCAACATGCTCAACCCGCAACTATGGCATCCTAGCCGCTACCTTGCCACGCTATGTGTTGGCCCTCAATTTTGATCAATTTTGCTTATTAAAGATACACCTAATTCCCATCATTTTCCACATTATATCATACACATATGACTTATTTTGACCTTATTATGCATATTCAGGTAAATAAATTATGTTTTCCAATTTTTAGATATTTTTGTAAAAAAATCAGTTTTGAGAGTATTTTTGGACATAACTGAAAATTCCCATAATTTCTTCATGAAATTCATATATGCAGGACACCTAGGCACAAGTTGAGCATGGATTTTGAAATATTGGGAACCATGGATGAAAAATTATCTATTGTTTCAGTCAAACTGAGCTAAAACAGGCCCAGTCAACGTTGGTCAAACATGACATGTTTTTCAGGAATCCCTAGAAAATAGGGCAGAATAGTAGTTTTTTAGATTTTTCCAGATTTGGTGTAACTAATTGGATGATTGCGACCTATATGGATGGGATTAGGGTAAGATAAAGCTTTTAGAGACATTGTAGCATAGTTTTTTTATCATTTATCTATTTATACCAAGTTTATGAACCATTGAAACATGGAGAATTTCTATAATTTCATATTGAGATTTCTGAATTTTGTGAGTTAATTTGAGGAACCAATTCCACCTTATTTTTTTTGTCCAATTTTGTGGATGATTGACTAAGTTTGCAGTAGCTGATAAGTTTTTCAAGTGTGCAAGGAAGTAGCTGATAAGTTTTTCAAGTGTGCAAGGCAAGGGTGGAGGGCCCCCACACCAAACTAAGTACACTTCTTGATTAATTTAGCTTAATTTTCATGAACTAGTTTTGCTTTAGATTTGTTTAGTTAATGGGTTGTATGGAGGCCCACACTCCCCATTAATGTATTAGGTTCAATGTAATAGGTATATAGTAAATTAATAGCTAGGTTATTAATTATAATAATGAGCATCATTTAATATGCTCTCATTGTAATGGCTATAAAAAGGCATCTTGCCTCCTAATGAAGATCAATCTTTCGTTTGCTAATATTGTTTCTTTCATTTTCTATTCTAGGGTTCTGCATATTATTTTAGTGTTGAGAGTTATTTTTAAGTTTCCATTGGAAGGTGAGGCTCACCTTTGAGCCTCACCTTTAAGCCTTGAGAAATTTATTTCTCCATTACGGATCAGTTAACTAGATGAATGATGCTTTATTATGCTTATAGATGACTCTATGTTTACTTCTAATCTTCATATTAAGGGACAAACAAGTGTTTAAGTTAAACTCTCCTTCTATCTGATCCAAGAACAATAAATAGAATTCATCTTTATTTTCCTTGTTGAGTTCTTTACTTATGCTTATGAATATTGGTTTAATTATAATCTGCATGTGAAGGGACAAACCAATGTTTAAGTTAAACTCTCCTTCTATCTGATATAAGAACAATAACTAAAATTCATTTTATTTTCCTTGTTTAAAGCTACTTCCTGAATTTATAGTCTTAAATACAATGGTAACAATGATGAATGAAATTGTGAAGAAGGACAACATGGACCTCCTTAGTTTGGATCCTCTTCTATTACTCTTAATGTATCATAAGATATTGTCCATCACTTAATTGATTTCTCTTCATGAAAGTAGTAATGTAGGGAAGGTCAAACAGGATCTCCTACATTAGGAGCCTCTTCCCCCAAATATTACATATTGAATAAAAAATTACTCAGTTAGATATTATATTTGTAATATGTGTTTCCTTTAGTTTAAACAATTTTTCTTCTAAAAGATTGACTACATCTGAGATCCATATATTTTGGACATGCTTCCAAGTTTACAAACCCGGATTGATAATAAAATACTTGTGTTATTTTACCCAGTAAATTGACCCAACATTTTTTGCGTCATTGCTGGGGAAGCATACATCAACATAGTCAATTATGAGATAAAAACAAAATCTGAAAAAAAAAAAAAAAAAAAAAAAAAAAAATGCAAACACGACACCAAAAATAAAAAATTAGTTTTTGTTTAAAATTATGTTTCTTTATGCCTAGAGATAGATATCAGAAAAGTAGATTCATTTAAAAAAAAATCCCAACAATTAAACCATCCATAGGGACAGGACCATCAAGACTAACAACACCAGTGGCTGGGAAACCATCTCTAGAGGGATTAGAACAAAAAAAAATAGAAGGACAAAGATTGACTCTAATTGAAAGACAAAGCTTTTTAGCTTGGGAAGTAAAAAGGAAGCAAACACCAAAAGAAACTACTTTCATAGAAAGACAAAAGGAAACAAGGAGACCAGTTGTTAAACAATTAGGAAACCAGTTCTTGAACAAATCAAGATAGTTGAGGAAACACAAAATCAACCTCATACTAAAGAATGAGAAGGATCTAATATACCATTCATGACTCCAGAACAAAGACTTCAATATGAGAGACAACAGAAGAAATGACAGAGAAAAAGAGAGGAAGACAGAGAATAGAAGTGGAAAAAAGAGAGGAAGAATAAAAAAGAGAGTGTGATGACAAAAGACAGCATGATATAGAATAAGACAATGATCAGGAAGCTACCTTTGGCTTCCCAATATTAGACACAAGAGAAATACTAGGAGAGGAAGTGAAAATGAAAAACATTCCACCTTCTGTTTTGCCCAATTTTGATGGAATGTCAACAAAATATCCTGACTGATTTATGTTTGAATTTGATATCTTATGCCAAACTTATGGATACATAGATGACATACATAAAAAATTTCTCTTTCCTGCTACTTTGACAGCAATAACACAAATGGTTTATGGGTTTAGGAGAACATACCATTGCTTCTTGGGATGACATGAAGAAAAATTTTCTCAAAAATTATCAGGCCTATTGTAGGGCTAGAGAATCAAAAGAAGATATTTTCATAATGACACAACAAGAAGATGAAATTTTAGAAGAGTACTTAGAAATATTTCTCTACAATATACAAAAATCCAAACAACATTCTTTGAATCCTGATACCATTTGCACAATTTTTCTTAAAGGTATCAGAGATGAATACATAGATATTCTCAATGTGATGGTCAAAGGAGATATTTCAAAATTTCCAATTGATGAGATTGTTGAACTATGGAAAAAATATTCTAGGGGAAGAGAAAAAAGTGGGAAAATGGATGTTACATCAAGAGCTTCCAAATCTGCAACATGAGGAGTAACAAGAGCATAAATTGGAAGTTTGCTAGAAAATTTTAAAACTGATCTTTTAAGCACTTTAAGAACACAAGTTGATGTTTTAAGAGCAAAGAAGAAGAAATAAGAACAAGATCAAATCTTATTAATATTTTTTCCAAAGTGTAGGAAGAAACATCCACTTAGAGAATGTCCTTTGGATAATATGCAGGTGTGTGGACTTTGTACAGAGAATCATGAAACTGAAAACTGTCCAAAACTTAAAGAATTGCAAATGGAAGAAGTACAAGAGATAGATTATCTTTACTATATGGAACCAAGGAGACTTTGGCAACCCAATAT
Organism: Pinus albicaulis; assembly: GCA_034641835.2. Classification (NCBI taxonomy): domain Eukaryota; kingdom Viridiplantae; phylum Streptophyta; class Pinopsida; order Pinales; family Pinaceae; genus Pinus; species Pinus albicaulis. Next base: position 578,639,939 of record CM076570.1, read on the forward strand.
TCCTCAACAAAACACCCAGAATTATCAGTATCCTCCTCAGAATTCATGGAATACTCCAATGCCATGGCAGGCTTGGCCTCCACAACATTACCAAAACTAACCCACACAAGGTTTGAGATGATATAGTTATGGAAAACAACCACCTCAACAATGTATCCTCAAAAATACTAACAACAATATCAATAACCATATCAATAGCCATATCCTCAACAACCATTCCAATACCAACAATTCCAACAACATCCTCAACCAATGCCATTTCCACAACAAAATATTGCACCATTACTAACTCAACCTCGGCAGCTTCAGCTTCCTTCTAACCAAACTCCAACTAGACCAACTCAATTACCAGCTCAGCCAGTAGCAAATCCAAGTAACAAAATGGATAAACCAGCATACAATGTGGAAGAAGCAACATATTTTCCTACATACTCTATTCTTCCCATACAATATGTCCACTTAAGGTCTGGGAAAGTGTTACACAAATATTCTCCACCAATCATAGAAGAACAAATTGAACAATATCATCTAGGAAATCAAATTCAGAAAGGAAAATCTATTATGACTCAAACACCACCTTATCTAGAGAGGTTAGTAGAGCAAAAAATTCCAATGTCTCTTCCTAAATTTGATGTTTTGGATGAATTGAAGAATGCTTATGTCAAAATTCCTTTGTTGCAAGCTATAAAATATATTCCAATTTATGAAAAAAAAATAAAGGAGTTATGTTTCAATAAAACTGATAGAAAGAAAAGAGATACACCCACAATGCAGGTCATTGGCAAATTAGCTAGTCTCTTGTCTACAAAAACAAAAATTGAAAAATATATTGACCCTGGGATCCCTATGGTTACCATTTCGATCAAAAAAAATTCAGTACCAAATACTTTAATATATTTGGGAGCAGCTATAAATTTTATGACCATAAAAAACTATGAAATACTTGAAATTGCACAATATTAGACCTACTACTACAATTTTGGAGCTTGCAGATAGATCTAAAGTTGTACCAGAAGGAATATTAGAAGATATCATTGTTTATTTAGATTCATAGGGATATCCTATAGACTTCTAATCTTGCAGCCAAAAATAAATTTAGGAGGCCATACTTTAATTCTAGGCAGCCCATGGTTAGCCATAGCAAATGCCTTCATTGAATGAAGATTAGGAATTATGTTCATAACACATGGGGATGAAAGGAAACATGTTACACTCTATCCTCCATCATAATCTCCTTATTTATTATCATGGCTTGATGAACAAAAACAACAACAAACATAATATGTTCGCAGTATTATTCAAGTCTTTAATTTTAGAGAAGAGGAAGAAAATGAGGATCTATTAGACCTTTTCATCTCACAACCTGATATTTCGGAGCAGCTTAGAATAACACAAAATTAAGTTGTAAGTCATACTTTAAATCAATTTTTCTAGGAAAATTGTACTATTAAATAATTTCAAAATTCATTTGAAAGTATTTTTCATGTTAACTTAATTACCAATTCACAGATTAAAATCATTGAAATCAGTCCTGGAAGGAATTTGAATATTGGTAATAATTTACAATCATCACAAGAACAAGAGGTAATAGCATTGTTGCAGAAATATTCAAAAGATTTTTCCTGGGATTACACAGACATGCAAGGAATTCATCCAAAGACATATATTCATCACATATATATTGATGATCATATCAAACTAGTGACACAACCACAAAGAAGAATGAATCCTATGATGAAATAAATAGTGAAAGAGGAACTGTAGAAATTGTTACAAGTTGGATTCATATATCCTATTCTGATATTCAATGGGTTTCTCCCTTAGTTGTGGAGCCAAAGAAAATTGGAAAGTGGAGGATATGTGTAGACTATAGGGAACTAAATAAAGCCACATTAAAATATCATTTCCCATTACCATTTATTGACCAAGTACTAGATTCATTAGCTAGGAAGAAATTATTTTGTTTTCTTGATGGATTTAATGGATACAATCAGATTAAGATAGCATTGGAAGACTAGGATAAAACCACATTTACTTATCCATGGTAAACATATGCATATAATGTTTCTCCCTTTGGGTTATGTAAAGCACCTGCTACTTTTCAAAGAGCAGTCCTTGCAATATTTGGTAATCTAATTCATGAATGTGTAGAGGTCTATATGGATGATTTCACTGTATATGGAGGAACATTTTTTTTTTTTTTTTCTTTTTCTTTTTTTCTGAATGTGACTATTCTATTATTGTACAAAAAAGTTACAAGGAGGCCATGGCCTCAACTGATCTTTCCCATAGTATTGGCATTCTTACACTGCATACTAGATGTAGAAAGTTTGCCAGACATGCCACTCCAACAGAAACCAACCTGCTGACAATCAAAAACATGCTGCCCACACAGGGGAAACCAGCTTTGGAACATTGACAGTTTATCAAAAACCAGAAGCAAAGAGCAGGTAAACATGAAGAGCTTAAGTGTGCTCCCAACCAAAGACACAAAAACATGCCGCCCACGTAGGGGAAACTGGCCTAGAAGCATATACATATTAACAAAAAACTGAAGCAAAGAGCAAGTAAACATGATGAGCTTAGGAGTGTACCCATCCAAAAACATGTGAAGAGAGAGACTAAGAGTTCTAACCAGATTAATAATCATGAGAGAGTCAGGGAGGTTCCTCAACCACATGACAACCATAGGCATACGGGTCATCTTCCTCCTCCTGCTTGTCATCTTTGACGCTTTGGCAGCCTCGCTTGATGTCGCCCAGATTGACTTCAAGTCCAGTGTTCTGAGTAGCACTGCAACTGGGAGATTTTCTTTTCCGACTACCTCTTGTAGGAGAACAAAGTTGGTCTTTGGCCCTATGCTCCATGCCAGCACTAGAAAGCACCGCGTTCAAATCAGGGGGCTCCTCCTTGAGCTCAATTGTGATGGTAGCAGTAATTGTGGGCCAGTTTAGTGAACAGGGAAAGCGAATATGGGTAGTGTGAAGGTGCCCAGGCATGAGACATGGAGAGACCGAGAAGTGAGGCGAGCCCAAATCAGATTGATAAAGCCCACGCTCATGTCCGTGGCCACGACCGCTTCTGGTATTAGGATAATGACTTGAGAAGTTATCCAAAGAGGGAGACGAAGAGCTGGAAGTAGAAGTGGAGGGCTGGTGGGGAGGACAACCGTGGCTGGTGCCTCGCTGGCAACGCATACGTTTTCGTAGTCGAGGCATAGTTCTCAGAGCAGGGTTATGGGAGCGGCCAGTAGAGTGAAATGGGATGGAGGTCGGGGGAGGGAAATCTCACTGAGTAGGGGAAAATATAATGGGTGGCCTGAGCCCCAGATGGCAGAGAGTGCTCTGCGAGAAGTGAAAACCAGGGGCAAGATCAATGCAGCAAGCTATGGAGCAACGACACCCACTGCCAGTTCTAGAGCTATGCTCTGCAGCAACAGGGGAGCAAAAAGAATGCAGAGGAGGCAGAACAAGAATGAAGCTTCCAAAGGAAGCCATTCTCAAAATGGACGGGCTCGGATTTGGGCTTTTTTGCTGCATTAATGTGGCAGAGCAAATGATGGTGGAGAAGTTAATGAAGACAGAGACGTGAGTTAGGGTGGCGAAGTAATGAGCCCACATGCCGAACCACATCCTCCGCCACGTCTCATGACAGCTAAGCACCCACATCCAGGGAACATTCGATGATTGTTTGAATAATCTTGAAAAAGTTTTAAAAATATGCATAGAGACAAACCTATCCCTTAGTAATGAAAAATTCTTTATGATGTTAACTGAAGGGATAGTTTTGGGACACCATATTTCTTCTTCAAGAATCAAGGTGGACCCAGAAAAAATACAAGTCATTGTGAACTTGATGCCACTATCAACACAAAAAGAAGTAATAAGTTTCTTTGGATATGCAGGCTATTACAGGAGATTCATTGAGAATTTTAGTAAAATAGCTCTACCTCTATTCAATTTACTTGCAAAATATGTTGAGTTCCAATGGACAACAAACTATCAAAATGCATTTGAAATATTAAAAGGAAAATTATCAGTTTCACCCATTCTCTGAGGACCAAATTAGTCATTTCCATTTCATATATCCACTGATGCATCTGATACATCTATAGGAGCATCACTTGGAAAGAAAAAAAATCAGTTCAATTATGCCATATACTTCATAAGAAAAAACTTAATACCAGCATAATTTAACTATACCCTCAGAGAAAAAGAAATGTTAGTTGTTGTGCATGCAGTTAATAAGTTTAGGCATTATATAACATGTTAACAAGTATTCATTCATACAGATCATTCAACCATTATATACTTAATTAACAAAGAAATAACAAATGGCAGAATTACTAGATGGTTGTTATTAATGCAAGAATTTGATGTCATTGTTCTAGATCGACCAAGTAAAGACAATCAAGTAGCTGATTTTCTATCAAGGCTTCATTCACATGGTGATCCAAATCCTAATTCAAACAATTTTCCAGATGAACATTTATTTTCTATAACAGTTAAAACTCCATGGTTTGCAGATGTAGCCAACTATTTGTCATCTAGAATATCACCATCCCATTTCACCAATAAACAAAAAAGAAAAATAATTAGAGAAAGTGCTAGATATAGTTGGATCAATGGTGACCTATTTTATACTAGTTATGATCTATTAATAAGAAAATGTGTTAGAGAAGATGAAATTCTAGGTATTTTGAAAGGATGTCATGACGAACCATGTGGTGACCATTTTGCAAACAATCAAAAAACATACAAGGTGCTCAAACTTGGCTACTACTGGCCAACACTCTTTAAGGATTCAAAAGCCTATGTTAAAATATGTGACTGATGCCAAAGAACTGGAAGACATGTGGTATCAGATGAAATTCCATTAAAGCCACAAGTACTCATAGAACCATTTGAGCAATGAGCTCTAGACTTTGTGGGACCAATTAACCCACCTTCCAATGGAAAGAAGTACATTCTAGTATGTAGATATTATGTTACAAAGTGGGTAGATGCAAAGGCAGTGGCCAGTGAAATAGAAGACACAGTAGTCTCATTCCTCTTTGAGGAAATCTTTGTCAGATCTGGAATTCCGAGACAGATTGTCACAAATCAAGGAGCACAGTTCACTTCCAAACTTGTCCAGGATCTTATGGAAAATTATAAGATAAAACACATAAAATATACTTTGTACCATCCCCAAGCAAATGGGCAAGTAGAGTTGACAAATAAAGTGCTAGAAAATATCATCATGAAAACAGTGCAAATGAACAGAAATTATTGGTCAGAATAGTTAAGAGATACCATACATAATTACATGGAAGAACACAAATGGATTCATTCCATACCAGTTGGTATATGGTAAGGAATTTTTGTTACCCATTGAATTCCAAATTCATACATATAAACTTGCAGCAAAATTTGGATTGGAATTATCTGAAGCACAGCAACAGAGAGTCATGCAATTGAATGAATTAGATGAAATAAGACAACAAGAAATAGAGCATACAACACCAGTGCAACATTAGAGAATCAAGTGGCATGACATATTCATTAACAATATTTTTTTTCATAAAGGAGATTGGGCATTACTTTTTTACTCCAAGTTTAAAGATTTTAAAGCAAAGTTTACAACTCATTGGCTTGAGCCATATGAGATAGAAAAAAGTTTTGACAATGGAGCAGTAAAAATAGAAACAATTGAAGAAGCAGCAATTTCATTTTTAGTCAATGGACATAGGCTTAAGGTCTATAATAAGCCTATCAATAAAGAGGAATTTTTGAAAAGAATATTAGCAGAAAATAACATGGAAATAATGGAACAACATAATGATATGCCTCCCTTACTTCCAGAATAATAAAAAATAATAAAAATAATAAAGGAGTTTGGTTGTGAAAATCCACGAAACTACCACAATACAAACTCGAATTCATATCGGAAAACCAAATTGTTTGGCCAATATGAATTCTCTATTTTGTTTTACTTTTACTTAAATTTGATTTTGCAGAAATAATCCTCCAAGAATTCCAATACTTGAGGACAATTCTTAACATAAACAAGGGGGAAGTTCATAATAAAACTATGCAAATAGTTTGAGCAGTTGTATTGCAGAAGGGTCCTAAATAACATGTCAGAAGGAATCTAAAACATCATTGAAAATATCACGCAGAAGGGACCTGAATCATCATTTACAATAACATTGCAAAAGGGACCTGAATCATTATTTACAATATCACTGCAGAAGGGACCTGAAACATCATTTAAAATTTGCAGAAGGGACCTTAACAACATCAACATTTAAGGAACCTGAATCAATAACAAATGACAAGAAGAACATGAAATAACATAATATAAAGAAGTTCAAGTAAGAAGTTACAAATGTCTATAGTCCATCTGAATGCATCTTTGAATAACCATCATCATGAGTCAAATATGGACGAACCAACAAACTCATCATCAAATCAGTATGAACATCAAGCTATGTTGCAAAAGGGAAAGTACATTAAGTAAAAAATGTTCTTAGAACCTTAGATTTTGAAAAACAAATCTAGAGTTGTTAAAACTAATTTAACCTGAGTATGCATTCTATTACATTTTTCTAACATCATACATTTATCCTACCCTCATTATCCTATTATATCCATTATCTTACCATATGTTTTACATTGAAAACTTCAATTTCATACATTCATTCCATAAACCCCTACATTAAAAAACTTCAAATACCCCTACATATTTTATAAGAATTTTGATCAAAGATTGAAGACTCAATATGTTTCCCCTTAAGGAATTTCGATTGACCTACAAAAACACACAAAGATTAGTGTCATAATGAGAATAATTTAATTTTAAAATGACCTATCCTATGGTCATTTTAAAATAAATTAAGAAGAATGCATATAAATGACAAAACCTAAAGTATGACATAAGAGCGCAATATGTAAAAATGTGATTGCAAAGTGTGGAAATAGTAGTCAAAATAAAATACAACATGCAAATAAGCAGAAGGTTGAAAAGTCATGAGAATCATTATGTAAACAAGAAAAGGTGGACATGCAACGTAATGACGGATGCCATGAACAAAGAGTGAAACTATAAGGAACCTGGGTGATGCGGTGTTACGGTGATATGATGGGCATGAACACCATGGAAGAAGGACAATACACAATCCAAAAGAACACAACCATGGGGGTATGTAAGTCAGAAGGTGAGTTGGCATGTGAAACGATAATGCCGCATTCAAAACTCTGTGTAATACTAATGTGTTAATCCTTCACCATTAAAATGAAAACAGAGCTCCATGTTAATGTTTTTCTTCCACCATCACGGCCATATTAAAGCTCAAGAAGAGGAGGAGGACGTTGTGCAAACACATGCATGTGTTTAGCACCTTGTGAAAGAAGGAAATAAGAGAGAAAACGCAGAGAATGGTTGCGTAAAACAGAGAAGCTTGAACTGAGAAAGAGCGGCATAATAAATAGGCAAGGAAGTTGTCGAGAAATAATAAGGATAGGAATCGATTCAAAATAAGAGAATTAAAGGTGAACATATATGGTTTCCAAGTTGACTAAAGCTCACCAACAAACTCCAGAAATTCCGCACAAAGATAAGGTAAGAGATCACTGCCGGATTTTTATTAGTAGATTGAGCGGATTTCAGGGGTAGTTTAGTTGGGAATAAGTCTGAGATGTGTCATGCTATAAAGAGTGAAACTCCAGTTCTGAAATCAAAAACTTGACACCGTTAAAGTCACTCTGCCACCTGTGTATAATTGAATCTTTATAGATGATGGAGAGGAGTTCTAACTGAAGTAACCTTGTTTAAACTCAGTAGCACGAGTATTAACTCAGAGAAATTTTCGATATTGCTTCCAAATCAAGTAACCAAGTTCAATCCTTCATGAATAGCTACAAATTTGTCACATGTAACAAAACAGAGTTCCATATTTGTTTTTACATAATGTGATTTTCATAAAACACAATGAGCTATTTTCCTTCATTCTCATACACAGTGAGCTAATTTCTTCATTTTTATACACACAATGAGTGAATTTATTCATTCTCATAAATATAGTGAGCCATTTTTCTTCATCTTTCATACACAGTGAGCTCATTTCTTCATTCTTATACACACAGTGAGTGAATGTTTTTCATACAGTGAGCAAGATTTTCCTGCTCTTCATATGCACAGTGAGAATTGTTAAAACAAAGGAGTTTTTGAGGAAATTTTTGGAAAAACTGAGATTGAGAAATGAATTATGAAACAATGAAAGCAGTGTTAAGATGTTTTTGTGATATTTTCACACAGAGAAAATTTTTTATCATTTTTGAAGAATCAATGGACTCATTTCTAAGGAAGAACAAAGGATTGAAGAAGACTCAAAGCAAGGCAACAATTTGTTCTTTTAATGGGCTTCAAAAAAATAGGTAAGAATGATGTTTACCCATGAATACAAACTACATGAATATAATACATAAGTATATAGATGCATGTAATTTATGTTCATAATGAGGGCGTTAACTGTTCAAGGGCACATCAATTGGTACACATAGAACATGAAAAACAAAGTAGAACCAAAAGAGTTCAAGATGGAAAATTGGGGCAAAGAAACAATAGAAAAAATGTACCAAGCTGGGTTGATAGGCTTCCTTCACAAATTCAACGGGTATAATGAGAAAAAAACACAAGATTTCATAAGACATTATGAACAAGGACAAGTCACAGTGGGTGACCTTTCAATTCCACTAAACCCAGAATTCTTGTTGGCAAGCTCTAGACCTACCATTAGCAAGAGATGAATACCATAAAGGCCTACATTTCAGAGAGAAGGGATGGACACATTTTTTAGGGAAACAGAGTAAAGGAACTTTTGATAGAACAAAGGGAATGCTAAGAGATTGGTTGAGTGAGCCTTGGTATGAACTAATATTGATCATTCAAAGATAGTTCACATGTGATAAGAGGTTCATTATAGTTTATATCTACCATATTAGACTTCTACAACACATGAAGGGGGAATCTAAGATAAATTTACCTTATTTCTTCTCAAAAAGTTTGGTCAAAATGATAGAAGGTGTCAAGAATAAAACTGTAACAAAAGAATCACATGTATATCATCAAAGCCTCATAAAAATAATTGTAGAACATGAAGAAAGGAGTAAGGGGTTGATTTGGAGAGAATTTTTGGCACAACATCATCTTGAGGGACAAACTACAGAGGAGAAATTTGAACAACTACATGTCACTAGAAGCATTATGAATTCTCTTGTATATCCTAGAAATAGATCTAAGAAGAAACAAGACAGTATCATGATTGAAAAAGAGATATCCTTCTTGTCTATTGCTAGGAAGCCAAGGAGGAAATTACATGAAGAACCAAGTGAAAAAGATGCAGAAGTATAAATAGTTGAGCCTCCAACATCCTCCAAACAAGTCAATGAAATATTGGAAAGGATGGAAAGAGATGTGCAGGAAGATTCTTTATGGAAGGATTCCTAATTTGAGCATGCATGGATTGGTGACACCTCATCACACTCATTTTCCAAAGAGACTGTAGGAGAAGAAAAAGAGTTGCAACGGGAAGAACATCTCAAGAAAATAGAAGAGTTGACAAGAGAGATAGAGGTCAACAAAATTTTAGAAAATCACTGGAAGAAGGAAAACAAAATGTACAAAGAAAATAACAAGCTAATTAGAGAAAATGAATAATTGAACAAAAATATTAGCAAGCTTGAGACCCAAAACACTCTCATTTCCAAACAAGATTTTAGATGGCTTAAGGAAAAGAAAACATGGAAATATAAATATGAACGACATAAGGTAAAGGCCACCATCTATAAAGAAGGACGGTATGAGGGGATTGAATTTCTTCTTTAGGCTGCATAGTAGGAAAATACAGGATCAGGTACAGTGGGCACATTAGTGCTTAGAAGGTCAGAGAGGAGAAATCAAGCATGAGGACATGTTTGAAGATCAACAAGGGGGAGATGTTGGCCCTCAATTTTGATCAATTTTGCTTATTAAAGATATGCCTAATTCCTATCATTTTCCACATTATATCATCCACATATGAATTACTTTAACCTTATTATGCATATTTAGGTAAATAAATTATGTTTTTCAATTTTTAGATATTTTGTAAAAATTGGGTTTTAAGAGTATTTTTGGATAGAATTGAAAATTCACGCAATTGCTTCATGAAATTCATATATGTAGGACACTTGGGCACAAGTTGAGAATGGATTCAGAAATCTTGGGAACTACGAAAGAAAATAATCTATTGGTTCGGTCAAACTGAACTAAAACATACCCGATAAACGCTGGTCAAACTTGACCTGTTTTTCAGGAATCCCTAGAAAATAGGGCAGAAATAATAGTTTTGGGGATTTTTCCAGATTTGGTGTAACTAATTGGATGAGTTCAACCTAGATGGATGGGATTAGGATAATATAAGGTTGTTAGAGACATTTTAGCATAGTTTATTTATCATTTATCTATTTATACCAAGTTTATGAACCATTGAAACATGGAGAATTTGTATAATTTCATATTGATATTTCTTAACTTTGTGAGATAATTTGAGGAACCTGTTCCACCTTATTTTTGTTGTTAAATATTGTGGATTATTGACTAAGTTTTCAATAGGTGGTAAGTTTTGCAACTATGCAAGGCAAGGGTGGAGGGCCCCCACACCAAGCTAAGTACACTTCTTGGTCAATTTAGCTTAATTTTCATGAACTAGTTTTTCTTCAGATTTGTTCAGTTAATTAGATGAATGATGATTTATTATGATTGATGATGAATCTTGGTTTACTTATAATCTGCATATGAAGGGACAACCAAGTTTTTAAGTTAAACTCTCCTTCTATCTGATCCAAGAAAAATAACTAGAATTCATCTTTCTTTTCCTTGTTGAGTTATTTACTTATGCTTATGAATCTTGGTTTAATTCTAATCTGCATACAAAGGGATAAACCGATGTTTAAGTTAAACTCTCCTTCTATATGATATAAGAAAAATAACTAAAATTCATTTTCTTTTCCTTGTTTAAATCTATTTCATGAATTTCTAGTCTTAAATACAATGGTAACAATGATGACTGAAATTGTGAAGAAGGACAACATGGACCTCCTCCGTTAGGAGCCTCTTCTATTACTCTTAATGCATCATAAGCTATTTTCCATCAGTTAATTTATTTCTCTTCATGAAAGTAGTACTGTAGGGAAGGTCAAACATGATCTCCTAAGTTAGGAGCCTCTTCCCTCAAATATTACATATTGAATCAAAAATTATTTAATTAGATTTTATATTTGTAATATGCATTTCCTATAGTTTAAACAATTTGTCTTCTAAAAAATTGACTACATCTGAGATCCATATATTTTGGATATGCTTCCAATTTTACAAAACCAGATTGATAATAAAATACTTGTGTTAGTTTACCCAGTAAATTGATCCAACACTATGCTCGTGGCTCTGGGCCGAATTCTGTAGTTTTGTGCATGCGGATATGGCCCAGAAACCCAAGATCAGAGCGAGCCTCTCGCCTATGATCCTGAATCTTGCTCGAGCTTCTTCTATCGAACCTGTGCGAGCCAAGACAAAATATAAGAACCAAGAAAATGGATGCAAATCGAAGATTGCTTGAGAAAGTGTATGAGATGAGCTTGAGGTGGCCTCTATTTATAGTTTTTGTGAGGCTCTGCTTGGGGTTAAGGCCGACTTGAATAATTCCACATGTGGTTAGGCTGACCCATTCCATTACACTTTAATAAATAAAATAATTCATAATTTAACTTTTGCATGACCGATTGGGGCGATCTATAGGTAGATTTTGGTCCTCTCAAAAAGAGGAATCTAATTTAGTTATAATCTCGACCATCAGAGCTATCCATAGTGGAATTTGATAGAAATTTCATAATTTTAACACTCCCTCTCAACCAGGGAGAATTCCAACTGCCAATATATGTTCATTTATCAATATGTTATTCTAGTATCTTCATGCATCATCACATGTCATCATTGATCATCTATGTCTTGTAGTCATTCTGATGTGAACCTTTCTCATTACAAATCATCAATGTGCTTCACATGCTTATTCCTGCTTATATATTGATTGCTTCTGCTCGTATGTTGAACATTCTCGTATCTAAAAGAAGAAGAATTTGTCACCAGAGGGGAGATTAGGCTACCACCCTTCATCCATCAGGCTATGATTCATAATCTCTTCCAGTGGGGTACTATTCAGAATATCATCATCAATCATCATCAGAGAGCATATCGTCAAGAAGCACGCCTCAACCTGTAACTACATCAGGAATCACATATCAACCCAAAATATCATGGGGTAGCTATACCTCTACAACCCCATATCAAGCAATAGGATATCCATCCACATAGGGGAGCCCATCTCGACCTTGGCATCACATTTGGGAGCTCAAACTCAAACCAGAACTGCATAGGGTTATCTCAACCCATCATATTTCCTACTGGGCTTCCCATCGATGATCATGAATATTCATGTGGTAGAACACCTACATCATAATCGACTTGGGTTTCACACCGCAAGTACACTCTCAACCCGTTGGGAAAATGAGGAGTGGTATTCCCAACAAGCCTTGCTTGAGGGTATGGTGCCAACTGGGGTATACTCTACAAAGACAAATCAAGGGAGCAACATTCTCTGACCCTATGAAGATAGGGGAGCGGGATCTCTAACCCTATGGGTAACAGATACGGAATACATCCTATTGTCTATAGTTCCCTCAACCCTAGGAGCCCTCCATCTCAATTCCTCATCTTGGGAGCTCAGACAGATAGGAAGATTTTTCTCAGTGTCCTCAATCAGCGTTTCTCTCATCATACTCATATTTGGTATCTGCTTATCACAATAGCAGTTGATTCTTGTTCATACATGATATCAAATCAAATTTTATGTTAGAACATACATAATCAAGTAAATCAGAAAAAGATACCATAATCATCCTCCCTCTCATAGAGGTGTTAATCACACATGGATACCATAGTCATCCTCCCTCTGAAGGAGGTGTCAATCGCAAGCCTAATCTTGTCTCTAAAAATTGAACTGTCTCAGTGAATGGAAAAATCACACTCCAAACTATATGTATATGGGATTCTTTTTCATCACAATGTATCCATGTCTTATCCAGATCATTCTCAGACAAATCTATAAGGAGCTTTTACATCCTGCCTCACAACTAGCCATGCTAGCAGCATTGAACCCGACCTCGGTCATGTTATGGACCTCTAATCCAAGATATCATAGCAGATCTCATATTAAGGCATCATCTAAATGTGCTCATCCATACTAATCCCAAACATCATCAATTCATTCATGCAACTACATATCATGGGAGAAATATCTCAACCTTTAAAAGTAGAACGTTTCATGCATATATTTCAAAGGATGTTTGGTGGAAATTTTGAATGAAGCAGCTCAATCATGAATTTAATAATGTTCTATACACATCATATACAGATGGATGTTCAAAGCATAACATCAATGCTTCAATAAAATATTGGTTTCCATGTCATGTTCAACAATATTTGAACTTTAAATTAGAGTGTCCAAGGATTTACATTTTCATTACACAAAGACATTTTATCAACAGATTTGCAACATGGGATTTATTTCCTGAATTCCAAAAATAAATTCATCATTCCATGATACATCATTATGATATTTAGAATCCATCTACCACTTAATTATATCATCAAAGGCTCATTACTTATCAAAGACAGACTATCAATATGTAAAACCAAATCCATAATCAAAATCAATGCCATACCTTGGAACTTATCATCGATTAGATAAATTGAGGTCTAAAAGGGAATCCTAAGAAAAATGTAAAACCAAAATAAAATTTATAAGAACCAATAGGATTCAAGTTGATGATGTCAACCATGGGGAAGATTCACCATTTTTGGGGTAAAAAGTAAAAAGATGAAAAATTAATAAATAATAAAACTATTTTTTCAACTTGTATTTTCAACTTGTCTCCCTAATGTTTTACTCAAATTTTGAGTGGGAGTACTCGTTGGATGAAAAATTTAATTCCTCATCAAAGGAGTACCAATGTTGCATACTTTCGATGGCCCTGCAACACAAAAAATAAGAAATACATGAAAAAACGTGATGGCAATCACATTTTTCATGTATTTCTCATTTTTCGTATAGAAAGGTTCATCGAAAGTATGCAACATGGGTACTCGTTGGATGAGAAATCCAATTCTGGATGGAATGAGTGTTCCTGCTCGAAATTTGAGTAACCCCATAAGGGTAAGTTGAAAAAGTAGTGCTTTCTTTTTTCCCTCTAAAATTTGATGATGTAATCTAATAGTATTTTATTATTTCCACTATTATTTTAATTAACTTAGGAGGCCCATTTTAGACCTCAAAATTCCCCTAATGCTAACTTTGTCATATAACTATCAAATATGGACAAATATGAATCAGGGAGCTTGCATTACACAACGCTCTCTGCAAGCATAATTCTTTACCAAGTCAACATAATCAGCCTTACATAAATCAATGTTGTGTCAAAAAAATCATATCATCAAAGTTTAGAATCCATACAAAAACTATTATCAAAGACATTGATGTCATCGTATCAATTCTTTCAACCAGGTAACAGTTAGAGCTCATATCAAGTCTTGACTTAATTCACTGTCAAGCCACCAAATCTGTCATTTAACATGACATTACAATCCATTTCCATCATTATATGCAAGTACATACATTAAGGTTAAGTCATGTGGGTTCCATCTTCATACTGAATCACAACAAACATTGTGCTAGGAACAAGGACGCCAATACAAAACCATAATTCTGAATACTCACATAAGACATTGAAGGCCACTATGCCCACATAGCATTGTCATGAGGGAAAATCAACAATCAATAGATCAATTCCAAATATATAGATATATAATCCAAAGACATGTCTCAATCATCAATTCAAAGTTCTAAAACATCATGTCAAAGTTCCAGACACTGCTCATCTATATCAATCAGCCAAACATGTAACACAAAACATAATGACATATATGAATGTCTCAGTCACCTGCAAACACAAGTTTGATTCAAACATACGAACTTTTTCCGCTGAAATATCTTACTGCTATATGCAACACATCTACAGAACTGGCATATTCCAGGTGACCATCTTATTTCATGCTCAATTCTAGAAATTCCAAAAATTAGTTTACAATGGCAGGATATGTCAAAGATCCCTTAATTCATAGTACAGACTGATTTAATGTGATTATTACATCTATGGGCCTTCCTTTGTGCAAGTGTGGCTTAGACCTCTGTTGTATATCAACAATTTTAGATACCCATAAATCATGGAATAACATGTAATTTCAACTTGCCTTTACTGGAGTCATGCAACAACATATATGTTATATGATAAACACATATCTATCATGATCATCAACATCATGTCATCAATATTTCATCGAGGATTGGACTTGAAAGATCAGGGCAGTAGGCTGATGTGAAAACACAACCTTATGAACCCAATAAAAATACGTCAAGTTAGAGCATTTAATTTCACCATATGCCATAACATCAATCTCATAGATATACCTTTATCATCATGGTCTTTAATACCATTCTTATCATCATCAATAGGATCAATTTAGGTTATTCAATAAACCAACAGAGTGTTAATCTCTTTTTCCATGAGCTTTCATCATGCTTATCACAAGCATTATAATTACCATATCAATGAGGTAAAGTTATATAAGAGATCCAACATGTCTTATGCATATCAAGAGTCAAGAGTACCATTTACTAGAGTCAAAATCATGATCTTAAAAACAATAGATGTTAGCTAAACATCAATATATGCCACTATATCCAAGATCAACAATAAGTAGCCTCGCAGAATCAAGAAGATCATCATGATCAAAACATTCAATAGCACGTGCACCATTTCATCGTAGGAAACATACATCCCAATCACTTTCATATTCATACATGATCCATTCGCGAGGGAGACATTCTTAACATACCATAGGGATGACCTAGCCATCAATGTTACAGTTGAAATACAATATACCATGCATAGCTTGTGGTATTACCTGTGAGCCTTCACATAGGCAGCTTGTAGTGCTCAAGTGTCTCTTTACCTCTTCCAAATCTAGCCATCTTTCCTGTATTCCAAAAATATCCTCAAAAGGGATTCACTCATCACATTTCATCAAGGAGGTTAGAAACTTCCAAGTAGTAAAATGTACATGCAGGAAGTCTAGGAAATGACTAGAAATAATAATCAGATCCATAATTATAAACAAGAGTAAGGTCATAACTCAAGGAATACTAATATTCAATGATAGATGACCCTCTCCCTCTTGAACCAACCTTCAAGATTCATCCATAGACCAAAAAACAATGATGCCTTCAATCAAAAACAAAGTCATTTGTAAAATCGATCCCAAGTACTTCACATAGATCACATCTAAAGATTTTACCATAAACGAGGGTTTCTCTCAAACCCTCACCATCAAACCCTTAAGCACTTACTACGTATGGTTTTCTTCATACCCTAGAATTCCTTTAGATCTCTACCATCCTCTTCTTTCTTTCATAAAGGTGTCTTCGTGGGGGTGATCTTCATGGATTTCCTTCAGCCTAGCTCTGACACCATGTTAATTTTTGAAGAGATACATTTTTCTTTGCTTTGATAGTTTAATTTCTTCAATAACAAGTTAAATTCACCCCATATCATTATATCATTATTCAGATTTACATTATTAACCATCTGTAGTGTCCCTTCTTGGTGAGATAACTTTGATGACACTTAGAGAGGGTGATTTTGATATAATTATATAATAGTATGCATGAAAAGATTATGTACATTCTTATATGCTATATACCTAGTTTGGGTGGGTTTTGTGTGCTTATGATAATATCTATGGTTTCGTGTATATTTTGGTTAAGAGAATATTAGCGATGTTTTCTCTTTTGGTATCCTAGTTTGGACATAGGTGTATGATATGGATGGAGATCCAAGATTGAGACACATATATCCATGGATGATCAAGGTTATGTGGAACATATGGTTAATTGTGATTTATGGATGATACATGATCTGTATGATTATATGTGCTCAATCACATGCGAAGCATGATGTGGCAGTGGACTTGGTCATTGCCAACAAGGATGCTCAATTATAAATGATTGGGATTCATTTCTCCAAAACCAAAATGACTATGGAAGTCAAGAAAAATCCTTGGTAAAATGTGAATAAGTTAATTATGAAATTCATTTGATTCATTTAATCTATGATATTGTGATTCAGGAGCATTAAGGTAGAGCCAGCAATGTGACAAAGTTGATCACATGTTGTGGCTTGGAAAGAGGGCTAGTAGCCCTAAGCATTTGAAGACTTTGTCTTTCTTTTTTAAAAGTATTTTGTTTAAGTTTGATTTGGCCTAACTCAGCCAATGTAATTTGCAGAATAAAAGAATGGTTAATTTAGGATTAGTTAAGAATTTAGTTGAATAAACTGTTTTGGAAACTGAATGACAGTTTCTCAACAATATGGGGATTTTGGGGAAGGATAAACGCAAAAAAAATCCACCATTGTGGGGGCTTCCATCCATAGAGATATAGGAGAGAATAGAGAAGCAGAATTAAATGTAAAAACCAGCCATCTGAGGGCTTGGCTCTGTGTTTTCCATTTTCAAAATTATTTAGTGTTTTGTGTTTGATCGGAATCTCTGTTTTTAAAACAACATTTCTTTTCCAAATAATTTATGAATGTTTTGGGCTTTTACCGAGTTCCCTATTGTAGACTGGTTATTTTAAATCTTTGTTTAAGTTGAACATTTCCATCTAAATGCACAACAAGAATATAAAACGGAATTTCAGGCATGGCAGATCCATAAACCTTGCCATTTTCTTTGTTGAATGTAATATAGTGTTAACCGCAGATTTGCAGGCACGGTAGGTCCAATAAACCTTGCATATTCATTATTAAATCGAATATTGCATTAATCACAGATCAGATACCAAATAGATTGACAGGCGCGACGAGAGCTGTTGGATCCAGTCGATCAACGGCGGAAGATTATACCGCAGGCGGAGCGACATCGCATATCGCAAAGGATAGTGATTAAGACTCACTTCGCAAGGTAAAGATTTTTGTTTGCGATGCAAAGTGTTGTGGCAGAGATGTAGCACAGGCCATCGTATCCAGATGAGATCGAACGACAGATATTGGAAGCGGCGATCACAAATTTCAATCATAAAGGTTAACACTAAGGGCCATCGCAAGGGAAGTTAAGGAATTTGTGATACGAAGCACAGAAAGCCACGTATCGATGTGACGCAACATCACATCGCACAGAATATAAGGTTTAGCCCTTAATGTTTCAAATTTATGTTGCAGGGAATGTGAAGTGCGATTGTTTGTTGATTGGTTGGAGATTACGGTGGGACCCTCTTAGAAGAACTCCCGCAGGTTTTCATTTTGTTTGGTTTATGCGTTGGTTTGGGTTTTTTGTTTAAGTCTGCGTATGTTATAAAAACTCTATTTTTTATTGCGCAAGTATGTAAGTATGTATTGTTTTGGGCGTATGAAGTTTTGAATAACCGTTGTTGATTCGCATTATATGTATGTGGCTAACCCCTGAGGTTAATCTCTATTACGAATAAAGGGGATTTGTATTAAGTCTTAAGAACTCCATTCCACAACATTATTCTGATATATTGTAGTGGGTCTGCATCAATTGGTATCAGAGAAGTTTTCTTCCTAAGTGAGGAAGGAAGTAGGAAGAAGAGGTTGGGGAAGAGCTCAAGCAGGGAGAAGAGGCCGAGGAAGAGCTACAACAGGAACAGCAGATGAAGGACTGCACGAAGATATTAGAGTGTTGTCGGCACGTTTGGCAGCAGTAGAAGCAGGAAGGCATAGGGACCCTAAAGGAGGAGATGAAAGTGAGGATGAGGAGCCATAGGCATAAATATATGAACCAGAGAACGAACCACCAGAAATCAGATTAATAAAATATGTTTTGATGGCTAGCAGCAAGCCAAAACCAGAACTCTCCAATTATGATGGCAGTTTATCAACAGAAGCACTGTTGAACTGGATAAGTGAGTTAGATAAATACTTCAAATATGAGGAAATTAGTGAGGACACAAAAGTCAAGTTTGTTGTCACTAAGTTAAAAGGGCACGCCACACTATGGTGGGATAGTGTGCAGGCAGAAAGAAGAAGACTGAATAAGCCCTTGATAAAGAGTTGGGACAAGATGATTGCAAAGATGAAGAGAAATTTCCTGCCTAAATATTACCAAATTACCCTTTACAGACAAGTGCAGAATCTGAGACAGAGGACAATGACTGTAAAGGAATAGACAGAAGAGTTCTATAAATTAAAATTGAGGGCTGGGTATGTTGAATATACCCCTGAGAAGACAGCCAGATTTGTGAATGGTCTACAGATGGAAATCTTGGATGAGATCGGTATTATTTCCCAAAAAACTATAGAGGAGGCATACTAGTGTGCTTTGAAGGCGGAAGAAAAGGTTGCCAGGAAGAAAAATGCAAGAAGAGGACGTGGTTCCAAAAGAGGAAGAGGACAATCCTATGGCAGAGGTAGAACTTCCGACAGTAATGAAGAAGGCAGCAGTTCGAAGACTTCGGGACAAACTGAGAAGGAAGGTAACACCAAAGGTGGAAGGCCATACCAGCGAGGAAGAGGTAATGGCAGAGGTAGGGGAAATAACTACCAGTGTTGCAAGTGTCACAAATGGGGACACAGGTCTTTTGAATGTCCTGAAAATGAACCAGCTGGACAGAGGGGAGCATATGTTTCTCAACCTGACGAAGCAGAGGCAGCGCCACAAGAAGTGGAGAATGTGCCTGAAACAGGAGAGGCCTTGGTGTTGAACAAGGTTTTTCTAAAACCAGCCAAGGAGGTGGCTGACCTGACACAGAGGAAAGCATTGTTCCGAACTGTGTGTAAGTCACATGGAAAATGCTGCAAATTGATCATAAATAGTGGAAGCACTGATAACCTGGTAGCCACTGAGATGGTGGATAAATTGGGTTTGAAGAAGTCAAAGCATCCAACTCCATATAAGGTATCTTGGTTGCAGAAAGGACACCAACTGCTGGTTGACGAGCAGTGCGAGGTGGAGTTTCACATTGGCAAGTACAAGGACAAGGTAACTTGCGATCTTATGCCTATGGATGTGTGCCATATTCTGCTGGGCAGACCATGGCAATATGATAGAAAGGTCGTCCATGATGGGGAGAAGAATTTTTACAGATTTGTAGAGGATGGGATAAAGCATATGCTAGTTCCCATGAAAGATGAAGAGATTGCAGAAACTAGTGGTACAAAGGCATTGCTGATAGGTGGGAAGGAGTTTCTGTGACAAATTGAGGAGAATGAAGTGAATTATGTAGTTGAGTAGAGACCAAGAGTAGTATTAATGCATACATAAATTATTGATTTTCCTGTGGAAATACAGGACATGCTGTAAGAGTTTAGTGATATTGTGGTAGATGATCTACCAGATAAATTACCACCAAAGCAAAGCATTAGTCACCATATTGATTTTATTCCCGAAGTCATTTTTCCAAATAAGTCTGCTTACTGGATGAGTTTGAAATACAATGAGGAGATCAGGAAGAAAGTGCAGGAATTGTTGGATAAAGGACTAGTTCAGGAGAGTTTGAACCCTTATGCTATTTCAACTGTTTTAGCTCCCGAGAAAGGAGGTGAATGGCGGATGTGCACTGATTCTCGGGCGATAAACAAGATCACAATCAGCTATAGGTTTCCTTTACCTCGGATGGATGATATGATGGATTGTCTGAGTGGAGCAGCGTACTTTTCAAAGATAGATCTAAAAAGCGGCTATCACCAGACTAGGATTAAAGAAGGTGACGAATGGAAGACATATTTCAAGACCAATGAAGGCTTGTATGAATGGTTGGTCGTGCCATTTGGGCTGAGCAATGCACCCAGCACATTCATGTGTTTTATGAATTAGATGTTGAAGGAATTCACTGGTAAGTTTGTGATTATATATCTGGATTATATACTTATTTTTAGCAAGACAAAGGAAGAACATTTTCGGCATGTCAGGTATGTGCTAGAAAAATTGCAGCAAAATAAATTGTTAATAAATTTTTAAAAATGTTCTTTTTTCAAGAAAGAATTGATTTATCTAGCCTTTGTAATTTTTGAGAATGAATTGGAGATGGATATAGAGAAGGTTGCAGCCATATTTAGTTGTCCATCTCCCAAGAGTTTGTTTGAAGTTAGAATTTTTCATGGATTGGCAAGTTTCTACAGTAATTTTATTAAGAACTTCAACGATATTTGTGCACCTCTGTTGGATAACATTAAGAAGGAAAATCAACCTTTTCATTGGATAGAATCTGCTAAGAGGATTTTTCATTTTTTGAAAATGAATATTACGAAAAAACCAATCCTCAATTTTCCAGACTTCAACAAACATTTCCATGTTCACTGTGATGCCAGTGGGACAGCCATTGGTGAAGTACTCAGCCAAGAAGAAAATCCAATAGCATACTTCAGTGAGAAGTTAAATGAGAGCAAGCAGAAGTATACCTCTTATGACAAATATTTTTATGCAGTCATCCAAGCGTTGAAGCATTGGAGACATTATTTGATGGCTAATGAGTTTGTTTTGTTTTCAGACAATTCTACGTTACAATATATTATGCAGCAACACAAGCTAAATCATAAACATGCGAAGTGGGTGGAGTACTTGCAGAGTTTTACTTTTGTTTTGAAACACATCAGTGGTCAGGCCAAAAAAGTGGCAGATGCGTTGAGCATGAGGAGTCTGATATTTCAAGAAAGTGCAGTGCAAGTGTTGGGATTTGAGCATCTAAAAGACTTTTATGAATTGGATGCAAATTTTAAAGAAACTTATGAAGCTTGCCAAAACCCACTGATGAGGGATAATAGTCCATGGTTGGACTATAACATGTAAGAGGGGTTGTTGTTCAAAGGAGGACAGTTGTGTATTCTAAAATGTTC
The DNA here is from genome assembly GCA_034641835.2 of Pinus albicaulis. Lineage (NCBI taxonomy): Eukaryota > Viridiplantae > Streptophyta > Pinopsida > Pinales > Pinaceae > Pinus > Pinus albicaulis. The sequence goes on from CM076570.1 coordinate 578,661,982, forward strand.
TATGCGAGAGAACTTAATCCAGGAAAAACATAGTGGAGGTTTGGCTGACCATTTTGGCATAGATAAAACCTTGGATCAGCTGAGCCACTTTTCCTATCGGCCAAGAATGTGAAGGGATGTACATAGATTCATAATCATATGTAAAGTGTGTCAACATGCAAAGGGACACAGTCAGAATGCAGGGTTGTATACACCCTTACCAATTCAAAATAGACCATGGGACCCAGTCAATTTGGACTGTGTCTTCGGTCTACCAAAGAGAAAAATGGAATTCGATTCCATCATGGTGGTGGTGGATCGTTTCACCAAAATGGCACATTTCATTCCATGCATAAAGACAAGTGATGCCACACCTGTAGCACATTTGTTCTTTATAGAGATAGTTAGATTACATGGCTTGTCAAAGTCCATCATATCGGACAGGGATGTAAATTTCATAGGTCATTTCTGGCAAATAATGTGGAAGAAGTTAGCCACCAATATAAATTTCAGTTCTTCTTACCATCCACGGTCAGATGGGAAAACAGAAATTATGAACAGGAGTCTAGGAAATCTTTTGAGTCTAGTTGGTGAAAATTCCAGACAGTGGGATCGTGTGCTTGAACAAGAAGAGTTTTCTTACAATGACTCACCCAATAGAAGTACGGGCAGAAGTCCTTTACAAATCCTATATGGAATGCACCCACATGGAGTATTTGAGTTGCAGGATTTGGGTCAGTTGGAACGCAGGAGTGCTGATGGCGAATATTTCGCAAAAGCAATTAGCGATCTACATGAACAAGTCAAATTGAAGCTACAAGACAATAGTCAAAAGTATAAACAACGAGCAGATTTGAAAAGGAGAGAGGTACAATTCGAAGTAGGAGAATTGGTACTAGCACATTTGCGCAAGGAGGGGTTTCCTAAAGGCGAATACAATAAATTAAATATGAAAAAGATCGGGCCTTGTAGAATTCTTCGGAATTTTTCTGCAAATGCTTATGAGTTTCAGTTACCTCCAGGTGTAGGAATCTCACCCATCTTTAATGTGGCAGATATGTACCCATACACTGTTGTTGATGAAGGGGAAATTTCATAGAGATGAACACGGGACACCCAGGATGAAGAGAAAGCATGGATTAAACAAATTCCTCCAGCACAACCTTTGGAGATTGAACAAATTTTGGACACACAGGTGGCCAAGAAGACACGAAAAAAAAAGAATATTTGAAGTATCTGGTCAAATGGAAGGACCATCCTCTGGAGGATTGTTCTTGGTTGGATACTGCCCAAATTCAAAGCAAGGGGGACTCTATTGAAGAGCTCGTGAACAGGATCCATGAATTTAATTTACCTTGGGAGCCTAATGCATGAGCATTGTGACAAAGTTGGTCACATGTTCTGGCTTGCAAAGAGGGCTAGTAGTCCTAAGCATTTGAAGACTTTGTCTTTCTTTGTTTTTCAAGTATTTTTTTTTAAGTTTCATTTGGGCTAACTTAGCTAATGTAATTTGCATCATAAGAGAACGATTAATGTAGGATTAGTTGAATAAGTTGAATAAATTGTTTTGGAAATTGAATGGTAGTTTCCCAACCATATGGGTATTTTGGAGAAGGATAAAATGTAACCAAATCCACCTTGGCGGGGTTTTGCCATCGATAGCAAGAAAGGAGAGAATAGAGTAGCATAAGAAAATGTAAAAACCAGCGATTTGAGGGCTTGGCTCTATGTTTTCTATTTTACAAATTATTTCCAAGTGTTTTGTGTTTGATCGAAATCTATGTTTTAGAAAAATACTTTATTTCCAAAATTAGTCCAAGTGTTTTGTGCTTTGATCGGGCTCCCTGTTTTTAAGTTAATTATTTGAATCTTTGTTGAAATCAAATACTTGTATTTAAGACGCATAGAGAGAATAAAAATCAGATTTGTAGGCACAACGGCTCTATATACCTTGCATATTCTTTGTTGAATGTAATATTGTGTTGATTATAGAGCATATATCAATTGGATTTGCAGACGCGATGAGGGTCGTTGGATCCAACCAACCAACGGTGGAAGATCACATCGCAGGCGAAGAGACATCGCACATCGCAGAGAATAGCGGTCAAGATATTTCACAAGTTAAGTTTAATAACTTGCGATGCGAATTAGTACGAAGGAGAAATAACGCAAGCCGTCACATCTATCCGAGATCAAACAGTGGAAGTTGATAGCGGTGATCGCAAATTGCAAAATATTGGAAATAACGTTAAGGGCCATCGCAAGGAAAGTTAAAATGTTTGTGATGTGAAGTGCGGAAAGCCACGTGTCAACGCGGCGCAACATCGCATAGCTCATAATTTAAAGTTTAGCGCTCAACGTATCATAGTTAAGTTGTGGGGGAGAATTAGCACAGGCTGCCAGATCCGCAGAAGCCAACGATGGAGATTGAAGCTGTGACAGCCCATCGCAAATTTTAGTTGTTAACGCTAAGTACCGTCACGGGTTAAGTTTAAAATTCGACGATGCGAAGTGGAGTACACGTGACAACACAATGAAAAATCGCAAGTCGCAGGGAATATACTTTAACGTGTTAAGTTAATTTTTATTTTGTGCGAAGTACGATCGCACGTTGATTGGTCAAGATCTATGTGGGTCCCTCCAGAAGGAACTCCCACGAGTTCACATTTTTTTTGTTTGGTTTATGCGTTGGTTGGGTTATTTGGTTAGGCCTGCATATGTTATAAAAACTCCGCCGTTGATCGTGCAAGTATGTATGTATTTGTTTAGGGCATATGAAGGTTTAAAACACCGTTGTTTATTCATAATGTATATATGTATTAAGTCTTAGAATTGACATTCCGCTGCGTTATTCTGACATACTGCAGCAGGTCCGCATCATTGACACTTCTAAATTTATATGTCATCACTTTGACCCTTACCAATCATGTTGATCAATCCATTCATCATATCTTTAAGAGATTTTTCTTCTTGATGGAATAACCCCTTCACTTCCTCATATTGAATATTCATAGATACAATTTATTTTTTCACTAGTCTCAATTACCTAATATTCCATGTCTACTAGCTTCAATAATGAAAATTTCTTCACTTTGTTCAATTTTAAAAACATATTATCAAATTGGCTTCAATTTCTCACCTCCAGTCATTGTGGTTTCTTTTCCTCCTCCCTTAAATTCATAACATTTATACACTTTGGAAATGTTGTTACTATTCCCCAACTTGGGTAATAACCTATAAATAAATTTAATAAGGTGGCTATCAAATGTAATTCACTTATTATTTCATGTTTTAATGCATTAAAATAATATAACTGCCTAATCATACATCTTGATTCCCATAATTCATGCATATAGTTAGTCACCTATGGAAAAATTTATAATGTGGCTCTCCAATTAAAGGGAAAAACTATTATAGATGTTGTCATGCCCACAACTTATCACCCTCAATTGACCAATTTTATTATGGATTTACTTCTTTAATCTAGGTTATCATACTTTCCAAGTTCCTTCAAAATTACCTTCATTATTACCATAATTATTCACTTCATTAGTTGGTTGCCAATATTTTCTTCCTTGTATGCAACATCCTTAAATAGACCTTATAGTGATTCTCATCATGTTCTCGTATGGAGATAATTATATGATTCCCCAACCATTTTCCACTGAGTTTTTCATTCAAGGGATACCTTTAGAGTACCAATTATGAATATTCCAAAATATTCCATTATGTTCTAAAATAAGCTACCCATTCTTATTGATTTCTTACCCTTGTGACACTTACATTCAACCACCTTAAGTATCTCTCCAGCACATATTTTTTTTGTTCATATCATCATTTCAAGTTGGTCATAATCACATGAGCTACTATTAGTTATCACAATTAGAAATTTTGCAAGTTTGTCCTTCCATTTCTACTTGGAAAACTTTATCCAATATACATAAACAATTAACCTTGGATATCAATCCTGAACATCCTTTTATTTCTTAAAACCCTTGATGGCATACTTATCTTTCCAACATATCATTTTGATAATGGATCTATCCTTTTAGGGTTAGTTTCCTACTATCTTCAAAAGTCAGTTGCATAACCTTTCATAATACCTCATTGTTATTGATAATTTTGTGAATGTCTTATCAAGTACCTTCCCACTTTCTCTCCCTTTTTTTTGTTTTCCGAATCCAATAACTTTTCCACTAAACTTATATCCCCACAATTATGGTGCGTATTTCTCCAAATGGGGTACCTAAGGCATATCTCCTTTCGTATAAAAGGGAAATCTCATACATATTTGAATTCTTCAATACTTCTATGCATGCCAACACCATGGATTCTCTATTCATCCAAATTTTGTTTCATTCTCATTTTTTTTTAAATATTCCAAATATTTTTCCTTAAAATACAATTTATAACTCAAAATGTAAAAAAAAAAACATAATCATATTGGATTAACTATACACTAATAGAAACTAAAATCAAATTGTCTTTATATTTTTTCCAACCACTTAAATTACAACAAAAACTATTATTATTATTATTATTTTGTTCATAAAAACAATTTTAATGTATAATTAATTATTATATATATCAATATTAATTATCCCACACTCAATTTACATTCACTATTATAAAACAATCCCAAATTTAACTTTTTATTTTTTAATTATAAAGCAAGTTAATGATATAATTATCTTCGTACTCCTCTTTATGTCTAACTTGAAAATCTCAAGTAGTGTGACATTACTAATCATCTTTACCATTTTACTAAACGTACTCAGTTAAGAGAAAACACACTAGAATGAAAAAGTTCTTTCTAGAATGAAAAAGTTATTTTATCTTCGGTTTCAAGATGGAAAACTTTACAAGGAACTAGAGTAAGGAATAATGCTATCAGGTTGCTTTCGTTAATGCTACAACATGATAGGGTTTGTGGTGGATGGCTCTGAAGATGAACCTTAATTTTTTTGCTTGCACCTCCCTTCCCTTAGTCGCCGTCTGGCCTCCACTCGACCCTGTGGAACATGACGACGAGAGGTTAAGTGTGGCCCCAACTCCATTCAGGCCAACCCCAAAAAATGAGGACGCACGCAACCCTGCGAAGGAAAATGAGAAAAAGGCACGGGTTAGGCTCCTTGCAGGCTGTGCACTCACTGCAGCAGATAAGGCAGTGGCTCCTCTTGACCTGCAGGTCTTTGGCAGCCACATAGTGAGGATGAGGACGAACCCCTACCCCGAGGGATTTCTGTAGGATGCCAGGGTTTTTTGAGGACCTAGCATTGTTCTCATACACTGTATAAAGGTGGAATCGATGTATTGAACTCCATATGCATTAAAATCCATTTTTGAAGGTCGTATGGTTCAATGATATCTCCTTCTTGAAGACTGAAATGGTATGCATTGACTGTGTGTTTAAAATTTGTTGAAGCCATTTTTTTTTTGGTTATATGTAATGGAACATATATAAAGTGATATATGATTTGAGTTAAAAAGAAGAAGAGGAAGAAGAAGAAGAAGAAGAAGGAGGAGGAGGAGAAAAGTTGTTTGCAATCTTTGAATAGAAATGTTTGAACAGAGTTGAGTGTGGCACCAAACTGATGTGAATGCCTAAGTGAAGCATGATACAAAGAATGGAGAGGTTGTGATATTAATCAAGTTTTTGAATGAGATAACCCCAACGGTGCATTGAAAATTTCCTACAAATATTATGGTTGTTGTATGTTCTGTGGTGTATGATATCTCGCTTGAGCCAAAACTTGGTGCAAATCGAAACTAGAAAAACTTGTCATTTAGAGAGTGTGATTTGTTAAGAGAATGGGAAAACTTTATGTAATATTAGATTTGCTGAATACTCTAATACATTCTAGTGTCGACAATACAGTTATGATTGACAAAGCTAGTCTCACAGATATTCAAACTTGTTTGCAAGATGCACAAGAAAAGATTGAATTCTTGTATCTTGAGTCAGAGCTCCAGCAAGATGAAATTCAGCAAAGAGTCATCATTATGAACCTGTTTCTATTCAGAAAATTGAGAGGGATTCCCATCAGTAGAAAGAATATAAATTTGAGGTTGGTCCATATTCATTACCCATTTCAGGAGCAGATGTACACAAAGATGCGAAAATGCAGCCAACACCTCCCAAGCCCATCATCAGACCTTGGGAAGAGCTTGTCCACAACAAGCACATAACTGGTCTTGGATATGATAAGGAATTTTCCTTTCATATTCTAGACTACTCCAAGGCCATCAAATTTCAGAGTGCCGGATTTCTTTATGACAGTTCACCTTCAGCTATTCCATATCCTACTCCTCTTCCAAATCAACAAGAACAAATTGTAAAATGCCAACACTGTGATCATGTTGGCCATATGAAAGATCACTGTTTCGATCTTCACCCATGCAAGAATTGTGGTCGGCACACCCATTATTCACACAGATGCTTCAAAAACAATCCTCCTACAAGAACAAAGATTCATCTTGGATGGATCGCTTCTTGGAAATGGGCATCAACAGCCAAGAAGATGTTTAAGACATACGACATAACTTGTTCTAGAATATTGAACAATCTTGCAGTTGAGTTTTCACCATCATATCACCTTGTACCTGACAGCGGGGAAAATGGTTGTCATCTACAAGCTCCAAAGCCACATCAAGTGAGCCCAAGCCACAATCTCTCATTCCAGATTCAGAGTTGTAGCCAGAGACACAAAAATTCAAGCGAGCTTGAGCCACAATTCATCATTCCAGATTCAGAGTTGTAGCCAGAGACACGGATGGCCATGAGCATGCCTTTGGTTGGTGGACAACCTTAAACCATCCATGTGAGGTTCATATTCTTCCTCTTAAAAGAATTCTAAGCACTTCCTCTAGCATAATACTTCATCTTCTTGCCGGATTTGGAAGAGTTCCAGGAAATGCATCAAGCATTCCAGTGTTGGTGGTCATCCTTAAACCATCATAGATTGTAGACTTCCCTTCTTTTAGGTTGAAGGTCTCCCTCTTCAATATGAGGGACACTTCCTGTAGCAGAAGCCCTCAACTTCTTTCTAGTTTTGGAAGAGTTCCGGGAACTCCAATAAGCGTTGCATTCCAGTATTTGTGGTCATCCTTAAACCACCTCTTTATGCCAACATTTCAGAGAGCTGATTCAGCATAAGTGCTACCATGCATATTTTGCAGATTTGTATTACAAATCTCTTCCTGGACTCACACATACCCGTTCGGATTAAGGGGGTGAATGTTGAACACCTAATCCTCTATGGGTAGGTGTGGAAGGTTAAGAGTCACAAGGAGTTCAAGTGACCTTGGAAGATGAATCCAAGGGTCACACCATTGTATTATAAATGTACATCGATGGTGAATAATATGAGAAGCGAATGCTTATCTTTACTATTTGTGTGTTTAGTTTCTCCTACACCATGTGTGTGTTTAACAATCCCAAGAAAAATCATTTAGGTGTTGCCTCAGCATAAATGTTCTTCCTGTTTGATTTAGAGAGAAGGGTTAATATTTAGATTTCTAGATGGGCCAATCTCCACGATCTTGTAATTTTCTAGGCTAGAGTCAACAAAACACAAATAAGTCCAAGGACTACACTCATACTCTTTCATCAGTTCATCAAAAGGTATGGAAATGGGAGGATAATTCTGCAAGATATGGTCAATAAGGTCATATTCATCAAGATTACCCACTCCTATAACAATATCTAGAGTGCCTACTGGGTAGAGGGATGTCTGTCAAAATTCTTCCTCTTCCTCTTCGTCAAACCATAAGGGTAAATCATTCTCAATAGAAGGTTGAGCAGGAGGATACAACACAAGTTGTTTTGATATATGTCCTTTCTTAATAGTCATGTTCCTAACCCTGCAACTAATGTAGGCATCAACAATGGCCAACCAAGGTTTTATTAGGATGAGAGATTATCCATTAATCTTGGTTTTGGGCTATGGGACTAGGAAATTAGTGGGGTACTCCTAGGATTCAATGGAGACCATGCCATCTTTAATAATTCCCTCAGGAGCTACTGTGGATCTGTCTGCAAGCTGCAACACTGTTGTGGTCTTCCACAAATCCCCTTAGAGATTGAGCTTCAACATGGCTTCACTAGTCATCACATTGATTGCATCCCCAAGATCAACCAATTTATTAGGGACCATAATGCCATCGATTTGCACATCCACTATTGGGATACCAAGTTCTAATTACTTCGGGGAGATTACTCTTCCCTATATCAGATTAGATATTTTTCCAACAACATTGATCGCAGGGGTATCTCTTCTTCTTCTCCCATGTATTTTGAAATATTCCTCCTTAATAAGCTTGTTGTAAATGGGAACATATTTGATGGCCTGGAGAAGGGGTATCTTGACACACAAGTTATTCAATTCTCCCATAAGCTCAGCCTCTTCTTGGATGTGTTGTTTAGGGTGGACCAACCTTTCAGGATAAGGAGGTGCATTGAATTTAGGGGCACTCTCTTCATTCTCTTCTTCAAGATTTTTAGGCAAAGAAGGAGGTTGATTATCTGGGAGCACCTTCCCAGACTGAAGTTTGATCTCTTGGATTTCCACAACATAAGCAGGATATGATGTCTCTCCATTCTAAACATGTTGTGTTTGCTTATTTTTTGGGTTAATATTGGGTTGAGAAGGCATTTGAGGCTGCTTTGGTTGATTTTGGTGAGGAGACTATGGTTGAAGTTGAGGTGGAGGTAGTAAAGCAGGAGGTTCGGTTGTTTGAGGACTCCACCCTGGTGAGGGATTCCCCCATTGGAAAGTTTGGGGTGGATATGGTTGAAAATGAGGGTTGATATGATGATGAGGGTATTGAGGAGCATAAGTCCAAGGAGGAGGCGAGGACCACGATGGATGAGTGGAAGGATACCAAGGATGGAAAGGTGCATTCTGATTTGGATTGTAGTGAGGATAATGTGAATCTTGCATGCCTTATTGACATGTTCGAGGACCTGGGGGTCTCCTTTGGGTAATGAAGCACAACTTTTGTTAACACCATAAAATCGTACAAGAAAATCCATTAGAAAAATATTAGGAAAAAGTTAAAAATGAAGCTTTTCTAGCAGAAATACATCATGAAGGACAAAAATTTAAAAATTCCTAAGGCTATGTGATAAATTTTTGGACCACACACCAGTAACAAAGGGTTTTAGCGCGGACCACGAGCCTCTTTCTTTGATAGTCGCGTGGTTCTGGGGATGGAAAAAAGTCACTATCTAGGACCACTTCCCGCACTTGGGGAGTTGATTCTATGTCATGGACAGTCAAGGAAAACCGACTTGAGGTCACCCTAAATATATGAATCCTTAAAGGAATCCGTTGTCCTACTCTTGGGTCACCATCACTCTTGGGCCAAGAGAGGTGTTAGGGTCCTATAATAATAGGGTTCATAATTTTTGAATTGACTTTGATAAGTCTTGTAAATATGTACATACCTTGCTTTCTGCAAGTTATTTTCCCATATTTGAAAAAATAAAAAAAAATGAAAAGAGGGTAAAAGTCCTAAAAGAAAAATCAAAGGACTTGAAAAGAAAAGATGAAAAAGAATAAAAAATGGACCCCAAAAACATAAAAGAGATAAGAATAAGACATGAAAGTGATGCAAGTCAAAATGCCACTACTAGTTACTTTTTTCATTGCAAAATAAATGATTATGTGCAGCTTTTTCAAAATGCCATAATCCATGATGAGTTAAATAGTTTAATCTTAACTTTTTCATGTTTTAAATTTCTTGTTTATAGATAGAGAATAAAGATCTGTCAAACAATTTAAACTTGACAAATCAGTAAATAGTTAGAGAATAAATGAGCAGCTCAACAGTTTAATTTGAACCCTCAGGTGAAATAAGGTTAGAATTAGATAGTTTCTTGCTTTAAAAGAAAAATAGATTAGGTTTTGCAAGCTCAAATGCACCCATGCAAATGAAGAAAAAATGTTAGGGTATGGTAAGTAGAAAGAAGCTGCACAAGGCATGAATAAAACATCATCTGGAAAAATTACTAATTTCCCTCCCCACTATACACTCCAATACTGAAAACCTTTAGTTATAAAGGTTCAGAGAATTTCTCTGACTTTTGTTGGGACCGAACCCAAGGCCTAATGACTGATTGGCACTAAGTATTGGATTCCCTTCACAAAAACCCTTTTCCTCAACATCACACCCTTTTCCTAAGTTAAAACACATTTTTTTCTTAGGAAAAGTAAAAACCCCCTTAGCTGATTTCATTTCATATAAAAACATTCAAAAAACCCACAAAATGCTATTTATCATAAGTATTAAGTGTAAATGTTTAAAATGGGGCCACCATTGTGGCCAAGCACTTAAAACACACTTTACATAGGGTATTTTGTATTTCTGCTCATTTTATCCATTTCATATTAACTTTAGCTTAAAATATTAACTCCACTATAATACCCTACCCCGTATTTATATTAATTCACTTTATTACATATCGCAAACCCACTTTATTAATGTTTACCCTATGGTTTTAATACCAACGTGATATATTCCCCGCCCCATAGGTTTAAACCATATATGTTTTACATTAAAAATCTGCTCAAAGGTTACTCTACAACTGTAAATAGCCTATTTATTGTGTAAAACATAAACCCCGCCTATCCCTTTATACATAAGATTTACGTTTAAACTATGTTTAACGTAATAACATTGAACCCCACTACATAAAGCATCCCGGGCCCCACGCCCATATGCCTCACAACTTCACCACTCAAATCTGGACCGTTCATACTCCCTCTGCCTGATCCAATGTACTACAATCCATATTGAAAATATAATGGTGCGACAATTAATCATTTTCAGATTTGCGATATGGGTGGTATTGCCCCATTATCTCTCCTCCACGTGTCCGTTTCTTACTGGATCACATCCCTTTGAGAAAAACCATTTACTGCCCTAAAACGATGTGATAACCGCTTGGCGGTATTTAACCTCTCCGCGCTAAACCTCTTTCAAAATGACTTGACCTGCATTGAATGCAGATACTGTTTAACTAAATTTTCTATAAAATAGTAGAATGCACGCGTTTAAACCTTTTTCTGCATTTTCTTCTCATTTAATTGTTTTTGACTGAAGAAACGACGTTGTTGCCCCCTGTTCATGCACAAACAACCAGAATTCGGCCCAATTCACTGCTGGGACCCTTTATACCATCCAAATTTTTGTTTAAAAGACTTCAACAAAGCTTTCGAAAGCTCCCAGACTTCCAGAAACCCTTTTTCGAGTCAAATACATAAAATAAGAGGTATTTTTCAATAAAAACACCCATATTATATCTGAAAAGAGCTATACTTGTGAATTTAAGTCTCGTGAAGCCTGTTTTCCTAAAAGAAATACCTTAATTTCCTTCATAAGTCATTTTTTGCTTTAAAAACTGTTCTAGAATTGTGCAGGAACGCAACATAATACGGAAATAAGGTTTCATTTCATTAATATCAAATCACAGAAATATGCTTACAAACATGATGGAAAGAAAATAGCTAGGGCACTGGTAGCGAATCTCTGAGAAGAGATGTGGTGGCTACAGACCTTTGAACTGTGTTACAGTGAGGCTCGAGGGCCTATTTATTATGGAGAAACAATGGAGAACTCTAAACGTCCAAAAACCTAACCCTAGGAGATGAAGAGCCAAAAATATGGGCTCCATTTGGGTAAATTGGTGTTTCAACTTCCCAAGGATGTAACTTTGGCATACTATCTCTGTTTGGGGCTTCAAAACGGCTTCTGAAGTTCAGGACTCGAACAACTACTAAAAATAGTAAGTTGTGAAGAAAACTGAAAAAGACAATGGTGGGGCCCCAAGTGGAATAGGTGGGTGGCCACCAATATCCATTTGGATCATTCCTCCCCCCTTAGGAAGAAATGGTCCCCATTGCGTTGAGTTCCTCCATGAGATGAGGAAACTTTTGTTGAACTTGGTCCCTGATGAACCACTTACCTTGGTGCAGGAGTTGGCCAGCTTTGACAACCCGATACAGATGGATCTTCTGTTGGCGAGTGTTCTTGATTTTCATGTCCATGATACAGTCTATGGTGGCCTGTTCCATGCAGTTTGGGTTTAAATATTTTGGTGTGAGTTCTTCTGTAATGTCAGAGGTGTCCAATAGAGGTGGGAAGTAGGGAGGAAGGCGTTCTACTTTGAATACTAGGTGCAGACCAAGAAATGGTGGAATACTGAGCTCGAAGGCATTATTCCCTACAACATTGGTGATGGTATACGGCCCATATCGGAGTGGGCGAATCTTGCGGTGGGGTCCAGTGAGGTGCTCCTTCTGCAAATTCAGCCACACTTTTTCACCCACCTGGAATTTGTGTGGCACCTGATGTTGATCATGTCATTGCTTGTACTTAGAATTGGCTCTGTCCAATATGTCATGAACCTGTTGGCGGATGTGATTAATGCACTCGATGAAGTTGTTTGCTTTTTCAACTTCAGACTGGACATGAGCCTAATCATTCTGAGTAGCTGCAAATGGCATGGCTACGTCAATGGGACATAGTGGTTGGAATCCCAAGCCCACCTGAAAGGGGCTATGGCCGGTTGAGATGTGGAGAGCCCGGTTATAACTGTGTTGTACATAGGGAAGGCTCTCATCCCATGTGCATGGATGCTTTGAATTGTACATGCGCAGAATGTGTACAATCATCCTGTTGACGACCTTTGTCTGGCCATCAGTTTGGGGATGGAAAGCTATGGACTTGGTGAGCTTGGTGTCCAACATTGACCAGAGGCTGGACCAAAATGTGCTGAGGAACTTGCTGTCGCGATCTGATATGATAGACTGTGGGATCCCAAAGTGCACCCACACTCGTTCAAAGAGTGGCTTCTACTATGATATTCTTCTTGCAGGCTGCCATAATGGCTATCTTTGAGAAACTGTCGACGACCACAAAAACATAGTCATTTCCATGCTTAGTAGAAGGAAGGCCTGACATGTAATCCATGGAGATGGATTCCCAAGGTCGACTAGGGGTAGGTAGCGGAGTATAGAGCCCTTGCTTCTTGATGGTCAGTTTTTGCAATGGCGCAAGTAGTGCAGGATCTTATGTACTTCCCGACATCCTGTCGAAGGTTCGGCCAATAGAAATACTTCTGCAGTACTGCCATTGTTTTCTCAACCCCAAAATGCCCAACGACTCGACTGTAGTGTACTTCCCATATCATCTTGGCACGCTCGCTTGAAGGAACATAAAGGTGTCCCAGGTGACATAATATTGCATCTTGGAGGTGAAAATTTGGAACTTGCATACCCCCCAAGAGTGCCTTGTATGTGTAGCTAAATTCTAGATTTCTCCTGTAGAGAAGCGTCCAATCAGAAGTCTCATGCCCATAAGAGTTGAGAACGGTGGTTATTGTTTGGTCTCAACCTAGTCTCCTAAATTGAGTTCATTTAATTGTCAACTAGGGTTGGTAAACTGCTGAAGTGAAGTGTACTGTATGTACCTAGGTGTTTGTTTCTTAATGCGTTGTGTGTAGTGTTTTATGATGTTTTTGGTCTTTTGGTAGTTTTATGTTCACAAGGAAAATGACTAGAAAGCTAGTGGAAGGAAGCTAATGATTAAAAAACAGAGTGAAGCCTAGTTGGTTGATGACAAATGACAAATGAAATTGCAGATATTGAAACAGAATCAAATCCAAACTATGACTAAGCAAAAACAAAGCTTGATAATGACTTTTAAGCAAATGATTCAAAACATAAACTCAACTTGTCAAATTCTTCATCAAAGGTATTTTGAGAGAGAGCTTGAGAAATGGTAAGCTAAGTATGCAAATTCTCCTAACTAAACAGTTAAAAAACTAACTTATAATGATGCAACATTTTATCCATGATTAGAGATTTGTTGAAGCATATTTGGAGTAAAACATTGATACCATCATTAGATCTCTACTTTAAGACTAGTTCCTAACTCTATTCTGCAACTTAGTTTGATAACACTACACTTCACTCAAAGGTTATAGATTTTTAAAATAGTCTTTTGAGGAAATGTTTGTTTGTGAGATGATAAGGAAGTTGCAGAAGTACTTCAGGCCTTAAAATGATATTGTCTTCTATTCATATGGTTATGAATCAATTATATATTTTAGAACAAGAAGAGGTTTGTAAATAATGAAGCCTGTTTTGTTAAGTTTAACAACTGAAGTAATCTAATATGCAGTGAATGACAACTGAATGTGGAGTGCAAATGCAATGAGTTAATCTAAAACTGAACTTAAGATGTCACTAATCTAAAACAATGCTGAACTAACAAGTCATTATCAAACTTAAAACAAAATAACTGAGCATTAGTTAAGTGCAATTAAACTCCGGAGTATCCTAACTAGGCTATCATGCATTATTCTATGGAATTATACAGTCTGTTTGTCCATCATGATTGGTATTTTGGAAGAGTTTCTTAGAACAATCCTAACTGTACAATTCAGTGCAAATGCAAAAATAAATACTGAAAGCAATGAAAAACTAAGATATCATAGCTATCTCCTACCCATCATTATGATATTTTGGAAAAGCATTTTAAGAGCAAGAACAGCTATGGTACTTAGTGCAAACACACAACTGAAACGTTCAAGATCACAATCATGCTTAAGACATTATAAGGATTTTTTGGAAGAGTTTCTTCTTTTGGAAGAGTACTTAGCATAAGTATAACTGTGATGGTGAACAAAAGAGATTTCAATTAAATCCTACAACACTATAGCCATTTCCCATTCATTATCATGATCTTTTGGAAGAGTTTTTAGAACGAGTATAACTATAGTAGCTAATGAAAACAACTACAAATTCAACTTCAAAAACGTAAAGGCAGCTAGGATACTTATCTAAATTACGCAAATAAAACCGTGCATGAGGCAGGGGCCCTCTACCACCAGACGGAATCTAACTCCAAATCAAATCAACGCTTTCAAAACAATACTGGCTGCTTCATTAAAGGAGAAATAACTTGAACAGAGCAATCTGCGTCTTCATAAATGTAGCACAGAATCTAAGCAAAATCTAGAACAAAATCTAGCCTAGCTCTCGGTTTCCCAAGTGTTTATATAACAAATGTACATAACAAGACTTGCAACAATTCCAGGGTCATTGTCTTTCCTTATCGAAATCACATTAGGACTCTTGAAGTGGAAACGTAAAAAGGAAAAGGACATCTGGACTGAGACAGTCCTAATAGAAGTCTGCCTTCTTAAATGTGTTCCCACGTATCAAAACCATATCCAGAATTCGTTTCTTCCTTCATGGTGAGCAACGAACAATGTAGACATGACGTGGATTATGCCCATATGTGGTTTTTCTTGAGAGGCCACCTGGAACATACCCAAACGTGAAGACAACTGCAGAATTTCCGGTTAGCTACGGAATGTCTGCATTCTGCAGCTAGTTCCGGTCAAAATGCATTACAATGACAAAAATCACAAAACTTAGCAAGTTAGTCATGTTAATCATTCTAAAAGTAATTTTAACTAAATTCATTGATCAATTGGGTCTGGGATAACAATGGACAAAGGAAAATGAGATAAAGTAAGATGAAAGAAAGCACAATCTTGAGGCTCAACATACCCCCACTGCTGACTTCTTGCATGTCCTCATGCAACTTATTCCATAAACTCAGAGGCGTCTGCAAGAACATCTAATCCTCTTCTTCTCCTTTGCCTGGAAGCTAAAGATCTTCTGGGTTTTCTGATGACAAGTTTGAACCTTAAGTTGGTAAGTGCCCTGATTAGCTTCTTGTTCCTCTTTTTCAACTTTTCATTAGCCTTTTCCACTTTTTCTATATGTAGAGATAAGGTTGAGTTCATATCGGTTTTTAGTTTGACTTGTTCCTTTAGAATGTCATTCTCATTTTTGATGTGTCTATTAAGTATTTCCAGCTCATACCTATCCCTTATTAACACATCTATTTCGGATAGTGGAGGACTAGGGGTTCTCTCTCTACTCTCTGAAGCTTTCCTTTCCAAAGTTTCAACATAGTCATAGACTTCTTGCTGAGCAGGGTCAATTTCAGGGGTTCCTTCATTAAAATCCTCTTCAACATCTTCTTCAATAGATGTTTCCTCATCTTCTATATTTATCACCCCTGTTTGTTTGATCTGAGTTTTCCTTAGTTTCCCCTTTAGTCTATGGCTTCTTCTTGGATGGGAAGACCCCTCTCCTTTCTCTGTGGCAGATTTCCTGATTACCTTCTCTTTCTTAAGTTGTCTCTTGATTTGAGTCAACTTCTCTGAGATGATTTCCTCACTACTTTCTTGGACTGTTTTGTCAATTTCAATTTTTGAAGCTCTCCATTTTCTGCTTCTCCTTGTAGGTTGTTGTTCAGGTGAGGGCTCTTTTGGTTCTTCAAAATGATTTCTTATCAAGAAATTGTCCCACATATCATTTGTTTTGGCTAAATGGTGTTCAATTAAAATCTTAACCAAGCCATGATGGTATAGAGTTGTCTCTAAAAATTGAACCCTTCTTTGAACACAGGAAGCCATCTTTTTCAAACTTTGAAGCAAGAAATAGGGTAGGTTTAAGTCTTCCCCCAGAAAATGCATTATCAGTCTAATGTGGTAAACATAAAATGTGCCATATCTACCCTCAAATGTAATAAATTTTTGCAGAATAAGTAGTATGTTTCTCCATTTATTTTTCAATGCAGAACTTGGAATTCCTTTCTTAAACACAGTGACATCCATACCTGGTGATTTTAGAATTTGCTTCCAGGATTCATTATGGAATTCTCTGTTTTTGAACCATCTCTCTCCATTTCTAAGCAATCTTGTAGCTTCTGCAATGAAAACTTCTGTGACAGTGAATTTGACATCCCCCACTTCAACTTAAGCTCCTCTAAATGATCTTGCAAATGTTTTAGTGACTTCTTTGTGGAAGCCATTAAATTTCTCATGAAATTGTAGCCATCCTACCTGTTGCAACATTTATTTACATTAAGGGTATCCTTCCAAGTATTTTGTACCCATTGGTTCGGTTCTTACAATAAGACCCATAATTGCTTCTTCAATGTTCAAATCAATACTCTTTCTGCCACGGAAATAATAACTTTCACCTTCGAATTGATATGCCTCTGATTCTTGGTGATAATGGCTTCAAACTTCAGACTTATATGCCTCTGGTTGACAGTGACAAATGGCTTCAAGCTTCAAACTGATATGCCTCTGGTTGACAATGAAATTTCGGACTGATATGCCTCTGGTTGACAGTGACAAATGGCTTCAAACTTCGAGCTGATATATCTCTGTCTCTCGGTGATAAATGGCTTCAAATTCCACACTGATATACCTCTGTCTCTCGGTGACAAATGATTTGAAATTCCACACTGCTATACCTCTGCGTTTACAGTGATAATGCTCAATCTCTGCCCACGGTGATAGTGCTTTGATATTCAAACTGATATACCCTTTTGCTCTGCTCACGGTGATAAGGATATCTCTGTTTGCGGAATGAAGTGCTGGCTACAGAATGGAGTGATGGAAGTAGTTACGGAATGAGTAAATGGAGTGAGGTGGAGGAAACGAATTAATGATTGAAAAGACGGCGGAGATTTTTACAACGGAAAAGAAAATCATCATTGAATGATTTGGTTGGGTGACGTGAGGAATTCAAACACTGCAGCCTTTTTAACCGCTTAAATGATGTCGGGTATAGAATTTGAAATGAGAGATTTTAATCCAAAGTTTGTGGAGGGTATTTTGGACATGATCAATAAAAATAATCAAAATAACCTTTTCGAATGATTCATAACTAAAACTATGCTAAACTTTATGAAATGCCATTATAATGAAAAATTGTTACCTCTGCTTTCATTTACTTTTTGTGGTCTTTTTCTTCTTTGTTCTCCTTTGGAAGAGTCTTCATAATCTTTCTTGATTCTTCTTATTCATGGATACACTGGATCATTTTTTTGCAATTCAAATGTCTGCTGATTGGTGCCTTCAGGATTTGTGGCTGCGGAATGACTGTCTGGCTGCGGAAAGTCTGATCAGCTGCAGAATCTCTGTTAAGCTGCAGAATGTACATGTAGAGCATTTTAATCATGGAATGGAGTGGTTTGGGATAGTTATATGGCATGAATGAAGATGGATGATGCGACATGATATGTATGAAGTGGATGATGAAATGGAATGGATTCAGTTTATGAAATGGAGTGGAAGAACATAAGAACTGCCCTGCAATCCATGACATTTGTTATTCATTTACAACAAGACATCAAACTTTAAATTTTGACATGGAAATGAGATGGATGGAGTATGGAATGAAGTAGAGTATGAATGAATGAATGAAATGGAGTATGGATGGATAAGTGAATGGAATGGAATGAGATGAAATGGATCATAAGTATAATGAATCTGAACTTATGATTTTGTAACAGCTGCTTGCAAAAAAAACAAAATGGGAAAAGTTAGAGTGTCAGAGAGACTCTGATTTTCACCCTATCTTTTCTGTATAAACATGCCAATTAATGATTGGTTTTCATGTTTATACCTTTATATATATATATATATTTTTTTTTTCAAAGAGAAATGCTTCAAAAAATTTAATCAAGTTGATGAAGAAGAGAGATTCTTCTTCATTAACTTCACATCACTGCTTTCTTGGAACTTCTTGACAAATTCTTCTCTTGAGAGTGGTTTGTGATATAGCTTCAATCTATGACCATTCACAAGAAAAATGACCTCTTCTTCATCTATTTTCCTGATTTTTACTGCTCCATTGTCAAAAATTTTAACAATTTCATATGGCCCAAGCCAATGTGTTTGAAATTTACCTTGAAAATCCTTGAATTTTGAATCAAACAAGAGAGCCCAGTCACCTTCTTTGAATTTCTTCTCTTTGATGTACTTGTCATGCCATCTAGCCCTTTGCTGTTGGACTAGACTTGTTTTCTGAACTGCATCTTGTCTGATCTCATCCAATTCATTAATCTGCTCTAGTCTAGGCTTTTGTGCCTCCGTTAAATCAAGTCCTAGCTGAACTGCCATTTTGAAAGTCTGAATCTGGAACTCTATGGGAAAAAAAACTTGCTTTCCATAAACAAGCTCATAAGGAGTATGGCCTATTGTGTTTCTCCATGTAGTTCTATAGGCCCACAAGGCTTCAGGAAGCCTATCTACCCAATCTCTTCTATGTAAATGAACAGTATTTGTTAGGATTCCTTCAATGACCTTATTAGTAGATTCCAATTGACCATTTTCTTGTGGATGATAGGGAGTAGTTTTTCTATGCCTGATTTTGTACCTCTCCATCATTTGCTCCACTAGCCTTGATGTAAATTGAGCTCCTTGATCTGTAACAATTTCCCTTGGGACACCAAAACGAGTAAAAATATCCTCAAAAAGAAAAGTAACTACAGATGCTTCATTAGCAACAAGTAATGGCTTAGTTTCTACCCATTTAGTAACATAATCAGTGAAAACTAATATATATCTCTTCTGTCTTGATGGAGGACTAATAGGTCCTACAAAATCCAAAGCCCATTTTTCAAAAGGTTCAATATGTACCTGAGGTTGTAATGGCATCTCACCTGAAGGATAAGGTTTCCCTACCCTTTGGCAACTATCACACCTTTTGACATGCTCTTTAGCATCTTTAAACAAGGATGGCCAATAATATCCTAAATTAAGGATCTTATAGGCTGTCCTCTTATCAGCAAAGTGTCCGCCACAAGGTTCATCATGACATGCTTTGAGAATCTCAGGCATCTCATCTTCCCGAACACATCTCCTAATGATCAAATCTGGACCTATCTTGTACAACTCATTAGCAACCCATGAATATTTTGCACTGTCATAAATGATTTTTCTTTTATCTCTTGCATTCATTATTGAAGGAAATTTTCCTGAAACTAAATAGTTAGCAATGTCAGCAAACCAAGGAGTTTGAGTAGAAATTGCAAAAAGATATTCATCAGGAAATTGATCTTCAACTGGAGTGTCATCTTTGATGTTTTGGAGTCTAGATAGGAAATCAGCTACTGTGTTTTGTTTTCCAGGCCTATCTAGAATGGTAATGTTGAATTCTTGTAAGAGAAATAACCATCTTATGACTTTGCCATTAGTAATTGATTTGTTCATTAAGTATCTAATTGCAGAATGATCAGTGTGAACAAAAGTTTCATAGCCTGTTATATAGTGTCTAAATTTGTTTATGGCATGAACAAAAGCTAAAAACTCTTTTTCAGTTACAGTATAGTTTAACTCTGCAGGAGTCAAATTTTTACTGGTATAATAGATGGCATAGGGAATTAAATCTTTCTGTCCCAATACTGCTCCTAGAGCTGTATCGGAAGCATCTGTCGAGATATGAAAAGGTAACTTCCAGTTAGGTCCCCTTAATATAGGTGCTTCAGAAATTTTGGTTTTCAAGGTTTCAAAAGCTAACTGGCAATCAGAAGTCCATTTGAATTCACAATCTTTGGTGAGTAATTTGAAGAGTGGAGATGCTATTTTGGTGAAGTTTTCTATAAATCTCCGATAATATCCTGTAAATCCTAGAAAACTTCTAACATCTCTTTGACAACTTGGAATAGATAAGTTAGATATGACTTCAACTTTAGACTCATCAACTCTAATCCCATCCCCTGAAATGTGATGCCCTAAAACAATACCTTCAATAAACATCATAAAACATTTTTCATGACTAAGCGAAAGGTTTGCTTCCTGACATCTCTTTAAAACTTTTTCCAAGTTTTCTAAAGCTTCTTCAAATGAGTTTCCATAAACTGTGAAATCATCCATGTACACCTCTACACAATCATGTATTAGATCTGAAAAAATTCCTAATACTTCCCTTTGGAATGTTGCAGATGCATTGCATAATCCAAATGGTAATACTCGGTAAGCATAGGTACCCCAAGGACAGGTAAATGTGGTTTTGTCTTGATCTTCAAGTGCTACTTGGATTTGATTGTAACCACTAAACCCATCTAGGAATGAGAAGTACTTTTTGCCAGCTAATGTATCTAATACTTGATCTATGAAAAGTAAGGGAAAATGGTCTTTAAGAGTAGCTTTATTTAGTTCTCGGTAGTCAACACACACCCTCCATTTTCCATTTTTCTTTGGCACAATTACCAAAGGAGAAACCCACTGACTATTTGAAATAGGATAGATGAAATTAACATTTAACAATTTTTGCAATTCTTCCTTAACAATTTCCCTAAGATTTGGATTCATCCGTCTTTGAGGCTGTCTGATTGGTTTGCAATTTGCCTCTATATAGATATGATGAGTACAAGTCTTGGGACTTATCCCTTTCATGTCAGTGTATTCCCATGCATATGCAGAAGAATGTCTCTGTAATACTTTGACTAACTCTTCTTGTTGAGATTTTTCTAGGTTCTTGTTTATGTTCAAAGTTTTGCCTGGAAAAATATCACTTGTAGAGCTGCCAAATTTATCCATAGAATGAAGAGACATACGCCTTGATGACAAAAAATCAATATTGGATCCCTCTTGAAATGATTCATGTTTGTGTTCTGGAGAGGATTCAAAGTTTTCTAGAGTATTCAGAATTTGATTATCTTCACTAATTTCTAAAATTGTGAAGAGAGGTTGTAAATCTTCTTCATCCTCTATCCATTGAGTGTCATCTAGATCTGTAATTGTCCTAGATGGAGGATATAAAGTGAATTTCTTAGTTGAACTACCATCAGAGATGTACATATCACCGGATCTAAAACTAATAAAAGCATCAGCTGTAGCCAACCAAGGTCTTCCTAATATAACAGGATGGCCTCCTAGATTATTCTTAGGAGTTAGGATCATGAAATCCACAGGGTACTCCCAAGAATCTAGGGACACTGGAATGTCTTCTATTACCCCATATGGATTGATCACAGATCTGTCTGCTAATTGTAATAGTGTGGGTGTAAAAAGAAGATTAGGAAGTTTCAGTTTATCCATGATTTGTCTACTCATGATATTGATTGCTGCTCCTAAATCAATGAGTGTGTTCTGGATTTCAATTCCATTGATGTGAATTTTAACAACTGGATTTCCTGGGTCAAGATACTTTGGAATAGAAATCTTGCCCATCATAATGTCTGCTATTTTTCCTGCCAGTTGAATTTTCTTTGTTTCTCTTATTCTTTTTCTTATTTTCTTCATACTCAACTCCTTTATTGTTTTGGCTAAAATTGGAATTTCCTTGATGGCTTGTAATAATGGAATTTTAATGCAAACATTTCTCAGCTCATCTAGGAAATCATAATTAGGAACCATGATTTGTTTTTCTACACCTCTATCAATTTGTAATCTTTCCGGAAAGGGAGGTATAGAAGTAGATGTAGATGGTTGCTCTAATACATGAGTTGAATTTATTGGATCTTTTTGCTTTAATTTTTCAGTGTTTGGGTCTTGA
This sequence comes from Pinus albicaulis, assembly GCA_034641835.2. Classification (NCBI taxonomy): domain Eukaryota; kingdom Viridiplantae; phylum Streptophyta; class Pinopsida; order Pinales; family Pinaceae; genus Pinus; species Pinus albicaulis. Next base: position 578,684,343 of record CM076570.1, read on the forward strand.
AAGGATGTGTCTTCCTCAAGAATTTTATTCACCCGTAGAGAGTCTTCCTCAGAGTTATCTTGTTCTTGTATGATCACAGAAGGCTTCCTCTTTTCAAGTATCCTTCCAGACCTAAGTTGAACATCACTAAGGTCTAGAAGAGTAATTAAATAAGTTGGAAACTGTTGGCCTTCTATCATGTATGTGTTTTGAGGATTTTTATTATTGGGGTTTGGTATGGGTTGAGCAGGCAATTGATTTGATTTTTGAGGGAATGGTAATGAAAGTGGTTGATTTTGATGTGGTTGGTTTTGATGATGTTGTTGAGGATTTTGTTGAAAATTTTGTTGAAGATTTTGAGGAAAATTTTGTTGAGGATTTTGAGGATAAAAATGTGGATATGGTGGATAGGATGGTGGATATTGATAATATGGGGAGTATCTTCCATAGGGACTTTGTGATCCTTGTGCCCAAGCTGGAGATTGATTTTGAAATTGAGGCCAAGGTTGCTGCCAAGAATTCCAAGGTGGAGGTTGATTATACATTTGATCATGGAATCCTTGTGTCTGAGGTCCTTGCCAAGGCCTTCTAGATACAAAATTGAGAGAATCTGTGGAATATATAGGAGTTTCCTCCTGAAAGACAGCCTTGAGACCAGGAAGAGAAGGACAATTCTTGGTCTCATGTTTTTCAGAACAAATGACACAGGTTTCTACAACTTTTACATCCAAAGGACACTCTCTAGGCATGTTTCTTTCTACATTTGGGACAAAAGATTGCCAAGGCATCAGATTCATCCTTTTGCTTGTTTTGTATCTTAAGGGTGTCTATTTGTTCACTAAGACTCCCTAAGATGTCAGCTTTAAAATCATCAAGCATGTGTCCTATTTCTGATCTACTTACTGTCCCAGAAGCAGACTTACTTGCCCTTGCAAGAGCAGGATCTCTTGGACCTTTGACAGTTTTAGATTTCCCTCTTGAAATGTTGATACATAACTCAAATATTTCAGGTAATGTGAGCTGTGATATATCCTTTTTTCCCATCATGTTAAGGATATCCAACCATTCATCCCTAATTGTTTTCAACAAAAGAGCTTTTAAGGTGTCTTGATCTAGGTTTTCCATTTTTGCTCTTTTGATGTTGTAATTAAATCTCTCCAACAAATCTTCCAAATTTTCATCTTCTTTTTGTAACATCTTAAACACTTCTTCCTTATGATTGACCGACATACAATAATCCAGATACCTCTCTAGAAATGCTTGTTTCATGTCTTCCCATGTTCTAATAGAACTGTTAATCAAACTCATAAACCACTTCAATGCTGCTCCTTTCAAGGTTGAAGGAAATAATTTCAGTTTTTGAGCATCTTGTAAGTAGTCATAAGTTCTACACAGAACTTCGAATTCAAATATGAAGGTTTCAGGATCTTCAGTTTTAAGTCCATAGAAGTTTGGAAGGACAGAGGGTGAAATGTTTTTCATGGTTGTATTGGTTTCTTCATCAATTATAGGAAACCCAAAAGAGCTTCCTATTCTACCTCTTCCTCCATTTGCACCTCTACCTCCTTCTCCTCTACCTCTACCTCTACCTCCAAATAGTGTGTTTTCTCCATTAAAAACTCCTCCTCCTCCTTCTTCTGCCATGGTTGACTCTCCTGTGGAAGTGGAAAGGTTTGTGTCCCTAACAGGAATTTTTAGATCTTCTTCTATGGCAGGTTCAGTGGATGAAGTGGAAGGTTTCTCTAATGGAATAGTTGACCTTAGATCTTCTAGAAGTCCAGGATCAGGAGAGGATGGAATATGGGTCTGAGTTGAAGGTGTACTAGCTCTGGATCTAGATGAAACAAGTGGTGTTCTAGAAATCAAACTTCTACCTATGCTGCTTATGAATATTCCCCTTGAATCTCTCTCCCTATGCATATAATTGTTTTTGGATGCTAAGAAACAAAGGTTACCTAGTTTTCACTTCCCCGGCAACGGCGCCAAAATGTTTGGTCTCAATCTAGTCTTCTAAATTGAGTTCATTTAATTGTCAACCAGGGTTGGTAAACTGCTGAAGTGAAGTGTACTATATGTACCTAGGTGTTTGTTTCTTAATGCGTTGTGTTTAGTGTTTTATGATGTTTTTGGTCCTTTGTGATGATTTATGATGTTTTTGGTCTTTTGGTAGTTTTATGTTCACAAGGAAAATGACTAGAAAGCTAGTGGAAGGAAGCTAATGATTAAAAACAGAGTGAAGCCTAATTGTTTGATGACAAGTGGAAAATACAAAGGCAACTACTGAAACAAAATCAAATCTAAATTATGACTAAGAAAAAACAAAGCTTGATAATGACTTTTAAGCAAATGATTCAAAACATAAACTCAACCTGTCAAATTCTTTCATCAAAGGTATTTTGAAAGAGAGCTTGAGACATGGTCAGCTAAGCATGCAAATTCTCCTAACTAAACAGTTAAAAAACTATCTTAT